>OZ025240.1:93183197-93783197 GCA_964019155.1 Osedax fenrisi
ATTGGTATAATTACATCTGAACTCGATATCCTCGTGTCTTCGATTACAAATTACACTAATCTAATTATAGATCATGTTCATCATGTTCCGATATCAAGTGTTATCACATGACCTATAGGTTATATGTATAATGAATTTAATGTTAGTCATAAATTTTACATTGTAATACATATATATATATATAAATATATATATATATATATATATATATATATATATATATATATATTTGATATAATATGTTATTTGTATTGTATTCAATATATATATGAGATTCAATAAATAAATATTATTATTATTATTATATATATAATATGTTGCAAATAAAATAATATGTTAAATTGTTTATAACATTTAAAAATAAACTGTACAAAATTGAATCTAATAATAATTTTCGATTTATATTTTATTTTATACATTGTACATTTTATTTTGGTTTACAATTTACAATATTCATTTGTAAGAAAGTACTAATTTATATATATTGTTAACACATTATTCACAACTGGTATCTTAATATAGGTATGTGTATATAATATGTAATGCATAATAATATAAATTATTAATATAAATATATATATACAGTCAACTCTCGGTAAGTCGGACTACGGATAAGTCGGACTTCTCGATAAGTCGGACATATTTAGTTGGTTTGGTTGGATGTGTATCTAGTTCCATGTTAAATTAATCGGATAAGTTGGATAAGTTGGATTGTATAAGTCGGAATTTTCTATAAGTCGGACACATATTATAGTAATTTTTATGATTGTTATACTGCAGTATAATGCAGTATACATGGATAAGTCAGACTTTTTATAAAGTGTCAGAAATGTTTACTTTAAATAATGAATATTATAATTTTAGTAAGTAATATTATCGAATACAACATTTTATGTTGTTGATTTTTGAAAATGAACCAGTTTCACTATTGCCTCAATATCTAAAATTATAGAGAAATTGATTAAAGTAAGATTTATTAGCTATCTAAATAAATGTAATATTATAAGTGATTCACAATATGGATTAAGGGCTAATATATCAATGTATAATGCTTTAATTGATATAATTGAATGTGTTACTGACGCTTTAGAAAAATGTGATAAATGTTCTATTCTTTCAATTGACCTCAAAAAGGCATTTGATACAATAGATCATTCGATACTTATTAATAAATTACAATTATATGGAATTAGGGATAGTGCATTACAGTTAATAATCAGTTACCTACATAATCGTAAACAATATGTAAATATTCATGATGACAATTCTACATTTCTAGATATTAATTGTGGTGTCCACAATGATCAGTATTGGGATCACTATTATTTTTAATATATATTAATGACATGACAAATATTTCTAATAATGTTAAGATAATATTGTTTGTTGACGATACAAATCTTATTTTTAAAAGTGAACATACCAGGAATCTTGAATATATTATGCAGGAATATATAGATATATTATATGAATGGTTATGTATAAATAAATTGTCTATAAATATACAAAAATCTACAGCAATTCTATTTAATATTAGAAATTCACTTTCATCTATTAGATTAAATATTACTATTAATAATATTCCTCTAGAATTTGATAGTAACATCGCATTTTTAGGTTTATTTATCGATGATAAAATAAATTGGAAAATACATATTTCCCGTATATTAAAATATATTACCATATTAAATAAAATCAAGTATAAATTAAACGAAAAAAGTTGAATTATAGTTTACTACGAAATTTTAAAATGTCATCTTGAGTTTTACTCACATATATGTGGTAGTTCTTTCGAAATTAATATTAAGCCAATATCAAAACTCAAAAATCGAGTAATTAGACTAATTTTCAATGATGTTTATAGTTCTATACTCTATAAAAAAATCCATAATGAAATTTATAGATAATGTTAAATTAAAAACTTAATAATATGATTAATATTAAAAAAAATATTATAACTTTTAAAAAGACTTAAAAAAAATATTTTAAAGTTTTACTAATTTTTTTTATATTTTTTTATATTTTTCACTATTTCTTATTTTATTGACTATTTTTATATTTTTATTAATTTTTTATATGTATACTCTTTTATATTATTATTTCTGCCAATTACTATTTTATATGTTATTTAATAATGATGACAGTTGAATATGAAATTACGAGTACAGTCAAACGTATATATTAATGACATTACATAATTACGTAATTACGCTTTGTCAGATATGAAATAAACCATTTTAATGCTAATCCTTATATACACATCATAGTAAGACGAGAGATTAATATAATAGGGTCCAGGGTATCAAAAGTAGATGTGAGATCAAGTAGAATTAGATGGCAACACGTGTTTCTATTTAAGGTAGATAATATTGTGTCAATGGTACAGAGGAGAGATGTTTCAGTCGAATGACCCTTACGAAAAGCGCGGGGGGAAAATAGGTCGAAACTATTATTTTTATTTATATGGTCGATGAGTTGTTTGGAAACAATTCTTTCTAATATTTTATTTAATAAGGGTAGGTGGGAATTCGGGTGATAATTGCTAAATGAGTTTGGGCTAAGGTTTTGTTTTTTTCGAATAGGTGATATTATGGCAGTCTTGATACAGTGTGACACTTGGCCAGAGTTTAGTAAGTTCGCAATAATATCCAAGAAAATAGGAGAAAATAAGGGTGAAAGTGTGTGATATAATAACTAAGGTGATACATAACTATTTAGGCTACTTTGAAATCCGGATTCAATCTGGATCATAATCCGGATTAAATCAGGATTTCAAAGTAGCCTTAATACTCGACTTTGAACCGGATTAATATTGGATTATGTTTACTGGGAGGGATAGTGATTATACTTAATGAGTCAATATGATGGGTAATATATATATATGGTAGGATTAAGTATGGATGTAGTAAATGCGCCAATAATAGTATTAATGCTTGCAATTTTATTTTCAAACAATTACCTAGTCTGTAGTAAATAACACTCCACTATATCACATATAATTTGTGTCCGTGTTATATGCAATGTATACATAATATGTATAGTATTATTAAATTGTTATCGTATTACTATTATCTTATTATTATGTTCTTCCCGTACGAGCGAAGGGGTCTAATTTACCCTACTGATGTAATGCCTAATGAACTGAATATTATCATCATTATCATCATCACATATATATATATATATATATATGACTTACTTGACTTAGTTGCGTAGGACTTGGCGTCCCCTTGCAGCACACACGAACACTTGCTTTTTGTAGGCATCTCGGTCAGCTGCCCTTCTTTCCAAGGTCATAAGTGGAATGCCACTGTTTTCTCTGATGCCATCCGCCCATCTCTTTAATGGACGTCCTCTTGGTCTTGGATTTTTGAAGTCCAACTTGTAACTGGAGTTGATCATATCTCGGCTTATTGCTACATGGCCGAACCAACGAAGTTGTCTTTTTATAATGACTTCTTCTATAGTTTCAGTTACGTTCAGTGACACTATAATATTTGTATTAGTGAGTCTGTCATACTTTGTAACTCGCAGGATGGCTCTTAAACATTTCATTTCAAAAACCAGCAGGGAATTGACCTCTTGTTTCCTCATTGTCCATGTCTCTGACCCGTATATAGCAATTGGGAGAATGATGGCTTTGTAGAGTCTGATCTTGAGTTTTCTAGATACGTCACTAGAAGTCCAGATAGTTTCTCTCAATCTACCAAAAGCCTGAGATGCGATAGAAATTCTGTGTAAAACATCTTCTGGACAATTGGGGACAATACTGCCCAAAAACTTGAACTAGTTAACTTTGGGGACAATATAATTACCGATTTTGATATCATTTTTTTCAGTAGTCAGAACTGCACATTTAAGAGGGTTTATCTTTAGGCCCCATTTATGACAAGCATTTTCTAGCTCTGAAGTTGCTATTTGCAGTTTTTCAAAAACGGCCGATACTAAAGTTGTGTCATCAGCGTACCTGGTGTCAATTGACATTTCATCATCCAGTCGTAGATTTCTATCTAATCATGTGAGACCCTTAATTACATGTTCTATGAATATATTGAATAGGCTCGGCGACATGATGCAACCTTGTATCACGCCCATATTAACAGGGAACCAGTCTGTTAGTTGCCCACCAGCAATTATTGCACAGTTTGTATCATTGTATAAGTTTTTTATTATCGTAACATATTTCTGAGGGATGCCTATCTGGATCATCATTTTCCAAAGTGCCTCTCTCCAAATTGTATCAAATGCGGCCTTGAAGTCAATATATATATATATATATATATATATATATAACTGCCAGTAACTTCCAATTGGCTAAGGCGTCAGAAACACGAGTGATAATAGGACGCGGATTCGAGCCTTGCGGGTCCTTGACATTAAAATAGGTCTTAAAATAATATTTAGAAGTGATCTTATATAATTGTGTATAAATAAATGATCGGCTCTCGTTAAAACCGTGGATGCCTTAACATGAGAGCGGCTTCGAAGGGATATTAGAGCCATGTGGTTATAAGTGAAAACGTCATCTAAGTTCCTGGATGGGATGAAAGGACTCCAACAAAATAAAATAAAAATAACAATAACAATATATATATATATATATATATATATATATATAAATATTGAATGTTATTTAGCTACTATAGTATACATATATGTATAAACAATTTATTTATTATGTGGCGTATTTAAATGTAATAGCTTCTAATTCTAATTATTTAAAAGTAGGATACATATAGGTAAAACTGTAGGTAAAACTGTAGGTAAAATACCTATGCATATACAGTATACAGTAATTTCAATTATTTTTAAACATAATAGCAAAGATTTTCCGAAGGAAAGATATAACATTTACGCGAAATCGTGTAATTCGAATTTGTATACAAAATACCCCAGTGCCACCTATAGCGGGTTACTTTTAGGAACTATGCGTTGTTTATAATGTAAATTCGTATTTAACTATACACTTTTAAAATGTTAAATAATATGCTTTAAATTAATATTTATATGATGAAAACTAAGTGTTCATTATTAATATATAACAAACAAATATGATATGTATGTTTTAAATACTATAAGTATATATTTAGTAAGTAAAAGCTAATTTATATTGCATGTAATTTAATAGAGCAATGAAAACATTGTTGTATGCAAACAGATCCGAACCTAAATCTATTTCAGTGATTTCGATACTACTGCTAGCAGCGGTTGGGGATATTACTAAATTACGTTGCATGCATAGGGAGTGTTATATCTTTGCTTCGCAAAATCGTTGATAATAGTGCCTATATTAACTCTATACGTACGACGTACGTTAATAATAGTATACGTTTAATTATTAACGGCTCGTTGTTTTTTGTATCGTGTCGTTTTGTCTTACTGTTATCACATTTATATATTTTGTTTATATAATATAGAAGTTTCAATAAAAATATCAATACATTTAATATATTTTTGGATACATTAGTCAGTAAACCAGATATAATAGTACTAACTGAAACATGGTTAACTGATACTTATGATCCTTCAATATATCTAACAGATTACAAAATGTTTAAAACAAATCGTATACTAAAAATTAAAAAAAAGGTGGAGGAGTTGCAATTTTTGCTCACAAACATTTAGATTGTTTATATATAGAAGACTTATCAACAGCAATTGATGATGACTTAGAAATAATCAGTATACAATTAAATTTAAAATTTAAATATAAACCTATAATAATCACAGGGTTGTATAAAGCACCAAATATTAATAGAACTATCTTTAATGATTTCTTTTATAATTTGTTTTTAAAATATATTAATTCTGAAATTTTTATTTGTGGTGATTTTAATATTGATTTTTTAGATGTTTTTAATCCATTCACAATTGATTTTAATAATACCATTTCACAATTAGGCCTAAATAATTTAATAAAAATACCAACTAGATTATCAACTTATAAGAATTCATTAATAGATAACATATTAACAAATAGTAATTCAATTTTATTGAATGGTGTTATTAATACAGATATATCTGATCATTCTGTTATATTTACTACTTTGAATATAAAAAATAACTATACTAAAAGTTGTGACTATGTATATATCAGAAATATGCATAATATTAATGCATTAGTAAATACATTATCGATTTACAAATGGGACTATTTTTACACAATTACAGATCCTTCTATATGTTATGATGAATTAGTAATACAATTAAATGAAATGTTTAATAAATGTTGTCCCATATCTAGAAAAAAAATAAATAAAAATAGTATTAACAATCCATGGCTTACAAGTAAATTGAAAAATGCAATAAGAAAAAAAAATAAATTATTTAACACATATAAAACTAAAAACTGCCCTATCACATTTATTAAATATAAAAAACTAAAAAATAAAATTAATAAAAATATAAAATATGAAAAAAATAAATATTACTCAAATATTTTTTCAAATTGTAATCAAAAAGAAAATTGGACACATTTGAACACTATAATTAATCAAAATGTTGATGAATTACCCAAAATACTTAAATATGAAGGAAAAGAAATTATAAATATAAAAGATCAATGTGAACATTTTAATAATTATTTTTCAAATGTGGGTTTTAAAATAAATGAAAGTTTTTTAAATAAAAATATGACTAATGATAATTTGATTAGTGATAACATGACTAGTGATAATATGACTAATGATAATATAACTAATGATAATGATTTTAGATATTTTTTAAACTCTATTGAGAACAGTTTTTATTTGTTACCTATTACTGATAAGGAAATAATTAATATTACACTTAATATGAAATCTAAATCATCCAAAGATATAAATAACTGGGACATGAAATTAATCAAGCTTTTAATAAATTCTATTGCTAAACCATTAGAATATTTATTTAATTTATGCTTGGCTAATTCTGAATTTCCTGATAATATGAAAATTGCTATCATTAAACCAGTATTTAAAGCAAATGATAAAAAACAGATAATCAACTATAGACCCATTTCATTACTACCGCAAATTAGTAAAATCTTCGAAAAAATAATTTATAATAGAATGATGGACTTTATATATAAAAATAAAATAATTAATGATAACCAATATGGATTTATTGAAAAATCCAATACTACCATTTCACATTTTAACTTACAACATTTTTTATTTACTAAACATAGTTTAAATAAAAAAATTGCTACGCTATTTTTAGACCTTAAAAAAGCGTTCGATGTTGTAGACCATGAAATTTTATTAAAAAAATTAGAATACTGTGGTTTTAGGGGTCATGTAAATGTGTTTTTAAAAAATTATTTATTAGATAGAAAAGTTAAAACTCGAATAAATAATACTGTATCATCTGTTAGAAATGTACGTTTTGGTGTTCCTCAGGGATCAGTATTAGGTCCATTATTTTTTATAATATTTATTAATGACATATCAAATATATTTAATAATGATGATAATATAAATTTAAATATATATGCAGATGACACATCACTCTCTATATTTGCAAATTCAAATGAAGAATTGAGTAGTAATATGCAATTATATTTAGATAGATTATGTCATTGGTTTAATATAAATAAATTAAAATTGAATATTGAAAAAACTAAAATACTTCCTTATTTTAATACAAAAATTATAAATAATATAAATTTAAATAATGCGAACATAGAAATAGTAGATAGGTATACGTTTTTAGGTATTTTATTAGATAGTAATTTAACATATTCGTTTCATATTATAAATTTGTGTAATAAATTATCAAAAATTGTATATCTTTTTCGGAAGCTAAAATTTCTTAACATACGCAATTTAATTATATTATATAATTCACTATTTTTATCAAATATGTCATATGGAATAGAAATATGGGGTAATGTTTATGAAGATAGATTAAAAAAACTAGTATTAATACAAAAAAAAACAATTCGAATTATCAATAAAAATATGATAGACAAGTCTCAATTACCTCTGATTCGTTTATCACACACTAATAATATGTTTAAATATAATTCTATTTTAAAATTGAATGAACTCATATCTTTTAGAATAATATTATTTTTATATAACCTTTTACATAATAACTATAACATTAATCTAGATACATTTTTTATTTATAATAAAGACAAATCAAGATTTATTTTACCATTAATGAAAACAACGAAATTTCAAAACACAATTTTTTTTAAAGGCCCAAAATACTATAATAATATAATGAGTAATAATATATTAAAATCTGAAAATATACATAATATACACAAATTAAAAAAGTATTAAAGAATTACTTTTTAAATAAATATTAGTTTTTATATTTTAGCATTTTAATAATTTTTAATATTTTTAATCTTCGTCAATTTTTAAAATTTTTATATTTAAAACTACTTGGGTCATATTTATGTTATTATATTTTTATAATTTTTTATTATTTTATTCGCACTTTTTTGTTATATAATTGTTTGCACAAGTTTTAAACATACTTTATTTTAATTTGTATATACTAAACCATTTGAATCATTTTATGTTATTACATTTCAATAATTTTTTATTATTTTATTCGCACTTTTTGTTTTATATTTGTTTGCACAAGTTTTAACACATTTTATTTTATTAGTTTATTTAATGGATTGATGAAACATGATGAAATACGCTGAGGGACATTATTTGTATTATTATTATTATTATCTTTATATATATATTTCTTTACTCTTATTATATTGAATTCTAGTACACAAGTCTTATTATTATTTTATAAATGTCCCAAAGCTATTATATTCATATACTATGGAGGTATCGACTTAATAAAGCTACTTATAGCTTTCAATGATCCTCCTTAGACAATTGTCTATAAACTGATTTCATTCATTCATTCACATGTTATATAATTATATGTTATTATTTTTTCTCCTTTTTTTAAATATAACCAGTAATTCAATGAACTGTTGATCTATCTATATATCTATCTATCTATCTATACGTTTAATTATATTGAATGTTGTTGTACTTTTCTATTGAATACGCATTCTTGAATAATAGGAGTTAATCACTTATATATATAATATATATAACGTTTGACATATTTATTAACGCATATATGAAGTGTGTAAATATGTAATTATATAATTGTATATGATGTAGGTATTGATCGGTGCTTAATTAGGCAAATATATAGTCTAGAGTATATAATTGAAATATTGTCTAATTATAATATTGAAATAAACAAATAATGATTAATAACGAATAAACAATATTCTTCATTTGTTATTTAATGTTATTTAAATACAAATATATCCATTCATACCAACTTGTATTAGTGATTGCACTAGTGGTTGCAGTTGCACTAGTGGTTGACGAAAAACACTTGATATTTGTTTCTACTAACTGCGCACCACCTGTGGTTGACGAAAAACACACCCTAACATATGCGTATTCTTTATTTCAGTAACATGTGCTATTACAACGGCTATAGTGGATTACTACTATCACAGTTATCACAGAATATTCAATAGTAGTGAAACACGGGTAGACCTAAATATACCTCTTACATTTCTCACTATATATACATATATGTATATATGTATATATATACATATATATATATATATATATATATATATATATATATATATATATTTAGGTTATATGTATGGTATATGTATGGTATACCCTTACCGAATTGCTCGTCTACAATTTAATATTATATATTTATAATTTATTCTAATATAAATAATAGTCTTGTACAAATAAATCATACAGATTTATAATATATGTTAATCATTGCATATATGTGTGTGTCAGTCTGTGTACATTATATATAATGTATAATATATAAAGTATATATATACTTAGCGGTGTACAGTGTTCACTGTATACAGTGTATATGTCTGTGTTGTATACTGTATATAATATATATATATATATATATATATACCTAGTTGTTGTGTATTGAAATGTTAAGTATAAGCCGCGGCTATTTTCGTAAACAAATATTATTTCAGATTTAAGACGCGTCTTGGAAAAAGCGTCTTTCCGCGGTTTCATTTTAGCGCGAAATAAAGTTTATTCGAATTTATTTTTATGGGAATTTATAAAAATGTTATTTTTCTTGTGGTTAACCTATTCACACACACACACACACACACACACACACACACACACACACACACACACACACGTACACATACATACCGATAGCAAACTTCCCGGCGTATACGCTATACCACCGTCACTGTAAGGTATGCGTAATACATGCATTACAATGCGGAGTATACTGTGATTACGTCACGATCACTAACAGGTGATTACCGTCGATTACGTTACTTGATCTACGTGACGAATCGCATAATACGTTAGATATACCGTGTTTAATTAATCAAAGGTTAACATAAACAAGCCTTCGAGTGTACCTGACATAGTATATATATATATATACTATATATAGACTGTTGCGATATGTTTAACATATATGTTACGGGCGAGCGAGCGAGTGCTTGAAATAGTAGCCTATAGGCGTCGCTAGCAACGCATCATAATTACGTAACCTGACTTCGGTTCGGGTCCTCGTACTGTACCAGTTGTAGTAATAGTGGATCGGTAGTGGTAATGGCGGAAGTGAAGGTAACGTATGTAGCGTTACCGGTCGGGCAATCGTACGTGGGCGGATGTTACGTCACGTGATAGCCTTGTAGCCTAATTAGTAGTGCGCGGTACCGTACGTGAGTAAGTCCGCGGCTAGGTGTCGCTACTAGTGTGGTTTTGTGTCGCCAGGGTTCGCTGCGGGTGGTACGGATCAACACGCGTGATCGCTTCTCTACGGGATAGAACGACGTCCAGATAAATCAGGGCGGGGCGGGGGGGCGTGAGTCGGAAACGAGCGCCGTCGGAGAACCCGTTTCGATTCGGTGATGATCGGCGCGCGCGCGAGGCGGGCGGCGGCGGCGTAGGAGCTTTGTTGCCTTGACAACCGAGCGATTATCCTCCTCCGCGGCCATGTTTGTCGTCGTTGCTAAGCGAACACACGCCAATACGTTATTTGTTCTGCGATGTGTTCATTCGAATGAGTGGCGCTATGTATCAACTATAGTACCATTATTGTTATACGGTGCAACCCCGATACAGCGAACTCCGGTTCATTTAAATACGGCGTATACGCTGTATACGATTGTATACAATGAAATAGTTTAACTATTTGTGGGGAATTTTATATTTTCAACGTATCTACTTTTACTCGATAAATATAAAAGACGAAATTCTTGACAAAGAAGAAATATTAAATGAAATTTGTTTAAATTAACTCGATGTGATTATATATATATAATGCAATATAGGGGACAATATCCAATTACCGACCCCATCCTAATACCGACCTCCTCTCGTATCTCAGTAGCTATAAGAAATATCAAAAAATTATATATTAGTATATATAAAAATTATATATAAACTATTAGTAATTTAATGGTAAATATGTATATATATTTTTAAATATTAAATCCTACAATTGTTATTTGATCAAATATAATATTCTGGTTTTAGTTTTTAATCATTTAAATTATAACTTTTTTCAAATTATTGTAAATACATTATTAATTTAAAGAAAATGTATTTCTTGGCATAATATTGTAAATCAATTAAATGTTTATAATCATTATAATATATTGTTCCTATTACCTACCCCCTACAGTACCATAATACATACCCCATATGATTTATAATATTCAATAAAAATATATCCGTGTTTTATTTTAAAATATTTCGTGATGAAGTATAAAAAAGGAGGCTTATATTCATTAATACATAAATATTAAATAATAATATACACTATTTTAATATATTAATTATAAAGTTAATATTTAATATTAATAGTAAACCATAAATTCAATAATAAATGAATTACGTGTGTTTTGTAATTACATATGTAGTATATGTAAAACAATTATTTCTACGACGATTATTTTAGGTGGTCGTTATTTGGAGAAGGGATCGATTACCGGAATACCGATCGGTGTTAGTCATATCCAATTACCCCAAGACCCCCTGCTTATTGTGGTCAGGGTAATTATATCAACAATTTAAAAATTAAACTATGCATTGCAATAATATTACCCTAATAACAACATTTCAAATATAAAATTGAATATTTAATAAGTTAACTTATTAATATATTAATTAATAATTATTATAAATAATCAATTAGGAGTCGATACTTTGAGACTAAATGTTTGACAACAATTAGTTTATTATAAATGTGTTTTAATGTATACATATATACGTATACATATTTTATATCTAATAGTTATATATTAGTATAGTTAATATTAATATAGTTATATATATATATATATATATATATATATATATATATATATATATATATATATATATATATATATATATATATTGAATTGAATTGAATTGAATATGGTTTATTGAGTAGAAATACAATATAATGCAGTATATACAATTTCTGCTCAAAGAAGAGTACCAGAGATTATCTTGTAATCTATACTCACGACGAGGGTACCCTCCAATAATAAAATAATACAATAATATGACAACGATAAAATTAAGAATAGTAAAACATGAAAGAAAGAAATGAGGTAATTTAATGAACTAATTTAAAATTATATATACAACAACAATTAGTAAATATATATAACATATATCAACTGTTATATATATATATTACAATTATATTAACGAGTGTTAATAATGAGATTAATATTTATTTAAATATTCAAGTTTTATATATTTTTTAAATGCATTGTATTTTAAGTTTTTACATGTATTATTTAATTCATTCCAAAGTTTAATACCATATACATTTATTGTATGAAGTTTATTATTTGTTTTATATTTAGGTATTCTATAATTGCATTTATTTCATATATTGTAGTTATTTATTTTATATTCAAATTTATTTGTTATGTTGATTGGTAATTTTTTATTAAATACATTATGCATAAAATTAAGAGATATGTAATTAATTAAATCATATATATTTAAAATTAAAAATTTTTTAAATAACAAATCAGTATTATGTAATTTATAAGTATTGTGTATACGATTAGGTGTTTTATTAATTAATCTAATTATTTTTTGTTGTTGTATAAATAATTTATTTATATTACTCTTATAATTAATTCCCCATATTATCAGACAATACATATAGTTTGGAACTATTAGTGCATTATATAATAATAACAGGGTTTTAGTATCAATTAAAAATGAAATTTTTTTAAATAAATACAATATTTTAGCTAATTTTATTTTTAACTCAATGATATGTTTTTTATAATTTAATTTATTATCAATGTAAAGCCCTAGGAATTTATATTGATTTACACAGTGAATGGTTTGGTTATTTAGCGTTATTATCTCATTTGTGTTGGTAATACTTGTATTGCTGTAGAAGTACATTACTTTTGTTTTACTAATATTTATTGTAATTTATTGTTAATGAACCAGTTTGACAATATTTTTAAGTTTTCATTTATTTTACTATTATTTGCATTATTTATTGTAATAGAAGTGTCATCAGCATATAATATCAATTTTGTATCAATAGAGTTAATAAATAAATTTGATATGTCATTAATATATAAAATGAATAGTAGTGGCCCTAGTATAGATCCTTGGGGTAACCCCACATCATATGCAGTAATTAGAGGTGATACTTTATCATTATATCTGACAGATTGTTTTCTGTTATATAAATAGGATTTAATTAAATTAAGGGTTTGCCCTCTTATTCCGTATTTATATAATTTAATGAATAGTATTTTATGGTCAATTGTATCAAAAGCCTTTTTAATGTCAACAAATACTGCAGCTATTTTATCATGCTTATCAATGGAATTAGTTATATTATTTGTTAAGGCATATATTGCATGTAATGTGTTTGATTTTTTTTTGAAGCCATATTGATTTGAAGATATGATATTATTTTTTTCTATAAAATTATCTATTCTCTTTTTAATTATTTTTTCAATAATTTTTGAGAATTGCGGTATTATACTTATAGGGGACGCGAGGGGGTTTTGGTCAACTAATATTGGTCACCTACTAAAACAGTAATTACTTTATGAATTTTAAATTTTGTGAGATAAGATTTGATTAGTGTAAGTAAAATATATCAATCTAAAACAAGTATATTTGCGAATTTAATATAATCATCTACTGTTCAATATATTTCGATTTTACAATTAGGTAAAAAAATTATAACGAGCAATATAAATAGCGATTTAATAAAAATTGTATCGACTTTATTAGATATGAGTATTCCAGAATATAAATATATGCGTGCGCCGTGCGCCGCACGCAATATAAATAAATATCCATTAATACAATTTATTATTTCCTAAACCAAAATATGACTATAGTATACTATAGATTATACTTTTAATATTATTAAATTCATATTATTCAACATATTACACACTTTATTATATTTTATTACATATTTTATACTGTCAAATATTTCTAAGAATATGATATAACAGAAGTCCATCTACAGGTTATAAATTAAATAATTAACAAATCATAATAATTTTAATTAATAAATTATAATAAGTTTATTTTAAATTAATTAAATCATTTTTATATTAATATAATACATTATATATATAAGTATAATTATTATTACATATTAGTGTCTAGATTATATACTTTTTTTAATATAATTATATTACATATAACATATAACAGTGTCTGAGATATCTTAATAGGAAATATTTATGATTAATTATTAACTTTAATATGGGATGACGTCGAAAACATCCGGCATTATATTCGATTAATGTCGTATATTTACGCGTATTTAAGTAATATTATAGATAATTAACTATATAATAGTAACATATACATATACTGCTATATAACTGGTGTTTGTATTTATAACTTATAGGCTATATAATGTACATAATAAGATGGTAACAAGTCATAAATTGTTGAAATTTTTTCAAAACGTAAATCGATCGGCGCTCGCCGAGCTGCGCGGGAGTGTGTTTATATAGCATTATATAGCCTATAAGTTATAAATACAAACACCAGTTGTATAGCAGTATATGTATATGTTACTACTATATAGTTAATTTCATATATATTACTTAAATACGCGTAAATATACGAAATTAATCGAATATAATGCCGGATGTTTTCGATGCAGGATGTTTTCGACATGTACCTTTAATATGTATATATTTCTATATATATATATATATATATATATATATATATATATATATATATATATATATATAGATTAACTTTAGATATTATAACTAATATATATATATATATATATATACATGTATATATATATATATATATATATATATATATATATATATATATATATATCATTATTAAAAATAATTTTTAAATTATTGAATGCATTTTAAATATTCTATTACAATACAGTTAATTTCAAGTTCAAAAATAATTTTTAAATTATTGAATGTATTTTAAATATTCTATTACTATACAGTTAATTTCAAGTTTTTAAAATTTATATTGTAAGTAATAAAGTTAATTAATAAAAATGTTTATGATGTGTTTAGATATTTAATTAAAAAATATTTATTATAAAATTGAATCATGCTAAAATCATATTATTTTTAACAGATAGAAATATACATTTGAATTAATTAATTAATTTCATTGACATTATAATTCTAATAATTAAATATTATTTTATATTATTGAATTAGAATACTATTAATAAATAATATATTATAATATAGTTTCAGTACATTAAAGTACATTCATTACATTAAAGTTATATTTCTTATATATTTCTCAAATATATTTAATTAAAAAATGAAATTGAATCATGATATAATCATATTACTTATATAACATATATGCCCACTACATCCATTTCGACTGGACCATACAGTAATCAATACTCCGCATATGGGAGCATGGGTTAATAATTGTATATCATTTGTAGGTAATTATTGAATGTATGTATATGTTAATTTTAAACAATATTGTATATAAATAATATAAAATATTATAAAAGTTATTTTTAAATTATTGGATACATTTTAAATAATTCATTTATTTCACTAATATTATACTTATTTTTTAAATTTATTTTTATTTCTATTAAGTCTAGATTAATGATTACATATTATTTTATATAATTCATTTATAATGGGGGATATGCACTGTAGCCGGCGAATTCACAATTGGTGGTACTATAGGCGTGGCTATATCAAAAATACTATAACTGTTAATTCGATTATATAATATTGTAGATAGTTTTTTTAAAGATTTATTTAATTTAATTTGAATCTCTACTTATATTATATAATAGTTATCATGTTATTTAGTTTACGTTATAATTATTTTATTTGCATGTGTGACTCGTGTTTATTTAAATTTGACACGTAAATAGATAGGTGGATATAGGTGGTCTTTTAAAAAAGTTACTGGTCATATAGCTTCACAACATATAGCTCTAAATTATTCTTTTTGTTAAAAAATCTAAAATGAACCTAATCTATATTAAAAATAAGAGAAACTAAGTCTTAATAATAATCTATTAATTTATGACAATTTTACTAATAGTTGTAAGTGGATTACATTATTTAAGATTGTAAAGTAAATAAAAAACGTATAAGTGTATTAATAGTGATACGTATATATATATATATACGACCACTACAGATACGACCACTACTATCCAGTCCGTTGTCCACTGGGCCATGCAGTAACCAATACCCCGCACGTGAGAGCATAGGTTAATAATATGATATCATGTGTATGTCATTATTTAATGTATTTATTGATATATATATATATATATATATATATATATATATATATATATATATATATATATATATATATATATATATATATATATTGATGTATATGTTAATTGAAATAAATAATATAAAATATAAAAAGTTATTTTTAAATAATTCATTTATTTCACTAATATATTTTATTTCTCTTATTAATTTATTTTTATTTGTATTAAGTCTAGATTAATAATTAAATATTGTTTTATATAATTATATAATCATATTAATAAATAATATATTATAATAATGTATTGAATGCATTTTAACAATATGTTAAATATGTTACATTCAGTATATTAACATTACATATTTTAAGTTTAGATATATGAATAATAAATGTTTATGATAAAATGAATCATAATATAATCATATTACATATATAACAGATACGACCACTACTATCCATTCCGCTGTCCACTGGGCCATGCAGTAATCAATACTCCGCACGTGGGAGCATAGGTTAATAATATGATATCATGTGTATGTCATTATTTAATGTATTTATTGATATATATATATTGATGTATATGTTAATTGAAATAAATATTGTATATAAATAATATAAAATATAAAAAGTTATTTTTAAATAATTCATTTATTTCACTAATATATTTTATTTCTCTTATTAATTTATTTTTATTTTTATTAAGTCTAGATTAATAATTGAATATTGTTTTATATAATTATATAATCATATTAATAAATAATATAATATAATAATTTATTTAATGCATTTTAACAATATGTTAAATATGTTACATTCAGTATATTAACATTACATATTTTAAGTTTAGATATATGAATAATAAATGTTTGATAAAATTGAATCATGATATAATCATATTACTTATATAATAGGCCGTTCACATCAACTCCGTTTTATTTTAACTCCGATTTATGCTCCGATTTTTAGATCCGATTTTTAGCTCCGTAAATTTAATTCTGTAGTCGGCGTCACATTGACTCCGAAAAATTAACTCCGAAATTAGCTCCGACAAAATAATTGTATTTATTAATTTTCAAATTTATTATTATATTAATTTGTTTACAAAATTCGAAATAAATATTATAATAATAAATATTGTAATTTACATTAAAGCATAATATGCATGCGAATAGATTTATCATAATATATGTAATATTAATTAATTAATAATACGTGTCGAGTTAACAAATTACAAAAAATGTATATTATATTCATAATATGAGTTTAAAAGTGCTGTTTTGGCATATTTATTATGTAAATAGAATTATAATTCATTAACTTTCTTGTCGGTAAATTACCAACTCAGTTTAGACCAGTCCTTAATCCGTCTTCCACTACCAACCATTACTCACCTAACCACCCATCCCCCTTTTCTGTAGTTATTGAGCATATTAAACCATCTGAAAAATCTCGTGAATTTCTTCTAGAATTACTCACTTACATCAATATACCTACACATGCTCTAAAATCATATAATTTTTCTAATGCAACTGTTATTATTTTCTTTAATACACCAAGTCAGTGTTCCTACTTTTACTCCAAAATTCCATTCATCCGCAGTAACTCAATATACAATCACCTATATATTCGTGCTGAACGATCTATCACTGAGCGAACACATGGTAGAGTTCTTTTCCATGCAACAAAATCTAACCTAGCCCCATCTAATGTCAAATGTACCTTCAATGACTACACTAACTCCTTTGAACTTCGTCATTTGACCAACTCCAAGATAGACTGGAATAAGAACCCAATTTATATATCAAATGACACATACAATACATGGTCTACATCCTACAATGCATATAGATTAAATACCAATTCACTGAATTCATCAATCAGTAATTCTCAGTCATCACATCAATCTTCACAATGACATTCAACCACTCCTATTCCATCATTATCTCAAACCAATCACCAATCTCCACTTTCACCTCTATCTGCACAACCTATAACATCTAGTGAATCACAACTATCAGCATCAAACCTACTATCCTCATCACATATACCGTCATATATATCTTCATCACCAACATTATTACCATCAACTAAACGTTTATCTTCTTCTCCATTACTAAAGGTAGCAACACTTAACGCTTGTTCCATTAGAAATAAAGTAGATATTATTTTAAATATATTTCATGATACTAAGATAGATATTTTATGTATAACAGAAACTTGGCTTTCTATCAAGGATCTACCCATAATTGCATCCCTTAATACCCCAACTACTAACTTTATTCACCTACCACGCCCCGGCCCACACTATGGTGGCGGTGTCGGTGTGCTATATTCAAATACCTTGAAACTAATACAGTCAAGTGACCTATCACTTGATAATTCAGAAGCCTTCTCGTGTACCTTTCACCCTCCTAAATCACAACCACTTACTATTATAACAATTTATAGACCTCCTAATAATTCAATTCCTTACTTCATCGATGAAATTGACAACCTATTGTCTATGATCTCCACCAACAGTATACTACTTGGTGATTTCAATATACCAATTTTACCAAACTCACATAATTCAAATAAATTTATTAATATCATAAATTGTCATAATTTCTTACAACATGTCAAGTCTTCCACACATTCATCTGGAAACATATTAGACCTAATTATATCTAACACATCTTCGAATATAATTTCTAATACTAATGTTCATAGTTTAATCACTGACCACCACCTTGTTAGCTGCTCCCTACATATCCCTAAACCAATCAGACCATCCAAGAAAGTTCACTACAGAAAATTAGATAATATAAATATTGCTAATTTTATAAATGACTTCAACATTTTCTACAACAATATAACAGATTCATCTCATATAGACAGCTTTGATAGTAACCTTACTCTTGTCCTAGATAAACATGCCCCTATTATCACTAAAACTTATACAGCTCGACATAATACGTTATGGTTCAATAATTCGTTACACACAGCAAAACGCTCACTTAGAATTAAAGAAAGGAATTGGCGAAAATCCAAAAGCGAAAATGATTTAAATATTTTTAAACATTCACTTTCTAATTATAGAAAATTAATAAAAACTGCTAAAAATAAATATTACATAGATCAAATTAAATCAGCTGGAAAAGATACTAAGAAATTATTTAGAATATCGTCAACACTACTAGGAAAACTGACAAAACGAATACTGCCTGATAACTCCCCTTTAACTAATGCGACTAACTTTGACTCTTACTTTTACATAAAAACATCATCAATTATAGATACTCTCCCTCGACCCTGCATATCAAGCCCAATATACTCATTTTCCACTTTTTCATTACCAACCATTATCAATATCAATAATCTTTTATTAACAATTAAATCTACATGTAAACTAGACCCAATTCCATTATGTTTATTACATTCTCTTTCATCCCTTCTTTCTCCTTTCTACAAAAAAATTATCGATCGCTCACTAACTGCAGGTATCTTCCCATCCCACATGAAATATGCCCATGTAATTCCCATCCCTAAAAACCAATCCATTGATAGGTCAACTATTTCTAATTATCGTCCCATATCCAACCTTTCTTTCATATCTAAGACAATTGAAAGAATAATTGCTAAACAACTTAGAACATACATCAATAATAATAACATATTGCATAAATTACAAAGTGCTTATACAACGGACAAGAGCACTGAAACTTCACTACTCCATACTTTAAACAATATACTACTCTTTCCAAAAAATACTCCCACCATACTGATTCTACTTGACTTGTCGTCGGCTTTCGATACGTTAGACCATAATATTCTTATTCGAAGATTAGAGAACATTGGTATTAAAGATTCTGTCCTTAGTTGGTTTACATCCTACTTAATTAACAGATCCTTTTCTATATGTATAGATAACGCCATAACAGAACCCCGCCACACAACTCATGGTGTACCCCAAGGTTCTGTTTTAGGTCCAATTCTCTTTAATATATATATTTCCCCTTTACTTTACTTACTTGACGAATACCCCGATATACACTTTCACTCATATGCGGATGACTTACAGCTATACTGTAATTTACCTGACCCAATAAATAACATAAATACTATAAATAAATGCATTAATGACATTAGTAAATGGCTTTCAAATAACTCCCTACTATTGAATAGCCTTAAAACAAAAGCTTTATTAATAAATACATCCCAGGACATCATTCCATACCACCTATTATTATTAATAATCATATTATAGAATACTCTACCCAAGCTAAAAACCTCGGCCTCACACTTGACCAAAAGCTGTCTTATCTACCACATATAACTAATATATCGAAGTCCATTAATTACACCTTACATACGATCCGACTTATTATACCTTCTATAACTACTGAACTTGCCAAACTACTAGTTACTTCCTTAATACTGCCCCGACTTGACTACTGTAACTCTACTTTAAATTCACTCCCAGCACATACTATCAAAATGCTCACTAAATTACAATATAGAGCCATCAGAACCATTTTCAGGATAAAAAAATACTCAAGACAACATATCACACCTTATATGAAATCCATTCACTGGCTACCCATCCCTTACCGCATACAATACAAATTACTCCTACTGACCCACCATGCCACCCATAATAATAAACCTGACTATCTTACTGAACTACTTACGAACTACAAGTCTACCCGACCACAACGAACAATACATAAATACAAACTAAATATACCAATAACTTTATCACCAAATAAAAAACAGGAATCTTCTTTTTCTATAATATCACCTAAACTATGGAACTCCCTACCTCACTCAATTAGATCTATAGTTTCTGACCACACCTTTAAAGTCAAATTGAAAACACATCTATGTAATATAGCTTATAATAATTAATATACGATACACCGCCGGAAACTCATTACTGATGTTGATCGCAGTGTCTAAACAAATTGGTTACAAGGTTACAAGGTTATAACACATCAAAGGATTTTAATCTTTTTAACACATTAATTTTAATATTAATTTTATAATTATATTCTATACATAATATTTCATTATTATAATCCGATATCATTATAATAATGATTATTCAGTGATTATACATTATATTTAATCATGTATATTTATACTATCTTACAAAATATAATTGATCATTCTATATAATTCTATCAAATTATATTTCCAGCAGTAAATTTGATCGATATATATCTTATCTCAAATAATGTACAATATTATATATTATATCACATCATTTAATCGGTTATATATTTCAATTAAAATTAGTAACTATGATCTATATTTATATTTGAGTGACACATCTGATGTGTCACTCAAATCTAAATATAGATCATAGTTACTAATTTTAATTGAAATATATAACCCAAGCAATACGCATATCGTGCAGTTAAATGCAGTTAAATATACACCTATATAATTAGGTCATACAAATTATGATATTTTCAAGTTTTATCATACTTAGTAATTTGATTAATTAATAACATTATGTATATATATTATGTTATTCTTAATATTAAGTGAATATATATTTACGGCCTCATTTATTTTGATTATTATACGTCTTTTATATTTCGAATTACTAAACCTATCTACATATTACGATGTTTATAATCCTTAGTAAGTCTATATGTTTGTCTATATCTAAAATAGAATCCAAAAGTTACGAAAGAATTATAAATTATTTAACTATATATAATATAAAATAAAAATTGAATACAATATTTTAAAATTTAAATCCCACAATGCAATTATTTATTATATTGTGTTATTATAATTGATATAAAATACCTCCGTACATTTTTAGCTCCGGTAAAAACTCATGTTGAGATTTTACCGGAGCTAAAATAATTCTTCAACATCCCATACGGCCTATATAACAGATACGACCACTACTATCCATTCCGCTGTCCACTGGGCCATGCAGTAATCAATACTCCGCACGTGGAAGCATAGGTTAATAATATGATATCATGTGTATGTCATTATTTAATGTATTTATTGATATATATATTGATGTATATGTTAATTGAAATAAATATTGTATATAAATAATATAAAATATAAAAAGTTATTTTTAAATAATTCACTTATTTCACTAATATATTTTATTTCTCTTATTAATTTATTTTTATTTTTATTAAGTCTAGATTAATAATTGAATATTGTTTTATATAATTATATAATCATATTAATAAATAATATAATTGTAGTATTTATGATATTGAATATGAGTTAATATAGCCTACTATACATATATACGTGACTAACCTTATCTGGAAGTGCCGTATCTCGTATCTTGTATTATGATAGATAATATATATATAATTAGGTATAGGTGTTTATTAGTTGTGCATTAAGTAGTAAGTGAGTCGTAAGTCATTTGTAATGGGCGTGGCTTAGTCACGCTATATATGTATAGTAGGCGTATTCAATATTACTACATCCCTCTACTAAGTATATAATATAAGCATTATAATATATAATAATAATAATAAATTGACAATATAAGTATAACAATATAATAAATAACATTACGTATAAAATAATATTTCTACCACCCATTTGTGTGCTTAGTTTTAAACTAAGCCTCTATAAGGCGATCTGGAGGTTTTACATGCCTTCCTGATCTAGTGGTGTATGTAGATCCATTCGTGGGTATGAGCTGGCATCTATTCCTTCTCACATTTTGTTTCTCCGTTCTGAGATTATATGATCTTGTACTCTCGGGTGTTGTGTTGATAACGGTTGCCATTCTATCTAGGTCCCTAATGTATACATCTTCCCCGTCTTCTATCTTTCGTAAGTTTTTAGTATACTTATTGTCTCTGTTTCTTTTGATTTCTAATTTCTTATTTTCGTTCTTGTCCCTAAATACTACATGGATTTCTAATTTCTTATTTTCGTTCTTGTCCCTAAATATACAGTGGTCTTCTTTGTTCATGTAATTATCTAATTTAAGATCAACTACTGTAGTTCGTAATTTTCTGTTCATCAGAAGTTCTGCTGGTGATCTTCCAAAGCTGAGTGGTGTACTTCTGTATGAGAGTAGTCCTAAGTAGGGATCTTCTTCTTTTTCTAGAATACCCTTTATCGTTTTTATAGCTCTTTCTGCTACTGAATTACCTTGTGGATGTTTAGGAGATGATTTAATCGCTTGGAATCCATATTTCTCTTGGAATTCTTTAAATTCTTGACTAATATATTGACTACCATTATCTGATACTAAGGTCTCAGGGATACCATGTCTAGCGAAAATAGATTTTAAAGCATTTATTGTGTCTATTGATTTTTCGCTTCTTAGAAGCATCGTTTCAAAATATCTGGAATAGTAGTCGACTACGATTATATATTTTCTACGATCGTAGGTATATAAGTCTGTTCCCACTATTTCCCATGCATGTTTAGGTGTATGTATAATCTCTAAAGGTTCTCGAATTATTGGCCCATATATTTGACATGTCGAGCAATTTCTAACCATTTTTTCGATGTCCTTATTAATTCCTATCCACCATACGCTATTTCTAGCTCTTGCCTGGCATTTGTTAATACCTTGGTGTCCTCTGTGTATCTCCTTCATAACCTCTTGTATATGATTCTTAGGTATAATAAGTCTATTTTCGTACGTTAAACAATCTTTCATTATTGATATACTTTCTTGATGTTCATAATATCTTTTTAGTTTGTCGTCTTTAGAATCTCTCTTTTCCCATCCATTTTCTGTCTTCTTTTTTACTGACTGTAATACTGGGTCTGCTTCTTGTAAGCGTCTCAATTCTTGTAATTTAATTGAACTCCCTGGTTTGAATGTGTTCTTTATTAATTCATTAACTTCTATTTCTAGTATATTTGAAATTTCTCGTTGTCCTGGATATCTTGAAAGTGCATCCGCTCCGATGTTTAATTTCCCTTGTATGTATTTCATATCTATGACATATCTCATGAGTCTTAATCTATACCTCTGTATTCTTATTGGTATTTTCTCGACTTCCTTCTTTCCAAATAAAGTTATCAATGGTTTATGATCTGTTTCTATGGTTATATTTGCTCCGTTTACGTAATAGTTAAATTTTTCTAGTCCCCAAACGACTCCTAATGCTTCCTTTTCTATTACTGCATAGTTTTTCTCGGTTTCCGTAAGAGATCGGCTCGCCGCTGCTATCATTCGTCTATTTCCTTTCTCATCTATCTGTGAGAGAATAGCTCCTATACCTTGGTTTGATGCGTCCGTTGTGATTATACTCTTTTTATTTATATCGAAGAATGCTAATATCGTTGGTTTCTCAAAAAGTTCTTTCATTTTTCTAAAACTGTTTTCTTGTGCTTCTTCCCATATCCATACTATATTCTTCTTCAGTAGTTCTCTAATAGGATGGCTTGTTTCTGCTATTTCTGCGCTGAATCTAGCATATATATTATCAGGCCTAGAAAGCTTCGCACGCCTTTTACATTAGTTGGCCTCGGAAAATCTCTTAAACCTTGTATTTTCTCTCCTGCTTTGATACCATGTTTTCCTATCTTATATCCTAAGAATTCTACTTCATCTTTTCTAAATTTACATTTATCTTTATTTAGTGTCATTCCTGCCTCTTCTATGCGGTTGAGTACTTCATTTAAGTTCTCGTCATGTTCTTCTAGGTCTTTACCCATTATTAGTACGTCGTCCATATGTATCACGACTCCTTTACAATTGTGCAATATCTTGTCCATTTCTCTACAGAATATTTCTGGTGCAGATGTTAGCCCGAATGGTAACTTATTGTATACATATCGTCCCCACGGTGTTAGGAACGCAGTTAATGGTTTGGATTCTTCCTCTAGTGGAATTTGCCAAAATCCTGCATTAGCATCGAGTTTGCTGAATATTTGTCCCTGTATCTTTGCCAGGCTTACTTCTACGGTGGCCATTGGGTACAACTCACGCTTTACTGCCTCATTTAACTTTGTCATATCACTGCATATTCTGATCTTTCCATGTGACTTCATAGCCACTACCATAGGGCAACACCATTCAGTTGGGTACATAGCTTCTTCTATCACTCCTAACTTTATCATTTTATCAAGTTCTTCTTTAACTCGCGTTTGTAAATGTATTGGTACGGGTCTTGGTACGTAAATGGAATATGGTTTCGCTTCCTTCTTGATTTGGATTTTATATTTTCTTTTTAATTCCCCTAGTCCTTCAAATAATTCTTTATGTGGGTGAATTTCTCCTATTAGTTTTACCAGTCCTAATTTAATAGACATGTTTCTCGATAATAAACCAATGTGTTGGTTTTTTAATACGTAGATATTTTCTCTTATTGTACTTTCTTTGTACGTCATTTCGGCCGTAAACATTCCAACTATCTCTAATGACACCATTCCTGGTCCTCTCAGTTCTATGTTACTTTTTATAAGTTCGGGTAACTTTCTATTATAAGGGAGAATAGTTGCGCTTGCTCCCGTGTCTATTTTAAACTCACATGTTTGGTTAAATCCTGTCGCTTTGACTTTTATTAATTTTGTCCATGATTTAATATCTGGAACCTTTATTTCTCCTAGGAACTTATAATTTCCTGTCGGCTTCTTAGTATCTATACTTGTTTTAACTTCGTAATTCTCATAAGTTTTTGTATGTGCTCGTTCACTTGGTTTTCTGCATAGCTTTGTCCAATGTCCCTCTTTGTTGCATTTATGGCATTTCGACTTATATGCTGGACAGTTTCTAAATTCATGCGTCCTTCCGCATTTACCACAAGTCTTTCGCTCTGCTGGTTTCTTGTATTCGTAATCTTTATTCTTGAATTCTTTCTTGTATTCTTTCTTCTTGTAATCAGTCTTCACGTATTCTATAGTCGGTTTTCTAGTAATTTCTTCATTCTGCTGTCGTGATATCTGTTTCATCTTGCATGATTCGATTATTTGTTCTGCCGTTAATTCTTTGCTGCAAGATTCTTGTAAAAACCTCTGTCTGAGTGTTTCGTCATTCATACCGATTATTATTTTGTCTCTAATAAGGGACTCCTTCATGTCTTTAAAGGCACATGATTTTGCTAATATCTTTATACAACTGTAATAACTTTCAATATTTTCATCTATTAGTTGTTGTCTTTTAAAAAAGCAATACCTTTCATAAGTAGTATTCACTTTAGGTATGAAATGGCTATCGAATTTTTCCATTATAGTTTCTATTTTTAGTTCACTTTCTTTATTGTCTTTGTCATATTTTTGTTCAATATCAAATGAATTATAGATGTCTACTGCATCTTCTCCTATCGCATATAGGAAGTTAGCTATTTGGACTTTACTTGACTTTTTCTCTAATTCATTTGCACATGCATAAATCTCATAATTTTGTTTCCACCTTTTCCATTCTGTGGGTCCTTTGCTTACGTCTAAAGCATTAGGTATTCTATCTAACATTGTATTAAATCTATATATATAATTTTATATAATTTTATAGATTTATATAATTTTATATAATTTTAAAGATTTATATAATTTTATATAAATATTGATATAAATAAATCCAATATAAATCTAATATAACTTCAATGTTTCTAGAATATATATAAATCAGCAATTAAAATCAGCAATTAAAATAAATCATTCGTTTTCTATAGAATTTATAATTCTTTTGTTTGAAAATTAACGAATTAAATTTATCGAAATTTTATTTTTATTTTTTTTTTTAATTGGATTTTTTTTTTTTTTTTTTTTTAATTTTCTCTAATTTGGTAATTTTCCATATGATTATAATATGTACGCGATATATAATAAATAATATTTTTACATGCACTATATATATTTATATAACTAATATATATATTTTCAACGTGTAATAAAGTATAATATGTACTTTTTATATGTATAACGATTTTAGGTACGGTTAACTAAATAGTAAAATATTATATACAACAATAATATATTAATTAGTATAACTTGACCGCTGTCACCATGTAGTATTTATGATATTGAATATGAGTTAATATAGCCTACTATACATATATACGTGACTAACCTTATCTGGAAGTGCCGTATCTCGTATCTTGTATTATGATAGATAATATATATATAATTAGGTATAGGTGTTTATTAGTTGTGCATTAAGTAGTAAGTGAGTCGTAAGTCATTTGTAATGGGCGTGGCTTAGTCACGCTATATATGTATAGTAGGCGTATTCAATATTACTACAATAATATAATAATTTATTGAATGCATTTTAACAATATGTTAAATATGTTACATTCAGTATATTAACATTACATATTTTAAGTTTAGATATATGAATAATAAATGTTTGATAAAAGTGAATCATGATATAATCATATTACATATATAACAGATACGACCACTACTATCCATTCCGCTGTCCACTGGGCCATGCAGTAATCAATACTCCGCACGTGGGAGCATAGGTTAATAATATGATATCATGTGTATGTCATTATTTAATGTATTTATTGATATATATATTGATGTATATGTTAATTGAAATAAATATTGTATATAAATAATATAAAATATAAAAAGTTATTTTTAAATAATTCACTTATTTCACTAATATATTTTATTTCTCTTATTAATTTATTTTTATTTTTATTAAGTCTAGATTAATAATTGAATATTGTTTTATATAATTATATAATCATATTAATACATAATATAATATAATAATTTATTGAATGCATTTTAACAATATGTTAAATATGTTACATTCAGTATATCAACATTACATATTTTAAGTTTAGATATATTAATAATAAATGTTTGATAAAAGTGAATCATGATATAATCATATTACTTATATACCAGATACGACCACTACTATCCATTCCGCTGTCCACTGGGCCATGCAGTAATCAATACTCCGCACGTGGGAGCATAGGTTAATAATATGATATCATGTGTATGTCATTATTTAATGTATTTATTGATATATATATTGATGTATATGTTAATTGAAATAAATATTGTATATAAATAATATAAAATATAAAAAGTTATTTTTAAATAATTCACTTATTTCACTAATATATTTTATTTCTCTTATTAATTTATTTTTATTTTTATTAAGTCTAGATTAATAATTGAATATTGTTTTATATAATTATATAATCATATTAATACATAATATAATATAATAATTTATTGAATGCATTTTAACAATATGTTAAATATGTTACATTCAGTATATCAACATTACATATTTTAAGTTTAGATATATTAATAATAAATGTTTGATAAAAGTGAATCATGATATAATCATATTACTTATATACCAGATACGACCACTACTATCCATTCCGCTGTCCACTGGGCCATGCAGTAATCAATACTCCGCACGTGGGAGCATAGGTTAATAATATGATATCATGTGTATGTCATTATTTAATGTATTTATTGATATATATATATATATATATATATATATATATATATATATATATATATGTTGATATGTTGATATATATATATTGATGTATATGTTAAAATCTTATATATTGAAATCATTAGTGTATATAAATAATATAATATATTATAAAAAGTTATTTTTGTATAATTGGATTTATTTTAAATAATTCATTCATTTATTATTCAATCATTATTTTTTTAAAGTTAATATTAATAACTAAATTTATAATTGAATATCATTTTATATATTTAATTATAATTCCGTAAATTTATATTTTTTTAAATTTTATATTAAATATTAATGATTACATTTTTAATTGAATATTATTTTATATACTTGAATTATAATTCTATAGAATCTAATGAATAATATAATAATTCAATAATTATTAAATTCATTTTAAATTATGTAATATATTATAAACCCAAACAAAGATATTACATTGTAGATATATCTCTTTTGAGTTCAATTAATAATTAAATAATTAAATTAACTTTTATACACTTTGATAAATATATTCGTACAATACAAATACCCAAGGACAAATACTATAGTATTACTGGGACTTATCTAATAATATTCGTTATACAACAAATAGACCTATTACATCGATACAAGTATACAGTGGTAAAGTAATAGGTTATAACATAGGTTATATGATTATACTTAACACATTTAATAAAATATGTTCTAAATCTTATTTATTTATATACTTTTTTCATTTAAAATATTTATTTAATGTAACTATAAATATATATTATAAGTTTAAATGATATTTTAATTGGTATTTTAATTCTTTATAAGGTAAACGACGTGGATTCACAGCAATTACTACTGGTCACAGTATACAAAATACTTAGAAAACGCAAATGCTGATAAGACGAAAAATGTGATTAAAAAGAAGGTGAATAACAAGAAAAAGAAAATTATAAATAAATTTTAATTTTGTGAAATAAATTTTAATTGTATAATTTGTGCAGAGAATATTGATGACTCATTCATATACTCAATCTATTCAATGTATACAATGGTGTCACAATGTATGCATTGATGTCAATACGTTCGAGAAATGCGATTTATGTAAATAAATGATATTGAGTATTATACTTTTTATAAATAAATATATATATATATATATTATGATTGTTAAGGATTAAACATATACAAAAATTACTCACTCATATGTGAATATTTATATTATTAAATACACAATTATTAATATTATATTGTGTGTATTAAATATATAATGTATAAACAATAATTAGCAACAAAATAATAATATTTTAATTAGAAAACAATCTTCAATATATATCAGATTGATATTAGAATATTTAATATAGATTACAATAGGACTTTTATTAAAACGAAAGTAACATATTTTATTGGATATACAAAAATATTTAGATTAGAAATTAAATGTAGATATTTGTATTGTATTTATATAATAATAATGTATTTATATATTCAGTGAAACCTCTATAAGTAAATCGTTTTTTAATATAATTTTCTTCTTAGAGGTTTTCTTATAAAGAGGCTTTTACTTTTCAGATGCTTTTAAGAATTAATTATAATTGAAAATATATTATATGACATATAGGTTATATATTTAGTAAATTTATTTAATTAAAAGTAGTAATCAAAATAATAGATTAGAAATATATTTCTATCACATATGGTTTATTTAAAATAGTTTTTAACACTTGTTTGGATAAATGTTGTACTGACTACAATCAGTATATTACTTTTTATTAATTAATTCTTTATGTATGTTGCTATTTCTTCATCTTGTTGATCTTCTACTCGATATCAGTATTTGACAACTCCCACCAGATATATATATATATATATATACCTATATATAATAATAATAAATTACATAACAGGTAAGGCGATTGCATAGTACACAGTATACTTATAAGCATATATTCGTACTACATGTATACTACATACATGATATTGTATATGGTACATAAACACATTCCTAATATGTCATATGTGCTCTATATAAGTATCAATATTTCGTATACTATATACTATATACAAATTAGTTATATCCCAGAAGTAACTCGTATAATTATTTTGCATTGCAATATTTTATAATTTATCATAACTATATATATATATATTTATATATATATATATAATATACTATTAGATAATTTATAAAATTAATTACATATATATAACTTATATATGAAAGATTGTCTAATCAATATCATATTAATTTGTCTACATATCCATATGATGATGTTGATAATTATTAAATACATGATATAAATATATAATATATATGTATATAAATAAACATATTTATATATAATATACTAATATACTCAAAATAATATTATATTATTTTTATATTAATTAATTGATATTTAACTAATTATATTTTTAATAAATTATATATATATATATATATAAGTTATATATATATATATATATATATATATATAAATATATATTTATATTTAATAAGTTTACAATACTTAATATATATGTATAAATTTATCATCGATAATAATTAATGCATAATTTATAAATATAATGGTAGTATATATATAGGATATATATATATATATACATATATATATATATATATATATATATATATATATCTATATATAAATATATATTTATAAATAAATATATGTATATATATTTATATTTATTAAGTTTATAATACTTAATATATATTTAATATATATTTAATATATATTTATAGATTTATCATTGATAATAATAAATGAATAATTTATAAATATAATGGTAGTAGGTATATAATATTTCTAATATACCTATATCATATTCAATTATACTCACGCATATATACATATATTTATAGAAATATGAATATGAACATTCCTATTCGCTGATTGGTCAATCATTGACCAAAACAGTCGCACTTCATTGACCAAAACCCCCCTACTTTATGTACCATCACTATTTAATCAATATCTGATATATAATAATTAGTTATTACTGATATATAAGTGTTATTACATGTAAAACATATTGGGAATTATAATGATATTAAAATTGTAGTCGACATTTCAATATTGAAGTTGTATTATGACATTTTATGTTACTTTTTTTCCTGTAATATTAGCTAATATTAGCGATTTTTCTATCAATCGATAATTTGTCATTAATATTTAATTTTTTTTGAAATTTATAAATATAATTAAGTTAACAACTGTATGAGTTATATTTCATCAATGTAAAACATTTGTATAACTATCATCGTTTTCCAAATATTTCGCATTGACCAAAACCCCCGCACTGACCAAAACCCCCTCACGTCCCCTAGGTCTGTAGTTTTCTATATTATTTTTATTGTTATTCTTGTGAATAGGTATAATTACTGATTTTTTCATATTCGATGGATATATGGATTTGTTTAATATTATATTAAATATATGAAGTAATGGTTTTAATATAGGGTATATGACCAATTTTATTAATTTAAAATCAATGCCATCATGATCTTTTGAGCATTTAGAGTCTATTTTATTAATGATAGTAATGATTTCTAGTTCTGAAGTCTCGTTAATATATATTGAATTTATATTACTATTTATTAAATTATTTTCAATATACAAGTTTTCAAAACTATTATTAATATGTTTACCCATACTGGCAAAGTGAATATTAAATTCATTCCCAACATTAGTAGAATCTATAGCATCATTATTTGTATTAACAAAATTGTTGATTTTATCTAAACAAAATTTATTATGGGTTAATTTATTTAAAAGTTTCCATTTATCATTTATGTTGTTAGATTTGTTAAATAATTCTGAGAAATATTTATTTTTTTCTTTTTTTATTGTGAATTTTAGTTGTTTTTTAATTGAATTATAAATATTACAGTTTCTATCTGTTTTATTGTTTAGAAATATTTTATAAAGTTTATTTTTTTTATTTATTGCATTTTTAATTTTATTCGTTATGAAAATTTTTATTTTGTTGTTTTTTATGTGTACACTTTTCAATGGTATGCAACCATTATAACTATTTAGGAATGTATTTATAAATTTATCATAACAAAATTCAACATTGTCTGAATTATATAAATAATTCCAGTCTATAGATGATAAGTCATTTATCAACTTCTCAATGTTTTTTTTATTTAACGTTCTTTTGTAAATAACTTGTCCATTATTGATTTCTATATGTTTTTCTAGTTTTATATTTAAAAATATAGGTAAGTGGTCTGATAATTCGTAATTAATTATACCATAAGATCTGTCAGTAATAAAATTTGTATAGAAGTTATCTAAAATAGAATTACTCTTAGAGGTTATTCTAGTAGGGGACTTAATTAATGAATACATTCCCATTGACATCATATTTATTTCTAAATCACTATTAATTTTAGAGATATCATCATTAAAATCAAATATATATATGTAATTAAACAATATACTAATATATAACTATTAGATATAAAATTTGTATACGTATATATGTATACATTAAAACACATTTATAATAAACTAATTGTTGTATATATATATATATATATATATATATATATATAAATCTAAATATATTAAATGTATGTAAAAATATAACTGAATATCTATCTATATATATATAGGCCTATATCAGTTATAATAAATAATATATCATATATGATATATTATTAATTTAAAATTTCAATTTCTTATTAATTTTTAATTTACATTGACATTAATATTAGAATAATTCAATTTAATCTCAGAAATAAAAACTATGTACGCAGTGAATTCACGAAATTTAGCACATATTTAAATAAAATCTATTCATTATAATCTATAGATTATATAATATATATAATATATATAATCTATATATGACACCTTTCATATAATAAATCTTCCCCGATTGTCACGTGACTAAACAATCGATGATATTTCACTAAATGAGCATACGACTCGCTTCAAATTTAAACCACATATATCTAATATGTATATACACACATTTATAAAAAATCAACTTCTAATTATGCATTAGAAGAAAGTAATTAACACATATGACAGCGGCTATAGCCGAATTTATGATTTAGTTGTGTATACATTTATAGGTACCCTACATATTATAATAACATGATAATATTTCTTTTTAAATCATGTATACAAATTATTATTATTATTTAAATTGATTATTGTCATAATAAAATGTTGATATTATGTATGAGTCTTACATTACATGAAAATTAAATAAATAAATAAAAAATAAAACGAAAACTATGTTATCAAAATGGCGGAATCAAATTAAACACACAAGAAATCGTATATTTGTAGAACCTACTTATTATAAATAACGACGATTAAATATGATCATGTCCTCCCATAAGAGGTTCGGTACAATTTAAAACAAATAAGCAATAATTTTATTTTTTTGTTTAGCTTTATCATTTATTAAGTTTTTGATAAATATAATTGTAATCATTTATGCGTCAGAGAAAATATTAAAACTACCTGGTCTCGAACCTGGGACATCTAGTGTATTAAACCCCAGTCTGTAACATACAATATTTTAAATATGTATACATTTTTTAATATTTGAATTATTACATTCATTTAGATATTTTAAATCAGACAAAATTAAAAGTTAAATTGGAATAACGATAATAATATTAATGTGTTTTGTATTTCATAACCGAATCTTAAAATAAAACATAAATTTCATATTTTAAAAATAAAATAAAAATATTATTTTTGAAAAATTAGTCAAAACCTATTTTTTTATCAGAATTCTATAATTTGATATTCGTATTATTGAGTATCATTTATGAAGTATACTTCATATTTATTCATATATATATATATATATATATATATATATATAATGATAAATAGTATATTTTATAATACATTATTTATTATAGAATAGTTATTGATTTAAAAATAAAATTGTTATATGAATTTAAAATAGAGAAAAAAATATCAAAATATATTATTAAATGATATATTATTTATATAGCATCATATTGCATTTATATGATAATAATAATAATGATAATAAATTTAAATTCGAAAATCGTTCAATTTATATATTTTAAATATTTTAACATATATTATAAAACAATCTTATACGATCCTATATGATTATTAATTATAATATTACTTTTTTTTAATAATTCGATCTGTATATAGATAAAAAAAGTTATATATAACCCATTACACTATAATGAATCTAATATATTTTAAAATACGACTAATGTACATTGTATTTTCTATATTTAAAAATAAACTTACTAAAAAAATATGTTAGTTACAATAATGTAAGTTAAAGTAAACAAATATATTGTATACTGCATTATGTTATATACCATGGTAAGATTGTGGGGGGTCATATCAATGTATTAATGGATTTAGCACATCAATACTGAAAGTTCCTAGTCTTATACCATTCGACGAATGGCATTCGTTCATTGTAGGCGACTTATCAATTATATATATTATTTTCCTCTTTATTTGTACACATATCATTTTATTTTTATTTGTATTTATTATTATAACTTTATTTTTACTTATATATAATACTTATATGTTTGTTCATATTTATTCGTATTATAATATTTTAATATTTAAAATTGTACTTTATATTTTACTTTTCTTTTGAAATTTCTAATTTTATTTACTCTATTTTTACTTTAATATAATTTTTTTCCATTATTTTGCTGACAGGTAGATATCTCGATAAGTTCAGTGAACTTCTATTTCTATATGGGTTCACTCTCGATCGTTTACTACGAGGAACACATCTGATTATTATTATTATTAAATGTATACATTTTTCTTTAGTATTTATACATACAATTTAAAAATTAATATAAGGTTTGTGGAAAGGTATATGTAGGATTTAAATAATATAGGTATTGATTCAGTGCACATGCTCAGTACGTTGTTATTGATGCAATGAAAGTACAAGTTTAATAACTAATGTACATTATTCGTATTTTAAATCTATGTATTTTTATTAATTCGTAAAAATTAATTTTATTATTTTCATTTTCTGATTTATATTCTTTTTGTATAATTCGTTATTTTTATATTTATTTACACAATAGAGAACGTTTAACGTTATTTTTGTGTTTAAATAACATTCATTCGTACGTTCGGCGAGCTATACATATATATAGTTAGTTTGAACTATATATATATAGCTATACCTATAGTTTGTGTATTGGCGGGTGTTATATCTAGTGTCGCTGGAACGATGGTGTCTATGTAGGGGGACCAACCAATCAAAATAAATGTTGTGGTAAAGTGGGGAGAGCCAATACATAGGAGATCCCCATGAATTTTAAAGTGGGGGGGACATATCCCCCCCCGTTCCCCCCCCTGTTGCAGCGCCCCTAGTTATAACCTATAGGTCTATAGACGAAGTTGTTTATAAATGTGTTAAGGAGTTAGTGGAGTTTAATGCGCAGGCGTGTTACATGCATGTACACCTACAACCAGAGGTTATAGTATATACTACAGTTATACTATAGGTGGTATTGATCGCGCGCATCTCTATATATAGGCACGAGAGATAATCTGCTGAGAGTTAAGACGTGCCAGGATATGGAATTTAGAATGGTTTTCAAATTATATATCAACATTTATGAAAAATAATAATATGTTAGAAATTATATTTCTAAAAATATGTTTTTCTCTTATTCTTAATAGGTCGTTTATAGATTGATTAATTACATTATGTGACCACCTTAAGTCTCTTAAACAAATTTTAAATATTAAAATATGTTAATTAATAATTTAAAAATCATAATTAATTGATAATATATAATAAATATATACATTGTATATTCATTTCTATAATATTTTTTTCCCTATATGTCAGCATTTAATGATGTTAAAAAGAAACCACCAATTATTATTTATACACTTTTATATATATATATAGTCTACATAATTCAGAGCCATATGTATATTTATATATTAAAATATATTTTTATGTGGAAAAACGATAAGAAAATCAAATAAATATTTATTATATTTCGTATATACACGAATAATAATTAAGTAAACAAAAATCTAAAATAATAACTATGCACGACGTTGTAGGCGTCACTTTGATGGGTGTTCGGACACATAGCCCCTGTGTGGGCGCCGCAATAGGGGTGAAGGGGTGGATTAGTCCCCCCTCCCCACTTTAAAAGTTAGGGGGACCTCTATTTATTGGTCCCCCCCCCACTTTACCACAACATTTATTTTGATTAGTCGTCCCTAATAGCTCCGCCTTTTTAAAGGCACGACTCTTTAATAGCACCGTCTTATGTTGACGTTGTACGCGGTTGTTGATGTATACGATTTACGAAATAGGTTACGTAACTATCGTATTAGTCACAGGGTTACGTTGTTTTATTAATATTTAACGGGCGAAAACAATAGCAATTATGAACTCATTATATTATGTTGAAACCATTTAGGAAGAAAAGAACTAGAATGTTATAAACTATACAACGAAACAGAAAACAAACAATATTCTTCTAATAAATAGTATTATTAATAATACAATTTTTTATTAATATTCATGGATACAATATGATAATATTAACTTTCCTGGGAATCTTATGAAAATGCTATTAGCTATCAAAGATACGTATCATGTACATGTGAAATATTCACATAAATCGTTGAATCCATAAATAACCTAAGTTGATATGATAACTTATTTAGTTTGCCAAATAAGCCTACATGAATCTGATATTCAATAAAGAAACTTTATAAATATCAATTGTAAAGAAACATTTCTTGAAGATAACTTAATTATTAAAACCTGGTTTGTTAAATATTCCGATTTTATGTATGTGTGTGTGTATATATAAGTAATATAACACATTTATATATTATATTTTATTTATCAATATACCTATTAACCCTATACTACAATTCTTAAATTACAACAATGTTAATATACTGTTTACTAATACCATAGGTTTTTTTTAATACTATAGCTACTCGTTAACAGTTTTTATATCTCTTCGAATACTTTTCTTCGAATTTTTTATTTTATTTGTCTTTACTTTACGACCTTTTCTCACCTTTTCTCGTTCGTGTTGCGTCTCCCTTTATATCGTTTACTTCGTCCTCTTTGACATCGTCGCCGATTGATCTAGGTCTACCTACATCGGCGGTTGTTTCATCCACAGGTGTTATCCGGCCAGCCTCCTCATCCGTATCATCATCGGTACACCCCGCATCGGTCAGTCCGGCTACGTCGTTAGGTTGATCTTCGACCTTTGACCTGCCGACTTCGAGGTGAAGCGCCATTATATCCGGCATGCTGGTCCTCGCGGCTTCAGCCCTGGCTTCAACAGTAGCGGCGGCCTTAGTCGCTCTAGACTTAATCCTCCTGTTCCTTACTGCGAGGAATATGCAGCGTAATTGAGACGAAGTCATCATGGCTGTATAGCTGTATCAATTGTACAATTATATTATGTTATGAATTATTAATCATATTCTTTCACGTATATCTATATATATATATATATATATATATATATATATATATATATATATATATATATATATATATATATATATAGATATACAGCATATATAGATATATATATATATATAAAATATATAAACAAATTGTATTTACATACAATATTTGTAATTTAATTTACAATATTAATTAATAAATATTTTATTTAAAAAATATGCAATCCTTGAATTGTTATTTGCTAAAATGTAATATATTACAGACTATAGTCTAGATTTTAGTTATTCAATATTTGAATATTAACTTTTATTTAAATCATTGTAAATATATTATTAATTAAAAGAAAACGTAATTCTATGCATAATATCATAAATATACTAAATGTCTATACAACATAGATAACATATAACATAGATATAGTGTAATGAATCATAACTAAATATATTAAATTAAGAAAATATCGATTAGATGGATACAATTGTTTATACAACTATTTATTAGAATAATATAATATATTATTCAAGATAATTACACAAACCATGTGTAATTAGACTGTCTAAATATTATAATGTATACATCAACAATTATAATAATTTCATATATATTAACAATATATATATATATATGTAATTAATTAACTCATTAAGTTAATGATTAACACAAGTAATGTATCTTATATATTAGTAGTTACTAAAGGTAGTGATATTATACTTACTTCCATATATATATATATATATATAGATATATATATATGTATATAATTATTTAAACCTTTACGTAAGTGAATGTATTTAAATTATATAAACAAGCTTTAAATAATTAGAATAAATAAAAAGTGATGTTACGTTGCTGCGTTACTGTGATCTTATTATTTATTTTCTTTATTGTGATTTTGTCTACAGTTTTTAAATATAAATATATAACACTAAGTGTTTTTAAATATATTCTAAACTTAAAATATAATCTATTTCATATATGCTGATGATATTCAGTTATACTGGAAAATTCCTATAGGAGTTCCAAGTATACTTGTAGTGTTCCCAATGAGTTATCCTTGTGTGATATACTATATATATAATATACTTAATTCAACACTTACATTATATTAGGTATATTATTAAATATATGTATTAAATAGGGTTATAAATCATCTATAAGATTCATTTTTAATATTAAGAGGTATGATCAAATAAGTATTACTAAAAAATTATGTGAATAAATTGGTTTATTTCGATCGATATGTATAAATTTAAAATACTAAGCATTACTCATAAAACTGTTATTATGAAAAAGCTTTTAAATAAACTTATAAATGAAGAATTAATGAGGAACACTCGTCTGCAATATTATAATTTATGTTCAGTACCGACGATACATCTGATGAGAACTGGAAAAATAGAATTCGGCTGGGCTGCTCCTACCTTGTGGATCTCTCTTCCCAATACATTACGCCGCATTAGGAATCATCATTAATTCAAGAAGAAGTTACGACTTTTTTTATTGACAATTTAAATAATTTATATATATTTAAAAAAAATAATATTCTCAACACTTTAGTTTTTAGAATATAACGAGTGTATAAATAAATGATTTATTTACTTACTTAATTATATTACTTACTTACTTACTTACTTAATATATATATATACATATATAATATATATATATATATATATATATATATAAATTATTTATTTACTTACTTAATTATATTACTTACTTAATTACTTACTTAATATATATATATATATAAAAAAAAAAAATAATTTAATTAATAAAATATTCATAATTATATAAATAGTCTAAAAAAGTATTTTTATTTTTTAATTATTCAAAATATTACTGTATACCCTATACAATAAACTGATTTTTTTATTACATTTTTAATTTTATGAAAAAAAATGTCAATTTAAAACTTTCTCAGAAATATACAAATGTATCGATAAAAATAATACTATATTATTAAAAACTTAAGTATTCTAAAAATTAAATATATAATTTTAATATTTGTTATCAAATATTCATTAAGTTATAATCATATATCTAGAGGTCATATAAGTCCCTAATACGGACACTCTATAGATGTCTTAATACGGACACCCTATAACCAATCAGCGCGCAGCGTATGAACTATTCTGATATTCATAAAAATCGCGTGCGTTATAATATTAATAACACCAATAAAGCTAAATCTAAAATTTGTATTATTTAATACTTACATTTATTATTAATTAAAAAATAATATAAATAAATAAAGTATTAACTAATTAAATTAGAATACATTTTTCATAAAATGAATTTTAAATAATGTAATTGTAATTTGTATGTTTGATTCAAAAATAATATATAGTTTATCTAGTGGTATATATAGGGTGCCCTATATATAGGCCCTATAGGGTGTCCGTATTATAACACAGGGTGTCCATATTCGGGCATGGGTACAAAATACGGACACCACCGATATCTATGGAATTAAAAGATTAAATAAAATATTAAAATCACAATAATATATAATATATAAATAATATATAACAGTGTGTGATGTAAATATTTTTTTAAATCTATTAGATTGTTATATTGTTAATTCTATATAATATTTGTAAACCAAAAGTACAGAAGTATTTAGTATCTGACGTAGAGTACTCATCGCAATATTTATCTCTTGGTTATAAGGTCATGTGAGGCCTTTGACATAATTAAATTTATCATTTTTGTATCATTGAATTTGATTATTTAATATATTATGTATCAGATGTGAACACTGTGATCGTAATTATTACATATATATATATATATATATATATATATATATATATATATACATATTACATGCATATAAGTGTTCCAAAAAAGGTTTTTAAAATAGGTTATTTATAATAATATTGAGGAAAATATATTTTATTTCGAATAAAATATAAACTTTTTCAATTATACATTTATAAGGTTATATATATATATTTAATTATTAAATATATTTTACCGATTTTAAAACGGTTTTAGCATTAGATAATACTATTTTGATAAATACAAATACGCCAAAGGTTATGTTTATAGTTACAAACGTTTCATTGGTCGACAGCTTGATGTTAACTTCTCGATCATTATGGATTCATGTGAGTCCTCGAGTTTTGTACAAATTTCCGCTATAATAAAAGGTCCATGAACAAGAAGATATACGATTCCATAGAGTCCTACGATAATAGAAACGACGTATAGATAAGTAATCCAATGTATCAGGTCATTTTTAATTATAAATAAAAATATATTTATTCAATTATTCTTATTATTATGAAATATAATTTATATATATATCATTTATGATCAATAACTTATAAATAATTACAAATAATTTAAAAGAAACTAAGTTTATTTTTTCTTATTCAAATTACTACTACTGTCAATAATTTATAGATTTCAACAATGTATTCAAAGAATATATATCGTATAACAATACATAATAATAATACATAATAATTGAATCAAAAAATCTAATTGAATAAATAGAATCATGATAGTGAACTTTCAAGGAAATCCATAAACGTCGGTGATCTCATGTTACAGTCCAACAAATATTAGTGACGAACAAGAAACTGAGATGTTCTATACAAAACTTACATGTTAAACAAGACAGATATCAAAGCATAATGTTCTAATAATAGGAGGAGACTTAAATGCACACCTCGGAAAAGACAGTGGATAAAATATGCCTATCATCAAACTACAAATCGAAATGGCCAAATGCTCAAAGACTATCTTCAAGAAAATAATATGCTATGTCTAAATACTTATTTCCAGAAAAGACATGATCAGTTATGGACGCACAATTCTCCAAATGATTTTAAATCACAGATTGACTTCATAATAATAAATAAGAAATGGAAGAATAGTGTAAAAAACTGCAGGGCTTACAACTCTTTTAATAGCACTTCGTCTAATCACCGTATAATAACAGCAGATATAAAATTGAGTCTAAGAGCTAATACAAAGAAAAATAGTAAATGCAAACCATATGACTGGACAAGACTGTCACATGATACTGAAATTAGAAATGCATTTATTATAACAGTTAAAAACAGATTCTTGAGCCTTCAAAATTCTGATGCAGAAACTACGTTATCCGCAAGTACAAGATATACATATTTTGAAAAGGCATGCAAAGATGCAGCCAATAAAGTAATTCCGTTAAAACCCAAATTAAAGAAACGAATACCCTGGGAAACCGAAAAAATCTGCCAAAAACGTGACATACTTCACAAAGCAGCACAACTGAAAGGAAGCTCGCCTACACAGATGAATATCAACAAGTTTATAAATGCTCAAGAATCTTTAGTAAATTCATATGATTTAGAACAACAAAATTACATAAATAAAAAGATATTTGAAATCCAAATGGCGGCCACAAATAAGAAATCTGCACTAGCCTGGCAAACAATAAATGAAATCAGCGGAAGAAAGAAATCAAATAAATCTAAACTAAAAGCAAACAATGATAATTAACGAATCAAACTTTGGCATAAACATTTCATAGATTTACTTGGCAAGAATATCCAATCGACATTTCATAGCAAAAATTCAGATCATACAGTGAATAATCTTGATATAAAAATTGGCCATTTCACGAAAGAAGAAGTTATGAAAGCTACAAATAATATATCATATGGAAAAGCAGTAGGTTTAGACGAAATACCAGCAGAAGTTTGGAAATTAAATGATTTTAAAGAATTTCTGTTAGAATCCTGTAATCGTGTTTATTTCCAGGAACCTATAGTAAGTTGGACCAATGGATGTATCCTTCCTTTTCCAAAAAAAGGAGACCTCTCCATCACAAAAAACTATAGAGGAATTACTCTAACAGCAATCGCCACAAAGATATATAACCTGATGTTATTAAACAGGATTAGACCAGAAATTGATCCAATCCTAAGAAAAAATCAAAATGGCTTCCGAACAAATAGATCAACAACGGGACAAATACTTACTATCTGACGAATTTTAGAAGGAGTCAAATCTAAAAACCTGCCACTAACTATACTCTTTATTGACTTTTTAAAAGCTTTTGACACGATAAATCGAAACAAGATGAAAGAAATACTTTTAAAGTATTGTATACCAGAAGAGACAGTTTGTGCAATTATGATGCTTACAAGAATACTCGTTCAATGGTTCGCTCACCAGATGGAGATACACCTTACTTTGAAATCACAACTGGAGTCTTACAGGGTGATACACTTGCGCCGTTTCTCTTTATAATCTGTCTAGATTATATTCTGAAGACGTCATTGGATAATAATCGAGAGCTAGATTTTACTCTAACAGAGAGAAAGAGTAGAAGATATCCCGATGAACATATTACCGATACGGACTACGCTGATGATATCGCTGTAACAAGTAATACTCTGAAAGATGCTAATACATTATTACTGAAAATAGAATCAGCCGCAATAGAAATTTGACTTTGCATTAACACTGACAAAACTGAATATATCAATATCAATCAGAATAACAACATGCAAATGAAAAGTATCTGTGGAAGTATAATAAATGAAGTAGAAGATTTTTAATATCTAGGAAGCTATATTAGATCAACTAAAATAGATGTTAATAAAAGTATTGCTAAATCCTGGGCAGCATTAAATAGTATGAATACAATCTGGAAATCAAAACTAAGTACAAATCTTAAAAGACAATTTTTCAGAGCTGCAGTCGAATCAGTGCTCGTTTACGGTTCTGTAACCTGGACTCTAACAGCCTCGTTAGAGAAAAAGATTGATGGAACATAGACACGCATGCTCCGAGCCGTAACAAATAAGTCCTGGCGAGATCATCTAACAAATGAGCAATTATATGGAAATATTCAAAAAATTAGTAAATCTATACGCATGCAAAGGCTGAGGTTCGCTGGTCACAGATGGAGAAGCTAATATGAAGTAGCGAGCTACCTGGTACTCTGGCAACCACAGCATGTTAACCGTTTGCGTGGACGCCCATCGAAGACATACATAGATCAACTGCGGGATGATACCGATTTGCTAACGACAGACGAAATAAAGACGGCGATGAATGATAGAGAAGGATGGAAAAAGTATGTCATGGACTACCGAGCAAGCTCGACCTGGTAAGGTATAATTATTAGGTATTAAATTAGATAACAAAAATTAAAAATTAAAAGAAAACTTTAAAGTTGATTATCTCAGAATAATATTTTTCGATTTCAGTACTTTTTTTGGAGAATTTATATCATATAACAATACATAATAAATTGTGGACACATTTTAAAACAAAAATTTTATTGGTTTAAAAAATAGTACAAAAAATGGTCCAACAAATTAACAACATTTTATCCAACAAATTCTTGACCAACCAGTAGAAATTGGATTTTCCTTACAGCAATTATTGAACAGCCATATAAACTTAATAAGATACAATTTATTTTAGAATTATTCATTCATTATTAAATAAGAAAATTTATTTTGAATAAGGGTATGTTTTATAGAATATATACATTATAGAATAAAGTTTTCCATAAAATATAAAATTTGTTTCTATTATTTCCTATTTTTTAAAATGGCATTGTTCGCATGTAATTTACGAACTTATGCTTATTCTCATTTATTCATATATTCTAATTAGAATAGTTTATTATTATTTTTATTTTGTATTTATTGTATAAGTGGTGAGTATACTCATATATAATAAGTATTGTTATTTTTATTTATTAGAATACTTTTTTCTCTCTTTTCTTTTATTTTCCTATATCATATATGTGTGTATATCTATGTGTATCCTCGAGGGCTTCGAAATCATATGGGATATTTTCAAATTGTTGTCGCCCAGTTGTATATAAGACATAATTATTTTAGTATTAATAGATCCTCCTATAACTTCGAGGTTTTAACACCAAGGTTATTGGCTGTATTGGTATTAATGAATTGGCAATTAATAATTACCAATTCATTAACAATAATTACCAAATTACTAATTATACGATAATGAATAGGCATAATTTTCGAATGAATTAATTTAAGATTATATTGTATTATTATCAACGGATAACGGATATTTACATTGGAGCGGCGCATATGCCACCGTGCGGGTGGAATTAAGTCACGGACATATGTCCTTGATTATAATCGCTTCTTATAATCAAAGATTTTGCGAATACTTAGACAAATATATGGTATTATTTTATAATAGTTTTATTTTGGTGGAACTTTTCCTAACCAGGAATTTAGATGAAGTTGTTATTAACTTAAAACCAAATAGATAGCACGTCCCTTCGAAACCGTTCTCGTATTAAGACACTCACTATTTTAACGATAGCCGATCAGTATTGCATATACAATATAATATCACTTCTAAATATTAGTTTAAGACATATTTTACTGGTCATGGTGGGGCATTAACCCGCTCCTATAGTGCATATATATCTGGCGCCGTAACCAACTGAAACACACTGGTAAAGTAAGATATTATACTATAATATAGTATAGGTATAGTATATATAATATAATATAGTATATTATAATAATGACTATATATAGTACTAGTGGAGGAATATCGAGGTCGTGTCCTTGACAATACGTTAACGTCTACGCGACGACGTTCGTGTTTAGTTCGGTAATTTAATTACTACGCGTGATTCATAAATTAGCGGAGTCATGTATGAGTCATAATGCTTTCGCTAAATAGTAAACACTGTATTCCTTAGGGTATTAATATGCATAAATACGTATGAACATATGCAGTGCATACATATAGAGTGCAGTACCTGTAGTGTTCGGTGTATAGTGTACCCTGGATATTTCACACGCCACGTTATATCTCATGCAATGGATAACCAACTATACAGTGTACACTGTACAATAGAACGAACTAAACATGAATCATAGGATGCATTTAACATGTAATAGATAGACTGTACTGTATGCTTCACACTGTATAGTGTATACTGTACAATGTACATAGCCCTACTCTTTCAAATATCAGTTCAGAAACCTACAATTCCTACAATTTCTACCTCAACTCGTCAACTAAATAATATACCAACATCACAGTTCGTAACCGACTAAATATACTGCCTAAACATGATCATTTCAATCTCTTAATAACTCACTACCCACTTGATATACATGCTCCTGTAATCAATACGACTACCATTTTACGCCCAAACAAATCCTGGTACACTATTGAAGTTTTTACAAATTTTCAATTGATATTTTTCGTCTCGAACGCGGTCTATAGACTGTATACGTATGCTATAATATGAATGGAAACAAATAAAACTTCGAATTCAATAATTACATACCCAAATTTAAAAAAACAAACATAGTATTTGTCTTATTAACTCTTATTAATTCTAACTCTACGTTTACGCATGACATGTTTACTTACAGCAAATGGCATACTTGGTAGAAGAAGAAAATCGTCATACCTTGACTTTACTGATTAATTATTAATTATCTATTTTGTTTGATTCCTTTAATTAAATTAAAACCAATATTATATCATCACTACCAAAACATATCTCTATTATATTCATTTAATAATACATTCACCACCTTTTATCTACCTTATAATGATAAACTGATTAGTCTACATAAAAACCCTCGTTGTTCTTAAGAGCTTCTCGTTCTTGTGATCTTAAAAGAATAATTCTTCTCTTGATCCTTATCCTTTAAAACTAAAATATAACTAAATAATATAGATTCCTATATCATATCAAATATATCTCATATAGGTCTAATCAAATATTCGTTATCACTCCTATCATTAAAAAACCTCCCTTTGATCACCCATACTTTAATAACAATATACTTATTTCTATTCTCCCAATACGTCTAAAATCTTAGAAATAGTCGTTTTTAAAGAACTCTATTATTTCCTGACTATCAATAATGTAGGTACTATGTAGGTCCTACTTAGCTCTTCCCAAATTTCTTAAGAAATACATAATCATGTATAAAATAAATCTATTGAAACAGCAATACCCATATCTGCTGACCAGGCCCGTAGCCAGAAATTTATACCAGGGGGGGCCTGGCCACAAAATTGTAAGACTAAAATGTAATGAATATAAACTAGTATACTAGTTATAATATCACTACTAGTAATTTACAAGTATACTATATTACTTATATTGGCGAACAATATGAATTATACAGGGTATAAATAAGCAATAAATAAAAATACAATGTATATATTATAAAATAATTGTTTAAAATGTACATACAGTTTATGTTTAAATAATGAAAGCGATGTTGTACAGCGAATATCATATGGAAGTGAATTCTAACTTTTAGTAGCAATAACCAAGAAAGCTGATTTAGGGTAGGCCAACTATGTTGAGCGTTGCATTAATTTCATGATGTAGCACTTCCGACTAGATTTGTTATAACTCTGAATAATAATAGATTGAGCTAGATATTCAGGAAATCCGAAGTGTATACACGTATATACATATATATATATATATATATATATATATATATATATATATATATATATATATATATAGCCTTATGCGTAATACACAACAGCCTATGTTTACAAATATATATTAACTGGAGCCAGCCTATTAATCTCATTAAAGCAGATATATAAACTATTGAGGCAAAGTTTATACAATACATGTTTAGCACGACATTGAATAAGCTCGAGTTTATACATCAGGTTAACAGGTAAATTACACAATAATTAACAGCAATAAATAATAGAAATTAAATTAAACATTTAGTGGCAGGTAAGCACATAGCAAGATTTTCTAATATTATATAGAAAAAAGTTGGCAGTGCGTATCATATTATTAATATATGGAGAGTAATCTAGGTGAGAGGTTATAGTGAAACCAAAGATAGTTATAGATTGATAAGTTGAAAGAGATAGTAGAAAAGGATAAGTGATTGATAGAGGATAACTGGGTTTTGAGAATATAATAGTATCAGTGTTAGTCATATTTAAGTAAATGAAGTTATAAGAGAACCAATGAGTGATATCGATAATATAATTAAACATTGATATTTAAATCGGACCGAATCACTATAGTGATTCTATATAACTAGGAAATATATAGCTACAGCTAAATATCTGAAGATCATCGGCATAAAGATGATAGTTAATTTTAGGATATTTGTGAAAAATTGATTTTATAGTAAGAATATAAATAATGAACAATATAGTGCCAATAACAGAGCCTTATGGGACATCATGTATGTTAAAATAAGGAGAATATAACGAGGAGTTAATCTTCACAGAAGATATTCTAGATGAAGAAAAAAAATACATAAACCAACTGTTGATTTGACCATATATATCAATTTCATTAAGTACAATAGAAAGAATATTGTGATCGAGAGTATCAAAAGCACTAGATAAGCCAAGTAGCACGAGATAGCATGGGGATTTATTATCAAGAGATACAATAATTTCATTAAGTATTAAAGTAAGGGCAGTTTTGGTACTACAACGAGGAAGATACGCACTTAGATATTTATCAACAATAGCATTTGATTCAATGTAATTAATAAGTTGAGTGGATATAACTCGTTCTGAGATCTTAGATATGGATGATAACTTGATAAATTAGATTGGTCAAGATTAGTTTGTTATATCGGAATAATCTATGTATATCTCATTGAGTGTGGAACAATTGTATATTAATATATAATATAAGAGATCTATGAATGATTTCAGTGATAATTCCAATAAAATATGGTGATAATGAACGAAGTATATTGAGAGGAATAGGATTAAGGGGGAATTGTTTTTCAAGGATGTCATCAAAGAGAGTACAATTTCATGTGTGGGAAGCGAAAAATATGAACAGTGATTCTGAGTGGATGTTAAATTGATATTGAGTCGTGCCGAGTTGATATTTCGAAGTAAATTGATAATTCTAGAAATTCTGCGTTGGAATAATTGGCAAACAATTGTTTGTTTCCTTAAAGAACAAAGAACTGAATCAGGTTGATCAGGAAGATTGGTCTGGGTTTTACCTACTAAGGTGAAAGATAATTTATAAGCTTTCTTAGAAAATATTCCATAACTACCGAGCATATCAGTGAAGTATGAAGATTTGGTAGAGATCAATTTTTTCTTGTACAGCGATCGAAAACGTTATAGGCAATAAGATTAGATTCAAGTATAGAGGAAGCATATTTACATTGTAGTCTACGAAGTAGTTACCTCGGGTTAACACGCTCAATATTAAACCAGGGATACGTTAGAATAATTCGGTTGATAAGAGAATGGAGGTTACAAAAATAACAAGCGAATGAGATAATGCCAAATTAAAATAATCAAAAAGTGTAGACAAATCAGAAGATATACTGTTATTAAATAGATGGAATACATAGTTAATACACATTAGTTAATCAATAGAGGAATTTTCCGAAACGATCTAGAAGGTCGATTAATTTTTATCACCTGCAGGTTCAAATCAAATAACATGGCAAAGTGATAAGATATTAGATAACTTTGAGTGGGATATGAAATTAAATTAGAATCAGCTAAATATAAAAAAAATTTAATAGTATTACTATTAGTAGTAAAGAAAATATGTTGCGTCAGAGAATACTCAAATATAAGTTAATTAAGAGATAAGGAAGCATGATTTTCAATTTTAATCTGAATATTAAAATCACCAAGAATAACCATGTTAACTGATGTTAAAGATTCTAAAAATGAAGAGATTTAATCTAAGAACCTCCATAGACTATATTCTACCTTACACCTTCATCTATAGATGAAGGTATACGGTAGTTAAGAATAATTACAAATTGTAATTTACAATGGTAAATAATGAAGGAAACTATATATTATAGATCATAATTTCATTTGAAGAGAAACATGTTGTAGATAACGAAATAAGCTTAAGTTCCGATTAGAATAACATAGGCCGCAACGACGATGTGATGTATACCCGCAATACTTTAAAACCATTAGATGTCAGTTGGGAAGATAGAACATAATCATCATTAGTTATCCAATGTTCAGTAATAGCAGATATATCTATATATAGAATCAATAATTGATTGAGTACCTAATCAACTCAACTTTATTTCGTACTGATCTAACATTGAGGAGTTGAAAATAATACTTGTTAGGAGAGTGCACTGGTATTCAATCAACAGTTGAATCTTTTTTACGCGATTCATAGAAGGAATCACATGACCATTTATAAAACAATTTTATTTTTCAATTGCGGAATTCCAATTGTAGTAACCACTTACTGTGAAAGTATTATAATCTACAATTGGATATACATTAAATTTGTTTTATGTTGTATATATATATTGCTATTGTTTATTGTTATTTTTATTTGGTGGAGTCCTTTCATCCCATCCAGGAACTTAGATGAAGTTTTCACTTATAACCATATATGGCTCTAATGTCCCTTCGAAGCCGTTATATATATATATATATAGGTATATACATATTATCGGTAGGTTAAATTAACCTAAATCTTCTTATTTTATTTTCAAAAGACGTTCCGGGTGCTCTACCACTTGTACGTTTAGCACAAACATTTCCGAGATCAGATGGACGATAATTTAACTTTATTTTTTCATATTTTGTAATATTATTATTTGGATTTTGGCAAAGATTTTCCGAAGGAGAAATCCTGCTTCGCAAAATCTTTGATGGATTGGGTATGGTTGGATATTTGATTCTATTACTATTATTCTGTGATCTTTTAATTGGTCTGCTCCTATTTTAGTTAGAAAAGCAAATAGTTGTATTGTTGTTTGATCATGATAGGGTAACTCTTAATTAATTACAATTAAATTATTAAAATTTATTTATATATTTACTATGATTTTAGAAAATATTTAATAAAACCATAAATACTGAATTGAATCCTCACTATAATGTATATGACTAAAATATATAGGATATATACATTCAAATAAATAAATATAATATAAATAAAATTATAAAATAAAATATAAATATAATTGAATATCTAGTAGGATAATTCCTAAATACTATATGAAAAAATCGTAATGTGAAACAAGTTTTAGGGGCCTACCTGATCCCAAGGGGGGCCTTGTCACCGCAGCCCCCCCCCTTGGCCACGGGTCTGCTGCAGATACTATATATATATATCGATGAATTATTGTTCTACTTGATCTAAGTTCAGCGTTTGATACTATTGACCATATTCGACTCATATAATATGGCTAATATTGGTATCACCGGTAAATTATCGCGGTTATGCATTAAATTGCTTATATAATAATGTATTGACATTACTTATATGCTTATCAATAGGCACATATCATATACTCGAAATAATATTTATGGAGTAACTCCATTGGACTTCCCAAGGTTATGGGATATTTTATTTTTATAAAATGGTTTATATTTTGAGATTTAAAATAAATTAAAATGGCTCAGATCTCCCCATTTTTTGGGAAAACACGATCACTTTATTTACATTTTGTAATTATTATATCAACATTTTTTGATAACATTCAGATGTAAATATATATCTATATTATTTATTAATTAGAATAGTCTAAATGTATTTAGCACAAAAAATGATATATAAATGTTGTATTTTATATATAGTATTACTTGTTGTAAAAAGTATATAATGTGCTCCCACTCTCCAATGGAATATTAAATTCGCAATTTAATTTCCTTCGATACATATTTAAATGAATTAAGTCATGGATGTTGCAAAGAAAAATACGTATTATTTAAAGTCAATATCCAATAAGGGTCAATATGAATAACAAATAAATCTTCAGCGTTTACTAAGATGCCATACTATTTAGATAGACGCAATATAATAATCATATATAGTGTTGTTAATAGTATGTCCATCACACATCTAAGGCGATTTACATCGGAATGATTTTTATTAATTAGTTTCTGTAATTTTTTTTAATCGTCCATATTCTCGACTTTTAATAAACTATTAGTTAATTCCAGTTTACTCTGAGTTTTATCCATTCTCATTATCTAGGATTATTATTATTTGGATAATAATAGGATTTTTATTTAAATATTTAAATACATTTCTATGATTTAATTCTTTATATTATATTATGAATATGAGGTTTTAATTTGATAATTATCCGTATAAAATTTATTTATAATAATTTGTATTTTATTAATGAACCTAATTAGGTTAAAACACTCTATAGATACTAAACATGTACACTTGAAATCTAATTATACATTGAGCGATAATAATTTTAAAGATTGTTATTTATTTATACAAGTTATTATTTTTAATAATACAAGTTATAATACAACTAATAGTTTGTATATAGTATATTGTGACAATATATAATAATTATATACAATTATATCGCTAGTTATTACAATGTATACACTATTCAACATTTTTATTATAAATTTGTGAAAAGATATAAATTATAACTTATAGTAATACCAAAGCCCAAGATACACGGTCGCCTATTAAGCCTATGTAAATAGTAGTATGTCATCCAGCACATTGTTAGGGGAACATGGGTATTTAATTATATCACAGATAATAATAATATGTTAATATCTTTGGTAAATAGAAACAAGATCAAATTGATTTTAAAATCATTTGATTATTTTATATATTTATTACAATAGGAATATCAAATATATGCATGCATTTATTAATATTATTTAGAAGTATGTGTACTATTAATTTAGTAAACATTTAATAAGCATATTTTTTGTTATGATACATTCTATTTTTCATATTAATTATAAAAATTCATAACAAAATAAATTTAAGCAATAATATTATTATGTATTGCGAGTGTTTATTACGTAGTATAACCAAAGGGCTTTGGTATAACGATATACTTACGTATAAATATCAATATAATATAAATATCAAATGAATATAATCATTTATTAATAATAATAATATTAATATTATTTAGAAATATGTGCATTATTAATTTAGTAAATATTTAATAAGCATATATCTTGTTATAATAAATTATATTTTTCATAATATTATTGATATTTAATTTAAATATAAAATATAATACTCAAGCCCTTTGGTATTATCAATAATATCGTATCTTAAGTTTATTAGCATGCATAGTACTATAATTATCAAATGAATATAATGTGTTAATACTAATATCAAGTCATATTTTATGTTATAATTATATTATTAATTCAAAGTCAATATTAATAATTAAATTCAAATTCTAAGTCTCTTGAATATAATTATTATAAATACATATTATTATAATATTAATAATTATAGGATAATATGATTTAGTATATAAATCATTATTACATTGTTAAATAATGTTCAATCATTCTAGATAAATAATTATTTATATATATATATATATATATATATATGTATACATAAAAGTTATATATATATAACTTTTGTATATATATTAATAAATAAACAAAATAAGTAGTTAACCTATTTATATTATTATATTTATTGAAATATTAAAATTTTCTAATTACATGTATAGGTAAATATTCACACACTCTCTCTTACTTTCTCATTCTCACTATCACACTATCTCTCTCACTCTCTCACACATATGCACTCTCTCACTCACACTCTCTCCCTCTCATTCTCTCACTCCTTCTATCTCTCAATCTCCCTCTCACTCACTATCACTTTCACTCTCTCTCACTCTTAATATATCTCTCCCTCTCTCACTCAAACTCACTCTCATTATCTCACTCCCTCTCCCACTCTCTCTCTCTCTCTCTACCTCTCCCTCACTCTTACAATCACTCTCTCCCTCACTTACTCTCACTCACTCATACTCTCCCTCATTTACTCTTTCTCACTCTCTAACTATCACACTCACTCACTCTACCTACCTCTCCCTCACTCTTACTCTCACACTCACTCACTCACTTACTCTTACACTCATTTACTCTTACTCACTCTTACACTCACTCACTCTCATTCTCTAACTATCACACTCACTCACTCACTCTCTATCCTCTCCCCCACCATCCCCTCCATCTCAATATTTATATATCAAAAAGTACTAAAGGTGCAAAGTATATTGATATTATAAAGCCTAGATATTAGAATATTTCTATAGGAATTTGATATTTGAAAAGCCAATTTAATTTGATATAAGCAATTATTAAATATGGAAAGAACTTTTATATTGGTAAAGATTTGATATTAAAAACTCATATTGGCTTTTATATTAGTATAACATTAGTATTAGGATTACTATAATTCTACATACAACAACTTTTGATAGATGTATAGATTTACTATTAGCAGAGAACGTTACTATTTTTTTAGATTTACTTCGTAGGAGCTCTGATGATTTCCTCACAATATTTTCCCCTTCTTCTTGTGCCATTTACAGTAGCTTGACATATTAATTTCGACATCAAATTAGTGTTGCGATATACATGTTCATACCACAGTAACTTCTTTGTTGCTATAAACATTATTATATATTAATATATATATATATATATATATATATATATAATATTAAAATATACCTTTTTTTATATAATGTTGTGCTATTAAATTAATATCATATATATATATATATATATATATATATATATATATATATATATATATATATATATATATATATTAATGTATATTACATAAATGTTTTATATAATATATTTATTTATTTATATATATATATATATATATATAATAATAATTAAGTTTAATGATATAATTTAATTAAAAATAAACTAAATGTTATATATAAATATATATATATTTAAATGTATATTACATATATTATAATATATATATATATATATATATATATATATATATATATATATATATATATATATATATATATATATATATATATATATATATATATAATTTACCTACATTACATATTACATTTTTATAAAATACATTAGGTTTATTGTTTACCTATTCATTGATTTGTATATATATATATATTGTATATATATATAATTTTATCACATTTTTGCTCATATCTTTTGTTTTAATAAAAATTAATAAAAACTAAAATATGAACATTATAATATAATTTAATAAGCTTTCCAATTATACTAATTTTATTATAATTACATCAATATAAAAAATGAAATTATTGTAGCGATTAGCAAATTTTTACCACATTTTTGCTCATAACTTTTGTTTTAATAAAAATTAATAAAAACTAAAATATGAACATTATAATAGAATTTAATAAGCTTTCCAATTATACTAATTTTATTATAATTACATCAATATAAAATATCGCATTATTGTAGATATTATCAAAACCCGCTTTGCTATTAGTTGATCATAATAAAAAATGCCCTTATCTAATATTTCATAAATCATATAATTTGTTATACTTATGCATATAATTATATAAATATATAATTATATATATATTATTATATATATATTCATAAAAATATACTAACAATTTATATAAATCGTGTTGTATTTGAATGTTTAATTTGAAAATATTTTTCAAATAATATTAAAATATTTAGGATATAATACACTATTTTACGTATTTAACATTATACAAATCTAAAAGTAATTATTGTATCTATTAAATATTAAAAATATTCAACCTTACATTTATTAACTTTGTCTCGAGGTTCAGTAATTATATGTTAAAATTGATATTATATGAAAAATTAAAATAATTTACATGTAAACTAATACAAATATTATATTTCTGACCAATTGACGATGGGCGTGTCTTAAATAAATCATTGAACCGTGAAAAAAAAATTTGACATATATTGATTGACCGTGTATCTTGGGCTTTGGTAATACTAAGTATTATACTTGTACCTTATTATAAGGTACAAGTATAATACTTAGTATTACTATAAGTTATAATTTATATCTTTTCACAAATTTATAATAAAAATTTTGAATAGTGTATACATTGTAATAACTAGCGATATAATTGTATATAATTATTATATATTGTCACAATATACTATAAGGCTTATAGTAATACTTATACCTAGTATACTAAGTATACTAGGTATAAGTTTAGTATTATAATAATAATTATTATACAGTACAATTTATACTAAGTATTATACTCATAGTTGGCATTGTGAGGTTTTTTGATTTTGTCATGGGTTTTTTCAAAATGCAGGTTTTTTGGTTTTTGGTTTTTTGATTTTTTACCAAATTATAAATTAAATAGCATATATTAAATATATGATATATTTACTATTATATTATTATAATAATTGTATACACTTTAATTAATAATTTATTTTAAAACTTCAATTTGATTAAATAAATAGTTAATTAAGCTTACTTTATTTAAGTTTACTTTGTTTTTTTTTGTGAAGGTTTTTTGTCTAAATATAAATTAAATGTCATATATTATAATAATAATTAGTATATTTAATAAAATATAATAATATATTATTATAATATAATATAATATTAAATACATTTAAATGTATTAAATTTAATTAATTTTTAAACTTTAATTATTAGAGTATATTATGTTTATACTTCTAGTTTATTTATATAAGTAGCACATATTTTTCTAAGGAAAGATACAAGTTATATGTATACAATTGAATTACCAGATTTTATCGTAAGTAACACTTACTAGGTGTTAGGTGTTTTTTTGTGTATGCGTTTTTTGTGAAATACCAACATACCAAGTTTGCAAGCTTTTTACGTAATGTACAAAAGTCCCATCAAATTCTTATACAAATAAATGCAGATTATACGTTGGGACGTTGATACATTGGTATGTTACAAAAAATGCAAAATCCCAACGTAACAATGTACCATCTACACAATGGAAAGATGGTATATATTATGGATGCATTTTTCGTAGACATACCAACGTCCCAACGTACCATATGTATTCATTACATGTATAATTGCAGGCGTTTCAGATGGTACATTGGTACGATGGGTTGATACGTCGAAAATGTAGTACCAACTTAATCTTAATTTACATGTAAATGAATAAAGATGGTAAGTTGGTATATTACGAAAAACGCACCCTTATATAACACTTGAAATCGTGTAATTCGATTATGTATACAAAACACCTACATCGCCATCTATATCAGATTAATTTTAGGAAAGTTCCTACATAGTTCTATGTGTTGTTTATAATGTAAATTATTATCAAACTATATACTTTTAAAATATAAAATAATATGTTTAAATTATTATTTATATGATAAAAACTAAGTGTTAATTGCTAATAATATACAAAGCAATAGGATATGTATGTTTTAAACACTATATAGCGTGTATATACATATCTATGTGTTGAGTAAAAGCTAATTTAATTGAACTATATAAATATTGTTGTATGGAAACCTCGCTGTACTAAATATATTTACGTGATTCGATACTACTGCTAATAACGGCAGGTATTAATTATGTAGCATATATAGGGAGTATTATATATTTGATTAGAAAAATCTTTGAAAGTTGTAAATTAACTTAATTAAGATAGTTTTTTTTTTAATATTATTTTTTTGGTTTTTTGCTTAAATATATATTAAATAGCTATTCTATTATATATATAAATATTATGTATTTATATACTATATTAAAATTACCATATATTACAAGATATAATAGTTATATTATTATATAATAATTATAATAAAATTAAATAATTATTTTCATCCATGAAAAAACCAAAAAACCATAAATAAACTTTGAAAAAACCAATATTAACTAGGAAAAAACCAAAAAACCTGGATAAAAAAATTGTTTTTTTACCAACTATGATTATACTTATTAGTATAACTAGATAACTAACTTAGTATAACTATAAGTTATTGTGGTTACTACACTCGATAGAAGCCGGAGTTATATATAATATAATACATATATATGGAATATGATCATGTTAGGTTAAGGTGGGCGTATCTAAGCGTAACGCTTCACTGCACACATGTAATTTTGAGTGAGGTACATAATATATATATATATAATATATTATTAATATATAGATATATATTTTACAAATACGGTGAGCTTATAATTGATCAAAACAAATGATACTATAACGTATTACAATCAATATAAAAGCATGTCACATGCACACATTAGATATCTGAAGTGGAGCCGAATAGCCGATGTGGAACTGAACATCGACGGAGATGTCGAAAGTACGATATCGATGATATGCACTCGTGTAATTCTAGGGTATCTACGTATATATATTTATGCATAATTAATATCGATTGACATACCAGTAATTATGATAATATAATTTGTTATTCGAAAATATGTTATTATTTATATCATTTTTAAAGTTTAAATTTATTATTTGTATTCAATAATTCTAATGTTTCAAATTTAAACTGTCGTTAATTATTCCATTTGTATAATAATGATTTAAAAGTAAAATGTCACTCTCTAATTACAATTACAATGATACTTACGAACACATTATTCTACGAAGGAGATGCCTGTATGTTTATCGATTATCGTAACTGTCATTAATCGTAGAATATTTACAGAGATAGAGAGCAAATGAAGCGAGGAGAGAGATACGTATATAGGTAATATCATATATATCTATTAATTTATTAGAAGTTTTTATTTTAATAATATAATTCAATAAAAATCATTCATTATGTTTGTATTCTAACGTGATTCAAAGTAAGATAACAATCATTACTATCGATGTACTATGTTCGCGTGAGTATAACAACAAGCCTAAGTATATTGCAATCACTTCCCATCTATGAATATATATTAGGTACGTTTATGTCTAGTAAACAATAGTAGAAATTGTCTGTACATAGCCGATTTAGAATGCTAGACCACATTGAAATCAACAAATTTAGTGTTGTTATTGAAGTGAGTTTGCATTACTCGTCGCAAATTTAAAATCAGCTATAGAATGTTCACTACTATGCATATTATTCTTAACTAAAACTATACTTTCTACGTTAATATTCCGTTTATGTGTATCTCTTCCGCTGTAAGGCATGCGTAAACCATCGTTCCATTATTGTTTATCATCAAATTATTGTTTCACGTCGATCATGTATATTTAACTCTCAATAACCTATATATCTATACCTACATATCTATCCATCTATCGATTAGAAATCTTCTTAAATATATATCACTTAAAAGTATTCAAACGATGATTCACTACCGTCACGCCTCACCGCACAGCGATAGCGATGACACCGATACCGACGAGGAGGCGGAGGCTGAATGGGTAACGGACGACGAGACGGAACCCGTAGTAGAGGATAGTAGATCGTGTACGGAGCCCCCGCCGCCACCACCTGGGGGGGTAATAGAGGACGAGAACGATGCGCTGATGGCGTCCATGGGACTACCCACTACGTTCACCACGAAGGTAGGTCAACCGTGCAACCTTTACCAATAGGGTATATACTAGTGATAATAGATAATAGTGTATACTAGATAATAGTGTATAATAGATAATAGTGTATAATAGATAATAGTATATAATAGATAATAGTGTATAATAGATAATAGTGTATAATAGATAATAGTGTATAATAGATAATAGTGTATAATAGATAATAGTATATAATAGATAATAGTGTATAATAGATAATAGTGTATAATAGATAATAGTGTATAATAGATAATAGTAAATAATAGATAATAGTGTATAATAGATAATAGTATATAATAGATAATAGTGTATAATAGATAATAGTGTATAATAGATAATAGTATATAATAGATAATAGTATATAATAGATAATAGTGTATAATAGTGATTATAGTGTATAACTGTGACAACAACAGAAAATATAATATATTACTTTGAAGCGCTTTAGAACTACAACTTATATAAATATACTAGTAAATTAACAGAAAACAAAAAATATCAATTCTTCTAATAAATATTATTATTATTATAATAGATAATAGTGTATAATAGATAATAGTGTATAATAGATACTAGCGTTTAATAGATAACAGTGTACAATAATGATAACTATGATCGCCGCGTATGTTAACGTTACTAGATTATGCAACCAGCATTAGATGCATTCCGATGTGTGCGTTTTATGTTCAAGCTATTACAACTACGCTATCTGATATACACGCACACAATCATCATATACAAAACTTTCATATATATTCTTAACATATTAGGATCTGTGATATATTTGATTGATTCTATAATTGTACTTTTTAAATAATGCCGGATTACTGGTTGGGCGAATGTATACATATATATATATATATACAATGCTGACAGGTAGATATCTCGATAAGTTCAGTGAACCCAGGATGATATAGAAGTTCACTGATTCGTTTATTACGAGGAACCAATCTGATTATTATTATATATATATATATGATTAATATGAATTGATGTAATTAATAAGCCTGCTGAGTACACATCTAAGTTATAACCTCCATTACAACCTCCCCGCCCATTCATTAGAGAGGTTCACAATGCAATAGCTGAATTGTTACCTTCATCTACAGTTGCTCTTCACTTAATCCTTGACACACACTAGCTACATGCTTGCCCTAATTATCTCTCCACCTCCCTCGTCTAGAGATCGTCGTAACACAATAGCTGAATTGTTACTATCACCCACCCACCCCGCGCACGCTAACTAAACATCATTGAAACACAACACCTAAACGGTGGCCCCCATTAAACCACCCACCACATATTTACAAGAATCTTTGCAACAATACCCCATTAATATTATTCTTTTTTTTATCATTTGTTAACTCGATACATTAACCATTCGTAACATGGCATTTTTAAATCATTACACATATTAGTTTTTTTTCGTATTATTCTTTCACGTCATCTCGTTTATTTCAACGATAACCTCCATCCATCGCATACCCCACCCCATCGCCCCGCCAGAAACCGGTGGCCCCCAAGCGTAAGAAACACGCCAAGGTCCTCCGTTCCGAGCTAGACGACGCCGATCAGCACTACCACCTCGCCTCCGTCGTCATGCCTGACTACCGAGTGATGAGCGACTTCACGAAGCTCAGCATCGAACCGATACGCTTCGTCGAGCGACCCCAGGTCACCGGCTACGACGTAGAGGTCGATCCCACGAGCGATAAGAGCCGAGAAGAGCTTATAGATGAGGCGTTCACGGAGTACTGGATGCGACAGGGCTCCTATATCTGCTGGGAGGACTGGATGAAACTCTACCCCGACTATAATAACTGGTTAGCCGCACGGTGGTATTAACTACTCGTAAAGAGATTACGTTTAAATAATATCATAATTAATAATAATATAAATAATATGTAAATAAATAATAATAATATAAATAATATCATAATTAATATGTAAATAAATAATAATAATATAAATAATATCATAATTAATATGTAAATAAATAATAATAATATAAATAATATCATAATTAATATGTAAATAAATAATAATAATATAAATAATATCATAATAATTAATAATAATATAAATAATATATAAATAAATAATAATCATAAATAATAATATAAATAATATTTAAATAAATAATACTAATTAATAATAATAATATTTATACTTTATACTTTCGATTATATTTTCGGCTATGTATTTGCTTAAATAAATTATCAATCAATCAATAATATAAATAATATATAAATAAATAATAATAAAATAAATAATAATATAATAATATATAAATAATAATATACGTATAAGTTAAATTGTTTTTGTGATCATACGAAATGACTGCTGTTCGTTAATATCGCTAGGGTTTATATCTCCCCTACCTGTTACGATGAGTGAGTGCACTTTATCTTGTGCAATCATTTATTTCAACTATTATATATATAGATTTATATATTATTCATGATATTTTTAAAATTTTACATATTTTACATATTCTACATATTCTACATATTCTATATATTCTACATATTTTACATATAATATATCTAATCTACAATACAGTATAGTGAATAATGGACCAATCGCAATCGTAGATTACGATATAGAGACCACAGAATCGGAACCAGGTAAACGCGAATATAGATATTACCATTACAATATCACTAACCATAATACCACTGAACTGTAGTTACAGTGGATGCCAGTAAAGAAATCATAGAATCAGATGTAGGAACAGAAGAACGACATGTTACTAACGAAGGAGGCAATACGACGAAGACCACAGAATCGGATAGAGGTAAATTGATGATCGACTACGAACCTATACCATATCACTGAATCGTGATAACAGGTGCTGAAGGAAGCGACCAAATAGAAAGTGCAGTAGAATCCACCAAACCAGAGGACATCGATGTTACAAAACAGGATGAAAAAGGTATAAACACAGTAATAATACCAACTCTTTGTATACCGATACACCTATAGTAGAATCAATAGTGCATCTGGGTTTAAACCATCGATGTAAATAAAAGTGGATAAGAAATTGAATGTAGTGTATGGCACTATCCTTGCTGCATAGATATAGATAGAAGTCAGTGTAATTTATTTAGACGAAATGTCTACTGTTTTAATATTTGACATATATAATATGACTAATATCCAATCTAAATAACTGATACCATTTGTTAATTTATCGATAAAAGTGCCATTCACGTATCTATCTTTAACATGCATTGCGTGCGTCAATTGCACAGATCCACTTTCTTTATATCGATGGTTCTTTACACGCATCACTGCACATCGCCCAACATAGACTTATTCAGTCTAGGGTGTAAGTTAGATACACGACAGTAAATAGTGCGAGTGCAAGTAGATCTCAATCAATATAGTAGGCTAATCGCATATAATAAGTATATATTGTATATGATAAGAAGGGTTGGGGTCAAATACACTTTATCAAATACAAATACAAATACATTTTTCTTAAGAATTAAATACAAATACAAATACAAACATTTATTTAAATTTTATACAAATACAAATACAAATATTAACACATTAAATCATAAAATAATAATCCTTATCCCTATATCAGATTGCATAATAATTAATTGAAATCTATTTAAAATATATTTATTACCTAAAGAAAATCAATAAATTAAAAAAATGTAAACAATATACTTGTTGCTTGTATTAATATAAGTTATATTTGATAAAATATACATTTTCTATATAGAATATAAATTCATAAATTTATTTATATAGTATTTATAAAATTCTTTAAAAATTACTATTCTATTATATAATTTTATTATTTAATAAATATATTATATATAAATAGTAAATTTGTTGTTAATTGGGATCATTAGTATTCTGCAACCGCAAGCACATGAACACATACTTGCGTGAGTTATATTTATATTGCGGGAGTTGAAATATGCAATTAAATATACATACGCGTGAAAGTAGATCCGCACGAAAGTAGATCCGTACGAAAATAGATCCGTACGAAAATAGATCCTAATCTTATAGTAATATATTGTAATCGTATAGTAATTATATATATATATATATATATATATAATGTATGTGTGTGTGTGTGTGTGTGTGTGTGTGTGTGTGTGTGTGTGTATGTGTGTATAATTACTATATATTACTATATATATATATATATATATATATATATATATATATATATATATATATATATATATATATATATATATATACATATAAACAATTATATATATATATATATTCATTAATTATATATAAGTATATATATATATAAATAAGTGTAAGTATATATACTTATATATATAAATTAATTATATATATATATATATATATATATATATATATATATATATATATATAAGTGTATATATATATATACTTAATTTATATATATATATATATATATATATATATATATAAATTAAGTATATATATACACTTATATATATATATAATTAATAATATTTATATATACTTAATTTATATATATATATACTTATATATATAAATAAATATATATACTTAACTATAGTATAACTAATTATTAACTTAATTATAGTAAACTTATTTATATATATATATATATATATACTTATATATATGTACTTATATATTGTATTAAGTATATATATATATACTTAATTTATATATATACCTCAGAAGATGTAGCGAATATGATATATATATATACATATATATATATATATATATATATATATATATATATATATATATATAAATTAAGTATATATATATACACTTATATATATATATATATATAATTAATAATATTTATATATACTTAATTTATATATATATATACTTATATATATAAATATATATATATATACTTAACTATAGTATACCTAATTATTAACTTAATTATAGTAAACTTATTTATATATATAATATATGTACTTATATATTTTATTATATACATGGTTATATACCTATAAGGTTATAATAATATATTATATATACGCGTATATGTATACGCGTATATATATAATTATAATGTATTATATCTATTTATAATATCTTTATAATATCTATTTATGTATTTATGTATTATATCTATATTTAATCGCGTATGAATATAAATTATATTGAAAATCATTTAAATGCAATCATCAAACTAATCACTGAATGTAAATAGCATATAACGAACTGATTGCGCGCGCGCGCAGAATTTTCATGTGCATGTCCTTTCATGGATACACTGCAGTTCGAGACGACTAATGATCCGTTAATTGTTTTACATTCATAAATAAATTGTTTAAATTCTACATTCTAATAATTATTAAATATATAAATATATAATAATATAATATAATATATAATAATATATATTTTAAAATATAAACATATTTTTAAAAGTGTATTTGAAACTGTATTTGATCAAATACACTGAATAATTATTCAAAACAAATACATAAAAGCGTATTTGTATATAAATACATATTTGACCCCATCATTGATAAATATATAATGTATATATTGTATATTATAAATATATATTGTATATAATAAATATATAATGTATAAGTATATATGTTTAACTATATTATTGAAAGATATATAATTGTTATGTATTGTATATAATAAATATATTTGTATATAAATATGTATGTAATAAATATAATGTATATATTGTATATAATAAGTATATAATTGATATATAATTTGAACATTGTTATGTTAGTCATGATAAAACTTATATCCATCAACAGTTAATATATCTTCACATAATATACTAATATATCAAACAATGCTTCTACCTCAGAATGTATGCCTAACTCTGATGTCATTATGTATATATATATATATATATATATATATATATATGATGATGATGATGAAATATGGTATATTAGGCACCGTTACAAAGTTATGACACTCCTCGTAATTGCATGTAAAATAAATAATACAAATAAAATACAACAACCACAATAACAACAAAGTGAAATCTAAACTAACTAACAATGTGGAAGTAATAAGAACGAAATATAAAAGTTAATAATAATATAATGAAATTAGATACTGGATAAATATGACTTGAGATGAGCATTGAAGGAGGTGGGAGATTGAATAGATCTTATATATGAAGGGAGTGCATTCCAGATATATACATATAATATATTCTATAGTTTAATTACATAGATGTATTGTAGCAGTTGAATGCTTTATTAGCACAGTTGTCAGTCTGAAAACAGAAAATGTAAACAAATGTGTATTGTAAAGGCAATAAATGAACATTTAAAATGTAATTTATGAAATCATATGACCATCGAAGATAGCATGATATATGTATTATGTTTTCATCAGATGTAAATTAATTACATAAAATGATATCAAATACTTCATAAACTAAATATTTAACATATATTTAATATCTAAAACTAAATGTTTAGCATTTTTTAAATCTGTAAAATTTTACAGTAATTCATTATTTATAATATAATAACTTGAACAACTTGAAACATAGATAAATAAATGTAGTGAACTATTTATATTTAGTATATATCTCTATAAAATAATATTTTTCAGTAGGCCATAATCAATATAAACATTTTAAAATGAAGTTGTTTTAGGTAACATATCTGAATGATGATAATGTAATATTACAAATTTAATAATTATTGTTTTCATCGCACCGAAAGAGATCGCATTAATAAAGTTTAATTTACTGTTCGTAGTTCATACATTATTAACTCTCGTAACAAAGATACTAAGATATTCTTAAGCATCGGTGCCATGGCAGAGCAGTTCTAAATACCATGACATATTATATGTTGTCTAATAATCTAATTGTCTATCAGCCAAATATTTCATTTAGGAAATATATATATATCTACATTTTTATCAATACATTTAATATTAACAGTATATCTTATAATATTACATCAATAATATTTATCATAATTCATATTGTATAATATTATATCGCATATAAACTAGATAATATCACAAATTGTGATTCACAATGTATTTAATATTAGTCGTATTAGTCGTTGTTTATTTCAATAAATTATATTATCGTTAGTAAATATTTCTCCTTTATATATTCGATCATTATTTTCTTGAATAAAAAATCAAGCAACCAATATTCTACTACCACACATTCCATTACGAAACATTATATTACATCACAATATATTACATCACAATGTATTATATCACAGAAGTTGAGTTGTGGACAGACAGATGGAATCTTCACTACATCGACACTTATTGGAATTACTATAGTCTCTACAAGAAATGGTTTCAGGGCGAGGTTAGAGTTCACATAACGCACGACCTTTATGATGACTACGGAATAACACAACGATTAGAGAATAACTCATTGAGTGTCACCACGACTCATAGAGCTAGAGAGAAATAGAGTAGTAAACAAGGTATCTGACATGCGGAAAGCGTAAATCTAATTTGGTCACCAAATGCAAAATGGCAGATTTGACTAATTTGATTTTTTATTTTGTAGCTAGAATTAAATTATTAATACCATTGGAGAGGATACAAAAGTAATATAAGTTTCATATTTTACTATTTTGATATAATTAATAATAAAAAAGTTATGATCAAAAGAATATTATATTTTAATATTCGGTCACCGCAAGATGGCTGATTTTTTATTTTTTAAGTATATATTTAGTAAGTAAAAGCTAATTTATATTGTATGTAATTTAATAGAACAATGAAAACATTGTTGTATGCAAACAGAGCCGAATCTAAATCTATTTCAGTGATTTCGATACTACTGCTAGCAGCGGCAGGGGATATTACTAAATTACGTTGCATGCATAGGGAGTCTTATATCTTTGCTTCGCAAAATCTTTGGTATTACCACTCTATCTCTCTCTAGCTCTATGCTACAAATAAAGTCTATTCACAAATATCACATCACACACATGTTCATTACAAAGAATAAAGAATAATCAGGTGATGCCTTCACTATGAATATCTCGTAATAGTACCACACACTATTTCACTCTAAAATAGTACCACCATTATAATAATAATAATAATAATAAATATTTATTAGAAGAAAGTTGTACATTTTTTTCATATGAATTATATAAATTAATTATATTGTTATTTCCTATAAAGGGCTTCAGATAAAGATCAATATCTTTTCTATACTGTCGCCCGAAGTTATAAAGAATACTATACATCACACATACCCACTAAATACACACACACACACACACACACTCACACACATACATACACTCACACACATATACACGCTAACACACACATACACACACACGCATACACTCACACACACTCACACACACACTCACACTCACACACACGTTAACACACACACACACACACACACTCAGGTCGGTATCAAGGAGCTAATAGATGTGAAGTCACTACCTATCTACGACACGATTATAGAAGATGGTGAGGGGTACTACATCGCTCCAGAGGACTCAGGCAGCAAGTTTGTCTTCCATATCACTTACTCTACATATAGATGCATATAATTAGGGGCGCTATAACAGGGGGGGGTATGTCCCACCCCCCACTTTAAAATCTAGGGGGACCTCCTATGTATTGGTCCCACACCCCACACTTTTACCACAACATCTATTTTGATTGGTTGGTTCCTCTACATACAAAATCGTTCCAGCGCCACTACATATAATATACTATATTCATACTGTAACATTACATATAATACCCTATACTATACTATATAACGTATCTACACTGTATAAGTTAATATAGTTCATTAATATTCTATTAAAATCATATAATTAGTAGGAATATGTTTCAAAAGTGAAACATTTATAATTATATATATTCTACAATGATTGTTGACTTACCTAAGCATATATTTTACATTGATAATAGAACTAATGTATAATTATCATTATTATTTGAAACTTTTATATTAAGTTGTAATGGTGTTATTGTAGTACAGTGTATGCTGTTGGTACACCTTTGTATTATCATTGTTATCGTATTATTATTTTTGTATTATTTATACTTTTGTTTAAAATGAATCGATACTTATATATTTGTAATCAGTGGATGCAAATGTAAAATTCACCACTAAAAGTATACAATACAATTGTGAATTATCTATAGTATACAAAAATAAAGTAGTACAAAGGCTACCACTATATATTATACTATATATTAGGATTATAGTACACTATATTATATATACTAGAATACATTTAACATATATTCTAGAAAATCATTTTCTGTATGTAATGAATTAGTTTTCTATATGTCTATATATATTTAATCTTAAATCACACTTTGCACATCAGAAGTAAAAGTAATAAGCGAGAAAAGCAGCGTAAAGCGGCGGTCGCTGAAAAGAAGCAGGCTGCCCCCACTGTGAAGTGCACCCATCTCTATTGGAACAGCGATGGGGATGAGGAAGAGGGGGACGAGGATGGGGGCGATGGTGATAGGAGAAGAGAGAAACCTAAATCTAGGTACTAGGCAACTATAGTATATAATAATAATAATAATAGTAGAAATGTTTATTGACTCGATGAAAATGATAGACGTTTATATGCGTCGAGTTGAAATAATAAAATAAATAAATACACGAATAATAATAAATTTAAAAAGAAGACATTATAATAATAACATATATGAATATAGTCGACATTTAAAAGTATAAATATAGGGTGTTCATAGGGTATATAACCAGGGTTGGTCCGATTTAAATCAAATGATTTAAACCACCCAATAAAAATCATGATTTAAATCAACTTTTAAATTCTTAATTCTTTCATTTATTACACAAAAATATTATATATCAGTGAAATCATCAATTTAAGATACAAATGAAATAATAACAAAATGTACTAGTAATTGTAGTATTAAGCACTGCTCACATGAGCAATCTATTCCAGAAATTTCGCAATGGAATTCTTAAGAATTGCCAAAATGTAACAGTCTAATTATATATATTATTTTAAACATATTAATCAAATAAATCTATTTAAAAAAAAATCCTATTTTAATCCAACCCTGTATATACCTTATATAGTGTTTACGCAATCCGTAATATGTTCTCTGCATCAGTGTTTGCTGTATGAATCTTGCATTGGCAAAGTTTTCATACGATAATATTCAGAATTCCTATGTTTTACGTAAGCATAACAAAAATAGAATACATTCTATTTTTGTCATGCGAAATCAGCATTTTATACATCAATAATTGTATGGATCATGTGAACGCTTTATAATGAAAGTATCATTTTAATATTAGTAATTACTAATATAACTAGATTCAATATACTGTAATTACTATATATTACCACTTGTAATTCTCTAACTATTGTTAGTAATTGTGTTGTAGTGAAAGCTAATAGCTATAAATAGTGTGAATACATTTAATACAATACAAATTGATCGGGATTTATAATGTTTAAGGAAATAATACAATAATATTGAATTTGTATTTAATTCATAAGTTATGCCTATTTAATCTTGATATTTAATTAGGTATAACTGTACTCTAATATTAATTCCCATGTTAAATACAAAATAAAAATTAAAACATGTATATAAAAATATCTCTATTATGCTGAATAACAAAGTTACATTTGTAAAATTATTAAATAAATGAAATCGTGTAATGATGATGTATATTAGATTGTACTATATATTATTATGAGATATACAAATAAAACTGATGTTTGTGTATATTCCAAAGATGTGAAATATATATATATATATAAATAACTTTAGTAAGTTTGTTAAATTTGTCATCAAACTCTATCAAAGATCATACTAACTTCATGTGGTATTTGATTGATTGATTGATTGATTGATTAATTAATTGATTGATTGAAAGTTTATTTAAACACTTAAATAAATCATAAATGATTTCTCAGTGTATATGTAGAATACAAATAATAGATTAGGTAAAACAATAAATACCATTAATAATAATAAAATAAAATTTAATAAACCGTACGGAAATTAATAAATAAAATAATAATGACAATATTAGTATTACAGGTTGCCACATGATATCAATTGTTGTATATATTTCATGAATGTTTTATGTGATTTTAATATAGGGTGGGAGTGCTATCTATAGTTTTGGACAAATATAACTCAGTGCCCGAGTGTAATACTTCCCCCATTACAGTCATGAACTTGGAGAGGATGAGGTCAAGGAGAAGAAAGTGAAGAAAGGTGAATCTCTACACTGCTACCTTGAAACTATTGGGTTGTCAATGTCGGCGGATAATGAGGAGAGGTTTACACCATCCTGACCCTGTTATCTCTTTATCACTGACCTTGTTATCTCTTTATCACTGACCCTGTTATCTCTTTATCACTGATCCTGTTATCTCTTTATAATATCTGTTATCTCTGTATCACTGACTCTGTTATCTCTATATTACTGACCCTGTTATCTCTATATTACTGACCCTGTTATCTCTTTATCACTGACCCTGTTATCTCTTTATCACTGATTCTCTTATCTCTATATTACTGACCCTGTTATCTCTTTATCACTGACCCTTTTATCTCTTTATCACTGACTCTCTTATGTCTTTATCACTGATCCTGTTATCTCTTTATAATATCTGTTATCTCTGTATTACTGACTCTGTTATCTCTTTATCACTGACCCTGTTATCTCTATATTACTGACCCTGTTATCTCTATATTACTGATCCTGTTTCCTTTTATTTCATCATCTATTATCTCTTTATAATACCTGTTATCTCTATATTACTGACTTAGTTATCACTTTATCTTATTCATCCCTTTTCCCTTTTATTTCATCATCTATTATCTCTTTATAATACCTGTTATCTCTATATTACCGACCTAGTTATCACTCTATCTTATTCATTCCCGTTATCTATTTTATCTTACTGAACCCTATTACCCATATGTTACTGCCCTGTCATCACTTCATCTAATCAAGACATCAAATATAAATATATCATAGCCTATAACGTAAGAATACCCACTCGTTCAACTGCAGATAGTTGTGCGTATCCACCCAATAACCCCCTCCCCCGCCCCCCGCTCTCATGATTGACACCTGTTAAGACATCAACCTACCACCCACCAGACATTTAGCATTGCCCGCCGTGCAAAGCTCTCAGATAACGGTGTACGAATCATCGGAATGTCTCAATCTACGCAAGACTCCCATGGTTATAGAGGAGAAGGAGGAGGAGGGGGAGGAGGAGGAGGAAGTAGAACTAGAGGAGGTAGACGACGAAGAAGAGATGGAGGAGGAGGAACGAGTAGCACTAAGTTCACCTACGACCTCTGAGAACGCTTCATCTGAAGCCCCGCCCCCTTCACAGCAACAGGATACAGATGATAAATCATCAGGTACATAGTTACTCACTCTTATTATATACCCAGCTAAAAGTAAGAGCAGAATAAAAGCAGCATAACAGCAGCATAATAGCAGCATAATATACATTTAATCGCAGCATAATAGCACAATGTAAACATTTGAGGCTATAACATATTTTGTTATGCTGCTATTATGCTGCTCTTACTGTTAGCTGGGTAGCTATCTTCATAGTTTAGCTTACTAGACTAGCATCAATATAGCTGTAGATTTCTCAGTTATTCTGTTTTTCAGTGATTCAGTAGTACACTTAATACACCGTACTCTCTATAATAGCATATGAAGTATTTCTATTGGTAAATTACCTAGATATATTGATGTCGGATGGCATTATTTGTATATAAATCAGTCGTAAAAAAAGTCTACAGATGACATTTTTAATTGTAAATTTATAATTATTTTATATCATAATTGATTCAATATTTATTATAAAATTTAGTTAACTACTTTATACACTGTTATTTGTACATTTATAATATATTATTAATGTAAATTAAATTATTAATAAAATATTATTTGTGTTATAAAATCACTTTTTTTCAAAGTGTACCTTAAAAATGCTTTTGTAACGTTACTTTGAAAAAGCAACTTTCTGTCATAAAATAAGAGAAAGAAATTAAAACTCTTTCCTATATGCTCCATGTTAACATTCTAGGTGTATATTTCTACTATTCAAATTCAAAAAAATTTCACAAGATTATATTTCACATAAATATTATATTATTAGCCGATACCACTTCTTTTCAACGCTCACCAATATTGCAACCCAGCTGTAGATCCACACACTAACACATACCCCTGACAGCTAACACACTAACCCACACCCCTGACAGCTAACACACTAACACATACCCCTGATCACCACAGCTAACAGACATCACTCCCTCGACAACAAGAGTGAACGCAGCATCATGAAGATAGCTAAGAAAGGCATCGATAAGACGACAAAGTCTGCCATCAATAGAAGTCAGTACATCACTACCATCATCATCTGCATCATCATCATCATCATCATCTGCATCATCACTATCATCATCATCATCATTATCATCATCATCATCGCCACTACCATCATCATCTGCATCATCATCAGCATCCTCTGTTTATTATAACATAAATGTGCATAAACTGTTACTTTTTATTTTGAGACGGAACCATTAGAATAACTAACATACATCTATAGGTAATACTGTACATCTTATTATACTAATATGTATGTGTTATTCAAATTGTAATAATACCATTACATACACAAGCTAGCAAGTATGTGTGGGCGCTGGTGTAGGGTGTATAATGTGTTCCTGACCAACCTTTATGTGTGTATGTGTTTGTTTGTATAATGTAATCTCCCTACACACACACACACACACAAGCAGCGCACACACACACAGTACTATTGTAACCCATACCACCACCACCAATACACACACACACACACACAGTACTATTGTAACCCATACCACCACCTCTACACACAGAAAACAAGCGTATAATGCCCGCCATGAAGAACAGCTTGAGGAAGTACTGGCACCAACGCTTTCGTTTATTCAGTAGATTTGATCACGGAATTAAACTGGATCAAGGTAAGAGACGCACACACACACACACGCGCACACACACGCACACACATTGTAGTGCCTGTCTAGTTATACTAAAGAGAGAGATAGTCTGAACATATTACAGTAATAGAACAGATTTTTCTAAGGAAAGATATAACAATCGCGCAAAATCGTGTTTTTCGATTTTGTATACAAAACCAACAGCGCCACCTATATAGTGTCTATTTTCGAAATCATGTGTTATTTATAATGTAATTCGTATCAAACTAAACACTTTTCAGATTAACAAAATATGCTTTAAATTAGTATTTATATTATGAACACTAAATGTTCATTACTAATATATAACATTGCAATACGATATTTTGGTTTTAAATGCTATATATGTGGCGAGTAAAAGCTAACTTATATTGCATGTAAAACATTGTTGTATAGAAACCACGCCAAACCTAAATCGGTGGCAATGATACTAGTGCTAGTAGTGGGACGCCTGAATATTAATTATATTACGTAGATAGGGAGTGTCTGTTATATTTGGCAATAGTGTACATGTCGCTACTGCTATTCCTGAGTAGCGATATTAAACTAGGCCCAGGTACGAACAAGGTTTTTTTGATAAAATAAATCATGGTTTTTTTGATTTTTTTATATAAAATATAGATAAATATATTAGTATCAATATTATTAAGAGTAGTATAAATTATGTATATTATATAAAGTATACCATGTATATGACAAATATAATACAATAATTGTATTAAAATTAATAACAATTTACTTTAAAAAATGAAATTACTGATATATATTTTAATTTCAATACTTTAGTATCATTTAATATTAGTTTCAATATTATTAATATTATAAACTATATTATATAAAGTATAACATGCATGATATACAAAAATAACAATTTACTACAATATTATTAATATGGTGATATTTTATATGACATTTATTCATATGTTTTGTAATAAAATAGGATGGATCAAAAATTAAAAATCAAGAATTAGATATTGTATATAATATTATAAATACAAAATAAACTAGACTAATGTTTAGATTATATTTATATGTATTATAATATAATTATTAATAAATTATTATAACACATTTTTATAATATTATTATATATGATATGTTCATAGCAGTTACTTGCTTATTATAATGTAAATTAATATAATTATATTATTAAATGCATTTAAAAAAAAAATTATATATATAAATAGATTTATTTTATATTTCATTTATCATTGGGTTGAATGAATGAATGGATATTTTAGAAAATGTAATTCAAATAAATTATTCATAATATGGGCAAGAATGAAATGATTATTTTCTTAATTTTCATACAGAATAAATTGAGAAATTGCCTACAAAATTAATAGGTTGCTTTTTATATAGCTAAATATATTAACTAAATTCTATTTAATTCTTTTTATTATTATTCTTTATTTGTTCATTTTTAATTATTTTTCTAAATAAATATATCTTGAAATATATTTTAAATTTTAATTGTTATCATACATGTATTATTAAATTTAATGCACATATTTTAACTAACCTTATTTGTGTAAATTTGAATAATACTTTTAGTATACAACATATGAAATATCTAATAATAATCTTAGATTCTTTATTACAAATAACATACAAATATTTAATAAACAAAAAACCAATATTCTTCACGAATAAACCAAGAAAATCAAATAAACCGCAAAAAAACCCCAATTATACTAACAGTGCGTCCCTACTGCTATTCTTCAGTGTCTACATATCAGCATTGAGCCCCTGTCACACCGAAAAAGTCGGCCGATTTTTCACCGATTTTCTCTCTCTGTGTGACACCCCTACCGATATATCACCGATATCGTGACAATATCACTATTCATAATTTGCAGATATCTCTAAATATTTAACGATTTCTCAACGATTTCGTTACTGCGCATATCGGTGAAAAATCGGTCGCTTTTTTTGGTGTGAATGGGGCTTTACCCTGACGAGATAGCAAGTCTGCATAGGTATGATACACAGAGCCCACCAGTATTGCATACTATCTGTGTATTCACTTGGGTACAGTATAGAGAGAGAGATATGGCTACCCAATGCTAACATGTAACATTGCCTAGTCGTATTGTTCATTACAAATAGCGTTCATTGTTATCGCTTATAATGGCTACATTTTGTATTATTCAATAATTTGAAAATATACGTCATCATATACATAGGTATACTAATTATATATCAATATATACGAATTCCATGTATATATATTATTAAATAATCGATCACAAAGTAAATTTATATATTTATGAAAATTTACTGCATGTTCAAAAATAAACATTAACAACAATTTATAAATAATATTTATATTTATTTTAGTTAGATATTATAGAGAATAGGAGTAGATACCTTCAATGCCTTGATGCCATCATTCATTAATTCCCCATACCCCTTACTTACCCCCATACCCTTACTTACCCCCATACCCCTTACTTACCCCCACTCACCCCTCACAGAGAGTTGGTTCAGTGTTACCCCAGAGAAGATAGCTGAACACATAGCTGATCGTTGTCGTGGTAACGTAATACTCGACGGTTTCTGTGGCTGCGGAGGTAATGCTATACAGTTTGCTTTCACCTGCGAGAGAGGTTAGCCCCACCCCGCTATGGTCTACCTTCCTGCCCACTCTACCTTCCTGCCCACTCTACATTCCTACTTACTTATCTTACCAACTCTACCTTGCTACATAATTTTCTTTCCTGCCCACTACTGCTGCCACCTACATTTCTGTCCACTACTCTCGCCCACTGACCACTTATCTCGCCCACTACAATCCTAACCATTTCTCTCACTTACTATCATCTTCTGGCCACGCCCCTCTACACCTCACACCTAAACCCATACCCCTAATTGTCACATGTTCATGTACAACCTCCAATACTATCTCTCGATCCCTTAAGCAGTTTACTAACAGATGATTATTTCATCGGTTTCTATAACGTATTTACACAATTAGATATCACTACTTACATGTTTATTGTTTAATGTTATGTATTCACATCCCCCTGTGTTTCTTTATTCAAACCCACTTCTAATGCTAACCGTACAGCAACTGATCATAGCACTAGTGATATCTCTATATACATATGTTACAATACTTTTCAGTATACACGATTTTAAATAAAGGTACCTTAATAATATTTTGAACGAGCATTAATACTTTGAATTGTTACTGAACTACTGGTATAGTATCACCACTTTTGTATTCTATACGAACTTGAAGTAATGACACTCTACTATTTCTGTTCATGTATAACCTTAGAGATGCATCTACTATATATTATTGACTTCGAAGGGACATTAGAGCCATATATGGTTATAAGTGAAAACTTCATCTAAGTTCCTGGATGGGATGAAAGGACTCTACCAAATAAAAAATAACAAATAACAATAACTTCTCCCATGTCTCTATCTTCCCCCGGCACACTGCAAGCTATCCCCATACCTCCTTTTCCACCAGCACACGAGCGTTGCTCTTAGTATTGTTGATCAGGTTTATATTGGGGCCAAAGTACCATATAATATATATGACAATATGTACAATATTATATCGTTTACTATCTCGTTATATTATTATTGCGTGAATTATAACGTATTATAATTAATACATCTGCCCCGCACTAGTACAACATATACATATATCTGCCTCTGTATTAGCTATCACGCTTGCCCCGGGATAACTCCAACCCTCTCCCTCCTCCCCCGCCTCTACCCCACCTCTCCGCTATCACCACAGTTATCGCAGTAGATATCGACCCCCTGAAACTCGACATGGCAAAACACAACGCCGAAATATACGGAGTCAGGGATAGGATCGACTTCATTTGTGCTGATTTCTTTGAGGTTTAGTATTCACTAACCTCTAGCATAGTGATCATAACCTAATGGTGTAGTGCTGTATGTGTTGCTATGTAGGGGTCGTGTTCTTTAATTTAGTTATTAATTAATAATTAACATTTTAATGACACATTTATCTATTTTTAATTTATTAAAAGATATATAAATGAAATGTATAGATGAAATATATAAATTAAAAATATAATTTAATTCTATAATATTAATAATATAACTATATTTTATAATGTTAATTATCTAATTATATTTAATAATGATATTAATATAACGATGATAATAATATGCAAAAATCATCTGAATGATTTCTATTTAACGTGAATTCATAAATTAACTATTTATCATTTATTTTAATTAAAGATGTACTATATTACAAATATATGTTATATAAAATAGATATATTATTTTATAAATATTTTTGCGATATTAAAATAATAGATGTTCAGGAGATATGAGTTAGAGATAGATCATGGAGTATGTTCATTAAAAATAATTATTAAATAATTGTATTGATAAATGAAAACGAAACACATGAAAAGTGTATAAATATAACTTTAATAACCAATAAATTTCATAATATAATATATAAAATCATAACGATACCCACGCCTAGATATATGAAATATTGAAAGATACAACGCACATAGACGTGGTATTCCTATCACCCCCTTGGGGTGGGCCCGGATACTCTACCGCCCCCGTCTTCAATGTTAAGACCATGATCCCGATAGACGGGTTACTAAAGCTTAGCTAGAAGCTCTTCCGCTGTCTGTACTATCTCTTTAGATGTGGCCTACTTTTAGTTTATTGTTTCTAATCATATAGATATTATGTAGGTTTAATCATGTATAATAATTGCTTATACCGAGTAAAGTAATTTTCTATATATTATACATCAATTTAAATATTTTATATATGTAAAACACAATTTTTCATTCGTTAAATTTGAATATATATGACCATTAATAGTGGATTAGATAAATTTTAATCAAAGAGTTTATTAATATTTATATATTTAGATATATTATAATTACGTCAAACTTCATTATAATATAACCCTACCCTGCGATAGATTTAAAGTATTCGAATACGCGCAGAAGATATCTAAGAATATCGCGTATTTCCTGCCCCGCAACGCTGACATGCAGCAGGTTACGTAATAGTTACGACGATGTAATAAACATTATGTAATACTAACACACACATATGCTTGTTAACTTGATTAAATAATGATGATGTCAAGTTAAGTCCACGCTTGGTAATATTAGCAAATATATAATACGCCTGATCTATGAAATATGTTTGAAAAGTTTTACGTGAATATTCTTAAGTTAATACTCAGCTTAAAAATCACACATATGATGTAATACTAACCCACACATACATATATACTTGTTAACCCTTTAAGACCCAGGTGTCTGGGACCGTCTTTATCCACAAAAAACAGGCGTCACGGATCTTGTAGTTTATTAACACATATTATTCAATAATTCAGCACTCGATTAATATATATATGAAAATGTAGAAATATGTGATGTTTTCTTAAAATTATCATAATATTTTAGTTTTTGAAAATTTGTATATACTACAACTATATATAATTTTAATTTTTGAAATAAATAATTATTATTAAATAAATTATAAATGCATATTTTCGATGTTAGTACATATTTGTTATATTTTATAAAATACACGACGCCATTATTACAGTTATGAGTCATTCACGTGTATATTTATATCAGATAATGTTGAATACAAATATAATTAATTTTATATCATCAATATTGTCTATTAAACTGGTTATTATAATTATAATAAAAACATTCCATTGTTTATTTTAAGGGTGCAAGCTCGGTTTGGGTTTTACCATGTTAATTCTAGCTCTAGATAAAATACTAAGGATTCTAAACTAATAAAGATAATGAAGTAATTTGTTTTGTATTCAATAGATATTATTCTAATGCATAAAAGTATTGAATTTTTTTAGATATAATTTATATTATGCAAATAAAATAGTTGAAATATTTTTTTTTTAAATGTGAAGTTTATTATAACTTACTTAAAAAATATAAATTATAATTCCATATCCTGTCATTATGAATATAGTATTATATGTTATTTATATACAGGACAAATTTCTGATAATAATATTAATAATCAAAGAAGTAGTAGGCTTTTTTTTATGTATGCTTAATAAGTGCAAAAAGTAAAAACAAGAGAAAATGGCATACAAAGTTTTTTTTAAATAAATAGTCATCAATTTCATATGATTTTTAATTTGATTGATCTCATAAAACACTTTATATTGATAGAAATACTCCAAAATAATGTAAAATAATTTACAATGTAATAAATAAGATACTGAATATGGATAATACGAAATAATAAACAAATTAAATATTATACATATTTTAACTTCAGCTTGTACCCTTAAATATAATAGAAATATTATTAAAATAATTAGTTCTTAAAATAAATGGCATTTAAATCAACATAAAAATATGCATACAAAAATTATGTAAATATATTTAAATATATATAAATATATATAAATTAATATAACAATAATTAATTATATTATAATGATTTAATGAAATAACTTTATTTTATAATGTTGTCTGCATTATATGAATTTCGTAGTTGTTATTAACCAACCTATAGGTCACAATGCTATATGTTGAGGACGTTTATGATTTATAGCATTATTTATTTCCATTTTACAAATGGCCTACTCATGAATAAATTCTGAGGAAGTTCTCGGATTAGTAGTGGGTACCGATGAGTCAGTTAATTTATAACATTTGTAAAATATCTTATTAATATATATTAAACATGTTATTAGTATATATATATTTATACACATTTTTTGTTTGAAATTTATATTCATTATATAATAATTAATTAAAATATAATATGAATAATATTTATATTCCATTTTATTCTTCAGATTAATATAAAATATTATTTACTAATCAACATAAATATAACTTGTAATAGATAAATTTCAATACATGAGTACACATTTTCGTTTTTTTTTAAATGTACATTATCCTTGGGCATTTAGTGCTGCAGTATTATTTAAAAGTACTGGGTCTTAAAGGGTTAACATGATTGTAATGATGACCTAAAATTGTGTCCATACTTGTTAATATCGCTTGATCTACGAAATATCTTTGAACAGTTTTTCGTGAATCTTTGCATGTATGGCGTCAGCTTAAAATCACACCTGTTATGTAATCCTAACACACACATAATAGTTGACTAGAATCAATAACAATGATGTAACAGTCACACCTATGATATAAGCACTATGATGTAATTCTAACACACACATAATAGTCGACTAGACGCAATAACAATGATGTAACAATCACACCTATGACATAATCCTAACACCCACACCAACACTCCCGTTGAATAGATCTCTTCGCTGGCAGGAGTAGGGGGTCGTGTCGAGGTGGAACAGAACCTTCTGAACAATAAGCTGAAGACAATCACTGCGTACTTCGGTGACCTGATAAAGACCGATTAGTAGTGTGTACCGGTGACACTCGTCTATGATCTTTGTTGACGCGTTGAAACCACGTCCACGAACCATTTCATTTTAGTTATAATCGTTTCATTTTTTTACCGTTAATAATAAATATTTTATTTATAATTTTTTGAATTCATTTTTCTCATTGATTACGTAAATTTATGATTTAAATTTATTTATTAATATATTTCATGAAAATGTAAAATATGTATATATACGAATATAACGATGATTTACATACTTGTATGAATTAGCCTTCTTTGTAAGCTGCACAAATGAAACACATATTGATAACTCTATAATGATGATAATTATAATGATATTAATTATACAGTTGAATCAGTGAATATTAGAATTAATATATCATTAACGATACATTACATAATATATTGATACATTTACATCAATGTCAATCGAGTTAAGGAATATTATAGAATTAGAAAATAGATATTAAGGAGCTAAGGAGGTTATTGTAATATGGTATAAAGATCTATCTGATATACTAATGATATAAGCTGATATAATATAGATGTTAGATAGATAGATAATTCTAATATTGATAAGTTGAGGATAGATTAAGAAACTTTGAATTAAGTATAAGAAAAGGGAATTAGAATATAGGTACAGAAGTTATCTAACCGATATGGTAGAATTTAATAATAACAGTAGGTAATGTTGATTGATAGTAATAGGAATGGTAACTAATTAAGGGATAGTATATACGGTGTTTGGTAGATTGTGAGACTAACGTATTGATTTGACCATTACGTTATTTTGGTGATTAAAAGATATACATTTTATGGGTAAGTTATAGTATCTAACAATCTAGTAAGTGAGGGGTTAATACCATAGTTATGGTTTTCGAGATATATAGAATGTTAGAAGGCCATCAAATAGATAATATTGTATTTATAATAGGCACAATTGAATAGATGAGTTTAGGTTGAATGAATAAATTGTTAAATTTCCGAATAAGAGTATTTCTATAAGTAGGTAATAGGTAAGGAGATTATAGATTATTAATTGAGTAATGATGATATATAATAAGGATAGATGGTTAGATATTACTTCATATCATAACATTAGATAGTGTACCAATGGATTAGAGTCATATGATAATACATTAGGTACACATTCGTCAGGTTGGATGATCGAGTTATTAACTATCCGAAAGTAACTGTTTAGGTCTGACAATAATTCGAATAAGAAGTTTAAATAGTTTATGCATTACTAATAGGAAACTAAATAGTAAAACAATAAGTGAATCATATTGGTGAATTAGGTTACTTATGATATATCCATTTACTCGTCTAGATAATATATATATATATTAGATATAGTAGGGAGTAAGAAATATTATATTTAGTTAAATTTTAAATCAGAGTATACAAGTAAAGAAAGATCAACGTAATACATAGAGTAAGAAGATTAGAAGATATAGAATTATAGGTGAATATTGATAAATGTTAGTGTTTTTAGAGGGATATATATTTGTAGGATATAAAGTATCTGAAAAAGTGTGGATACGGATGCTGAGAAGGTTTAAGCAGTAAGGTATTTGTATACACCTAATAATTAACGGAAACTATAGAGATTATTAGTATTTTATTATCTTAATTAGTACAAGGGGTTTCGATATAGTTGTGTCATTAGTATGTTAACAATAGAAGTAAATAATAATGAGGGTAAGCCAGTTAGGGAGTTAAGGAAGAATAAACATGTATATTAAAGACAGATGTAAGTTATGCTTATAAAAACTAGACGTGATTAAGAAAAACGGTTTTCACATTTGAGATCAGTGTCAATAATAAGTCTAGAATCAATTGACAGAATGTCATGCTATTGAAAATAGTTAAAAAATGCAGGCCAGTGTTATTCATTCCTCAATATAGGGGAGGGAAGGGTATTATGGCCGATTTTTTTATAACATTACAAGAAACAAAATATATTATATTGATATTGGATATTATGATCCAATAAGTTGTATATACAATTATAATATGTTGTTATAAATAATGGCTATCAACATTTACTCAATTAATTATTTGTATTCAAGTCATTTGATTTTTATTAAAAAGCACATTTTCCGTATAAATAGAGATAAAATACACTATAGTGTATTTTAGTACGTATGTGAATACATGACACGATCCTATAGGATCCACTATAGTGGCTATTTCGGAACTATCGACCATAATACCCGCACTATATATAGGGTATTATGGTCGATAGTTCCGAAATAGCCACTAGGATCGCGTCATGTATTCAAATACGTACTATTTTTATAATTAGAAAATAAAATACATTGTATCAGATATCAATATACACACGCACTTTTATATTAAATATAAAAATAATTAATCGTTATCCCATTTAGTTTTACTTATATTCAGCTACAAATTTATTTTTTAATAAATTAGTTTAATATGTCTCCCATTATTAATGTAAATGTATAATAAATGTATTTCAGTGATTTTATAAAGAATATATCTAAATATACTATTGTTATGATACGCTTTCGCATTGAAATTATTTCGATGCTGATTGGTTATTAATCGGCCACAATACCCACCACGCATCGGCCACAATAGCTGACTCGCACTCGTTGGTTTAAATAACAGATTACTTTGTCATTATGTTATTATTTAATATTGTTATAAATGTAATCTGATATATTATTTATTACCTTAACTGAATATATTAAAAATACATAATTTTATTCAATAACTTTCCTATAAAATAAGGTAAACCTTACGTTTTTTTTCGATAAAAATTACGATTATTTGATTTTTTTCTCTAATCGAAAATCAATAATTAATATTGATATAAATAAAAAATGATGTACACTATCATTCTTATAATTCAATTATCTACATTTCACACCCTATATATCATTTTTTGATAACTATAATAGTTCTTGAAATATCGTTATCGGCCACAATACCCGCATCGGCCACAATACCCTTCTCTCACCTACTCTTCGAATTGCCACTCATATATTTCTGCTTCTCTATTACAAAGAACCTCCCTACCATCGCTTAGAAACCATGCATCTCATCTTCTATCTACCTATATTCTCCGTCCCTCAAAAATGAATACTCATGAGTGACTGCAGTCACTGAGTTATATTAGTCCAAAACTATGGAATTCACTACCACCCAATATATATATTAGATCCATAAAATCACATAAAACATTCATGAAATATATACAACAATTGATATCAGGTGGCAACCTGTAATACTAATATTGTTTGTCATTATTATAGTTTATTATATTTTATTTTATTATTATTAATGGTATTAATTGTTTTACCTAATCTATTATTGTATTCTATATATACACTTTTGATAAATCATTTATGATTTATTTAAGTGTTTAAATAAACTTTCAATCAATCAATTCAATCAATATTATTAAACAATAAAGCATTCTAAAATTATATATATATAATTTCTATATTTGTTATCAAATATTCATTAAGTTATAAGCATATATATAGAGGTCATATAAGTCCATAATATGGACACTCTAGACGTATTAATACGAAAACCCTATAACCAATCAGCGCGCAGCGTATACGCATATATGAACTATTCTGATTAATACCACCAATAAATCTAAATCTAAAATATGTATTATATAGATATTTAAATTGTATTAATTAAAAAATTAATAAAAATAAATAAATTAATAACTAATTAAATTATATTAAATTATTCATAACATTAATTATACATTATGTAATTGCAATTTGTCTGATTGATTCATCAATAATATATAGTTTATCTAGTGGTATATAGGGTGTCCGACCGACACTTTCCGTATTATAACACATTGTGTTAAACACAGCTGTGTCCCCTAGGGTGTCCGTATTTGGACACCCCCGTTATATATTGAATAAAAAGATTAAATAAAATTTTAAAATCACAATAATTACTACACCTGAATAGTAATACATAAACCCTATTTGATTGGGCAATATTTTAGATTTAATTCACCGATTTAAAATATTACTGTAATATTTATTTAGACTCCAAGAATGTATAATTTAACCCCAATTCAAATATTACCGTAACTTAAATAGCGGAAAAATTAATAATATTACAAAATTAATTGTATAACCTATAATATATAACCTATATGTTATTAACATATGTTATTATAACTAGAATTACTTAAGCTAGTTTAAACACTGATTTTATAAATGACCTCTATAAGGAATTTAACATATATAAATAAACTCTTACCGATGTTTATCTCAAAAACGGTATATATTTTAACTTATTATATTCTAAGGAAATATTGTAAATTTAAAAGTTAAAATACATCATATAGCGAACTATTAAAGTGCAATAATGCCTATCGAAACTAGTAAATGTTGTATTAGTGCTGTGATTCTGTATATACATATAGTACAGTATAGTATAGTATATATTCTCTATGGAGGTATTATATAACTTATCGTAAATCAACATTTGCCTACTTATAGGGTTATTAGTGGTAACATTTTAGATTTCATGTAGGTATAGACTAAATCAAAGTTTTCATATTCCCTAGCGAAATACGATTCAAATTTAATTATTCATAAACTTGTTATGATCTTTTGACTAGACAATATTTAATATACACTTAATATATACACTTAATTATTCTGAAAAAAAACACCTATATACTAAAGCCTTAATTTACTACATAGTAATGAAATCTATATATATATATATATATATATATATATATATATATATATATATATATATATATAATCTTATTAGAATCTTATATAGTTTATCGGATACAATTATTTGAGTTGTGAGTCAATATAGATGTATTTTATATATCCTTAATTCCCTGTCTTCTACTAAATAACTTTACTATTCTAACATATTTTCGACTACTACAATTTTATCCTTTACAACCCCCCCTCATTGTACATTACTAAACTCCAAAATCATTTAAAATTATATGGCTAGGTGTATATTCAATATACCAAAATACTCCCATACTCATATATCTCTATTCCTAGTTAAACTCCACTGGCTACATGTACGCCATATAAACAGGCCCGTAGCCAGAAATGTATACCAGGGGGGGGGCAAGGCCCCACAACATTTTAAGAGTAAAATGTAATGAATATACACTAGTACCTATACTAGTAATAATATTACTTCTAGTAATTTACTAGTATACTCTATTACTTATATTGACTCACACTGTGAATTACTCAGGGTATAAATAAACAATTAATAAAAATACACTGTGTGTGTATATCATACACTATATAAATATAACTTTATATGCATATAATAAAATAAAAAAAATCAGTAGGATCAGGTTAACAGGTAACGTATACAATAATAACATCAGTATATAAGTCTACATAATACTAGCTAGTGAATTAAACATTTAGTCATGGCAAATATAAGCTTATAACACAATTTTCTAATATTATATAGACAATAGTTAGCAGTGCATATCATATTATTAATGTGTGGAGAGTAATCTATGTGAGAGGTTATAGTGAAACCAAGGGTAGTTATAAATTGAGAAGGTGGAAGAGGTAGTAGAAAAGATGAGTGATTGATAGAGGTGAACCGGGTCTTGAAAATATGATAGTAGGTAATTAATTGTAATTAATTAGGTATTAATTGTAATCATATTTAAGGAAATGGAGTTATGAGAGAACCAATAAGTGAGATCAGTAATACAATTAAACATATATATTTTAATCAGACCAGAATCACTAGAACTAGGAAATGGGGATATATATTTATATATATATATATATATATATATATATATATCTGAAGATCATCGGCATAAAGATGATAGATAATATTAGAATATTTGTGAAAAATTGATCAGATAGAAAGAATATAAATAATGAACAATATAGGGCCAAGAACAGAGAATTGTTGAACTCTATGTATGTTACAATAAGGAGGAGACAACGAGGAGTTAATCTTCACTGAAGATATTCTAGATGAAACAAAATACATGAACCAACATGGACTTGATCGTGTATACCAATTTCATTAAGTCCAATAGAAATAATATTGTGATCGAGAGTATAAAAGCACTAGATAAATATAGTTATTATATAGCATGGGGCTTTATAATAATCAAGAGATATGACAATATCATTAATGATTAAAGTAAAGGCAGACGGTACTACGATGATCAAGATACGCACTTTGGAACTCACTACCTGCAACACTCCGTGCTGAAAGAAACTCAGAAAAGTTCAAAAAGAATTTAAAGACATATTTATTTACACTATAACTTTCTTATTATTTCATTATACATTATTGTTAACTTAATTGTTTAAACGATGTCTAAATAAAATTTCTTCTTCTTCTTCTACTTTGATATTTATTAATAATAGCATTGGACATACTGTAATTAATAATTTGAGTGGACACAACTCGTTCTGAGGTATTAAATATGGAGGATAACTGGTATAGGGCGATAACTTGATAAATTAGATTGGTCAAGGTTAGTTTTTTTTAAATCGGAATAATCTATGAATATTTCATGGAGTGTGGAACAATAGATGACATAAGAGATCTATGAATGATTTCAGTGATAAGTCCAATAAAATATGGTGATAATGACGAAATAGATTGAGTGTAATTTGATCAAGTGGGGAATTAGTTTTCAAGGATGTCATCAGGGAGAGTACAAAGTCATGTGTGGGTAGCGTGAAACATTAATAGTGATTCTGAGTGGATGTTAAATTGAGATTGAGTCGTGCCGAGTTGATGTTTGGGAGTATATTGATAATTCTAGAAATTTTGTGTTGGAAGAAATTGGCAAAAAATGAACAAATAACTAAATCAGCTTGGTCAGGAAATGCTTGGTCTGGGTTTTCCTACTAAGGTGAAAGATAATTTATAAGCTTGCTTAGAAGATATTCCATAACTACCGAGCATATCAGTGAAGTAGGTATATGTATGACTATTATATGACTAATACCTATGACTATTTGGTAGAGAAAAGTTTTTTCTTGTAAAGCGATTGAAAACGTTAAAGGAAATAAGATCAGATTCAAGTTTAAAGGAGGCATATTTACGTTGTAGTCTATGAAGTAGTTTCCTTAGTTTAACAAGCTCAATATTAAACCAGGGAAACTTAGAATAAGTTCGGTTGATAAGGGTACCGGTAAACTCGGACCAGGTAAACTGGGACCACTTTTTAAGTAAACTCGGACAACTTTTGAAGAAAACTCGAACCACTTTTATGCTTTAACCCATATTATAGACGTATACTATATATAGTTATTTTAAAATGGGCCGAATCTTATTAAAAAGTGATCCGAGTTTACCTGGTATTCGTTGATACGAGTAATGAAGGATACAAAAATATCAAACGAATTCGATAATGCCAAATTAAAATAATCAAAAAGTGTAGACAAATCAGAGGATATACTCAAGACCTCCTATAACCTCGAGGTTATAGGAGGTCTTGATATACTGCTGTTAAGTTGATGGAATACAGAGTTTGGAACACACATCGGTTTATCAATAGAGGAGATTTTACGAAACGATTTATAAGGTCGGTTAATTTGTATAACCGGCAAGTTCAAATCAAATAATATGGCAAAGTCATCAGATATTATATAACTTTGAGTGGGATATGAAATTAATTTAGAATCAGTTAAATATAAAAAAAAGTCAATATTATTACTTAAAAAAAACATGTTGAGTCAGGGTATACTAAAATATAAGTTTATTCAGAGATAAGGAAGCATGATTTTCATTATTAATTTTAATATTAAAATCACCAAGAATAACTGTGTTAACTGATATGAATTATTTTAAAATAGAAGAAAGTTCAGCTAAGAAACAGCTAGATGAAGGTGGACGGTAGATAAGTTTAATTATAATGGTAAATAATGAAGGAAACTGAATATTACAGATCAGAATTTCATATGAAAAGAAACATGGGGTAGATGACGAAATAAGATTAAGTTCCGATGAGAATAACAGAGCTAGGCTGCCACGATGATGTATACCTATTAGCAATCAATACGTTAAAACCATCAGGTGTAAGTTGGGTAGCTAGAGCAGAATCATCAGTAGTTAGCCAAGTATCAGTAATAGTAGATTTAGAAAAATTATAATCAATAATTAATTGTGTACACTGATTACGTAATCAAATAAACTTTATTTCTTACTGATCTAGCATTGAAGAGTTAAAAGAATACTTTTAGGAGAGTGTACCTCTAGTAGTCAATCAACAGTTTGATCTTTTTTACGCGATACATAGAAGGAATCATATGATTGGGACCATTTATTAAACAATTTTCTTGTTCTATTGCGGAATTCCAATTGTAGTAACCACTTACTGTGAAAGTACTATAATCTACAAATGGATATAAATTAAATTTATTTTGTATATATTTATATATATACATATTATGTGTAAATCTTCTTATTATATTTCCAAAAGATGCTCGACCACTTGTATGTTTAGGACAAACATTTCTTAAATCAGATGGACGATAATTTAAATTAATTGTTCATATTTTGTAGTGCTATTGTTTGGGTTTGGGGGTGGTTGGATATTTGATATTTTTATTGCTATTCTGTGATATATTAAGTTGTCTGCTCCTATTTTAGTTAGAAAACAAAATAGTTTATTGTTGTTTCCTCATGATAGGGTAACTTTTAATTAATTACAATTAAATTATTAAAATTTATTTTTAAAATTTACCATAATTTTAGAAAATATTTTATATAACCATAAATACTGAATTGGATCCTCACTTTAATGTCTATAACTAAAATACATACATTCTAATAAATAAATATAATATAAATAAAATTATAACATAAAAATATAAATATAACTGAATATAGTAAATACTATATGAAAATAACTTATGTGAAACAAGTTCTAGGAGCCTACCTTATCTCAGGGGGGGCCTTGCCGATCTCAGGGGGGGCCTTGCCCCCGTAGCCCCCCCCGTGGCTACGGGCCTACATATACTCCTATATAAAACTCTACTACTGGCTCATAAAGTAATCCACCATGATTCTCCTGACTATCTATCATCCCTACTCAAACTTAAATTACCAACTAGTACCACTACACGCTCACCAATACGTTTCTACTTCAACTTCCTCCTAAACACAACTTACATTCAACTAACACTCGCGCCTGGGCAATATCCGTCCCATACTCATGTAACACTCTCCCTACATCAATCCGTACTACACCATCAACTCCAATCTTCAAGAAACTACTGAAAACCCATTTATTTAATATTAAACATGTACATCAAATAAGCTCTATAAGCACAGTTCGCAGTCCGAAAACCGAAAAATGTAAAATGTATGTAACCTTTCATACATTGGTTAACTTTTAATTCTAGATTTTAAAACGATCGTTAAAAAGACTATAGTGCATGATATGTAGGCATCTTCTTCATAAGTTATTATTCCATATGACCCGGAAGTTGAAATTAATTAGGCCTATAAGTTGAAACATGGTATCGATATTTCCTACAAAATTATATACAAAATAAAATAAACTCATAGAATAAGTTACTAACTAGACATAATATTAAATATAAATATAAAAATATATTTTAAAATTGTTAAATTTAATTTTTTTTAAATAATCTAATAAAAATTAAATATATATATATATATATATATTTATATATATACATATATATTATTATTATTCGTTAATATCAGCATATAGAAATGTATTTGATCAAAATAATAATACTTTTATTAATTAAAACTAATCTTAGTGTATCAGGGTTAGTAACCTATAAACATACCATATATGGTTTATATATTTATATATAATTACAACGTAAATACATATATATATGATATACATATATAATATACCATAGTGAACTATGGTGAACTACATGGCCTGGGTGTATGGTTCAATGGAAAAGTTAAAAGTTATAAAGCGAGATGTCCCACGATCGATATCGTGTAGTTCTTATTGTTTCTTGTGTGCCTCGTTAACTTATTAACGATGTATGGAAAACATAGAAAAAATAATGATACAATTTTGTTTTGTCCTGATGCTCACACAGAATAAGATGAATTCTTAAGTAAAATAATTCTTGAGGGGTCAAGCATTTATATCCGATATTTGTATTCGTGATTCAATACATAGGAACATATCCTTTCAACACATCCTACATATTATTGATGTTGTGCACGACAGCATTTGTTATGCATACTTTTTCTACTTCATAGTATATCATTTTATAAACTTTAAATATAATCGAATTAATACCGACTTAAATTGTACATATTTATTAAGTGTTAATAGTTTAATAGTTTAAATATCGTTTGTATCATGTTTATAATTCGTGTAACTCAAATGATTTTACATTTATAGGATTATAGGATTATAGGATTATAGGATTATAGGATTATAGGATTATACACTTACACCTAAAGTGTATTTTTATCGTCACACTGCATCGTAGTAGGCTAGAAGCCTAACATCAAAGATTGTCCGACTACTTTGTAGTATCTTTGGTACCATCGAAGATATATATTAAATTTAAACACAAATTAAATACTAATTAAATCGTTAATTAACTATATCTGTATTTAAATACAGAAAACATTAATTATTATTTATTAAATACGATGTAATTATTTTTTAAGTGGTTTATCATTATCTATTTGTATACTATTTAGGGGAATGTGTTTAAGTTATACATTATACAGATATTCATAGATATTCCTATACAAAATACGCCTATATCCTATAGCCATTATAATATTCTAATTAACTTAGTATGTGGCATTTGAACACAACATATATGTTTATTTAAATATATAGTGAGACATATATTATCTATGGGAATTCGTCAATTACCGACCTGATATAAATAGGACTGAACCTACCGATCCAATGTCATATCTTAGTAAATATAAGATATATCAATACATTATATATGCATAATATATTAATACCTGATATATATATATATATATATATATATATATATATATATATATATATATATATATGAATACTTATTTTGTGTCAATAACTATTAAATCATAAAATTATGATTGTATAAAATGTAATATTGTTGTTTTTACCTTTTAAATATACGCACAATAACTTATTTTTAATCATTGTAAATATATTATTAATTAAATAATAGCGTAATTCTATATACATAATATTATAGATATATTAAATATCTATATATATATTTTGTTAATAATTTAATTTAAATACGTATTAACATAAATACCTTATAGTATAGTTCCACGTATGAATTTTCAATTACCGATACCTTATGATTTATCCAATATATACCATAATATTCAATCAAATAGATTGTAAGGATTTTTTTATAGACTTTTAAATTGTAAGTAATTTGTGTGTATCATTGACATAGAATAAAGATTCAGTATTATGCTTCTATCATATATGTATTCTCTTCACATACACATGAATATAGTCAGTTATTTAGTATAATATAAAAATATAAAGTTTAAATATAAATTTAATACGAATATTAAAATTTAAATCAAATAATAAATAAATTACGTGCGTTTTGTAATTTATTAAATATATGTATATGCGCTATTTTGATTGGATATAATAATACTACGATTATATCCACAAACGTATTTTACGGAATCCGTAAATGGTAACGAGGTCGGTATTATATTCATTTATCAAATTAAGATTCCTGATTATTATTTACAATGAAATTATATCAATAATTCGAAATAGAAAAATGAGTTATTACAATAATATTACTACTATAAACGATTAATATATATATATATATATATATATATATTCATTTTTACTTTTGCATTCGAAATTAACGGACGTGTATTTAAACATTTATAAATGTATTAATTTTAATTCTATTGACATTGAATTTGCTGTTTATTTGCTTGACTGATTTTGATCTTCATTAACTTAGTATCGTTATATATAAAATAGTATATCCTATATAAATTGGCAATATTTTATGTTAAATTACATTGCTATATAAAATATTATTTCCTATATCATGACACAAAAACAAGATATAATCGATTTAAAAAAATCAATTAATGAATTAACTGCGACAGTTAATATTCTAGTTGATAAAATCGATAATCTAACATCGTCAGTTGAAATTAGAGATCAAAAAAATTTTTATTTAGAAAATAAGTTAAATGAGATTGAGCAATACTCAAAAAAAAACAAACATTATTATTTCATCTTCAACAGATTTTTTAAATAAATCTGATAATAAAAAATCAGAATTTATAAATTTTGTAAAAAATCAATTGAATATTGATATTGACCCATATGATGTTGTAGCAATTCACGAGTTACCTAATAAAAATAAGGACATTTATAAAACAATTGTAAAATTTCATTTTCATGAAACAAAAAGTAAAATTTTTAAAAATATAAAAAAATTAAAAGATACTAATATATATATAAACGATCATTTAACCAAATATAACTCTGAAATATTTTACAAAGCAAGGAATCTACTAAAAGATTCAAAAATAAAGTATTGTTGGACAGTTAATGGCATAACGTTTATTAAAAAAACAGAATCTTCTGAAAAGGAAAAAATTTTAAATTTAAGTGATTTTAATTCTATATTGTAGTTTTATTAAATTTTGTATTATATTTATATTCTTGTTTTTATTGTTCTTATTATTTACGTTACTTATTTATTTATATATATATATACTTAATATTTTTTATTTACATTAATTTATATTTTATATTATGGTTTACAATAATAATAACTATTATGACAGTAATAATGAATTATATAATAATAATGAAACGCATACTAATTATGAATATATGTCCGATGAATATTTAAATAAAAATATACAAATAGAATGTAATTATGTTGAATGTAAATCAATAAAATATGTATCTAAACACGGCCTATCAATATTTCATTTAAATGCACGAAGTTTCGTACACAATTTTGATGACATAATAATGTTATTAGATTCAATAGAAATTAAATTCAACATAATTGTGATAAGCGAAACTTGGTTACAAGAATACAATAAAGATTTATATCAAATTGAAAATTATAATGCATGCCATATAACACGTAATAACTTTATAAATAACACATATAATAACAATGCAGGTGGTGGCGTTTCTATATTTATACAAAACCATTTAAACTATAATATTATGGATAATTTATGCATATCAAAACATGAATTTGTGGATATTCTTACGATTTCTTTAAATATTAATAATAAAAACATTTTAATTAGTGGTATATATAAATCGCCTAAGGCTGATATAATAGATTTTAGTGATTTTATTTATACACATTTTAATTACTTTTCGGCTAAGAGGGACCTTTTTTTGGTGGGAGATTTTAATATTAATATTTTAATAAATAACAATACAATTAAATATTTTTTAGATAATATTTACAGTTTAGGTTGTTATCCATTAATTACAAAATCAACAAGATATGGAATACATATTAACTCATCAATTGATAATATATATTGTAATTGTAATTACAAACCTATAGTCAACGATATTATAATCAGTGATGTAAGTTATCACCTTCCTATATATGTTGTATATGAATGTGAAACAACAAATTATAAAAAAAACAAATTGAAATATAAATATATTAGACAAATTAATGATACAACAATAAATAATTTAAAAGATAGTATAATCAAACATAACTGGGATTATATTTATACAGATAATACTATAGATTATATATTTAATAAATTTAATGTTGATTTAATAAGATTGTATAATGATAAATGTCCTATTATACAAATAAAAGATAATAAAAAAATTAAAAAACCATGGATTTATTCTAGTCTAATAAAATGCATAAATAAAAAAAATAAATTGTATAGAAATATTTAAAAAAACAAAACTACAGAAAAATTTATTTATTATAAAAAATATAAAAATATATTGACAACTTTATTACGAAAATCTGAATATTTGTATTATTCTTCAAAATTAACAAACAATCATAATAACATAACAAATACATGGGCTATTATAAATAAAGTTATAAATACAAACAAAAAAGAAATTAATTCATTACATAATCCAACTTCCATAGAATTTAACGACTATTTTAGTAGTATTGGACCGACATTGGCTAAACAAATAATTAATGAACCTATTAATGAATCTATATATTCAACAATGAATGAAAATACTAAAGAATCATTGTTTTTATTACCTACGACTTTAACTGAAATACAAAAAGAAATATCAAATACAAAAAAAAAATATAGTACTGATTTCAATGATATTAATATGTATATTATAAAAAATATAAGTACAGAAATTTGTCCTATTATTACTCATTTATTTAACCGATCTTTATCAGATGGATATTTTCCGAATATATTAAAAAAATCTAAAGTAATACCACTATATAAATCAGGAGATAGAAAAAAACCAGAGAACTATAGACCTATATCGTTACTCCCACAATTATCTAAGATATTAGAAAGATTGATAAAAAATCGAATTTTGAATTTCATAAATAAACACAACATAATTAATGATTGCCAATATGGTTTCAGAAATAATATTTCAACAGCAGATGCTATTTCTGAAACAGTTGAGATCATAAGTGATAAATTGGAATCATTACAAAAATGTGCAATTATTTCAATCGATCTACGAAAAGCATTCGATACACTAGATCATACCATATTGTTAAATAAACTTTTTATATATGGAATTAGAGGTACAGCTTTTAATTTAATAAAAAGTTATTTATCTGAAAGGGAACAATATGTATCCCAAAATGGTCAAAATTCAAATTATAATAATATTACATGTGGAGTTCCACAAGGATCTGTTCTTGGACCACTTTTATTTATTTTATATATTAATGACTTACCGAAAATTTCAAATAATTTTAAACCTATTTTATTCGCAGATGATACTAACTTAATATTTTATGATAAAACAATTTTAAATCTTAAAGATAAAATGCAAACAGATATAAATAAATTATTTAAATGGCTTAATATAAATAAATTATCTATAAATATCAATAAAACTAATGTCTTACTTTTTAATATCAGAAATAAAAATGAAAATATAAACTTAAATTTATATATTAATAATATTAAATTAAAACAAGTAACTGATATACAATTTTTAGGTGTATATATTGACGACAAGCTTAATTGGAAAAAAAAAATAAATTATGTAGCAACAAAACTTTGTAGAGCAATTGCTATTTTAAATAAAGTAAAACATAAATTCGATATAAAAACATTAATTTTACTATATAATTATTTTTTTTATTCACACCTAAATTATTGTGTTCATATATGGGGAAATACTTTTGTGTCTAGTTTATTAAAAATAACTATTATACAAAAACGAGCGTTAAAATGCATATTAGGTACACAGTATAATATTTATAATTATAATAAATTGCATTCAACATTCAACATTTTAAAATTTAGTGATGTTGTGAAATATAATACAGCTAAATTTATGAACAGGGCAATTAATAAAATGTTGCCTATAAATTTACAGAAATTATATAAAATAAAAACTTATAATAAAAATCTATTTTATAGAATAAAAGTCAGAACAGATCGAAAAGCTTTTTGTTTGACTAATGTTGGACCACAATTATGGAATAACCTAAACATAAATCTGAAATACAATAATAATCCAAATAAATTTAATAAAAATTATAAAAAATATTTAAAAGTTTATATAAAGACTAATGATATACTTTTATTAACAATTTTATTTTATTGACTAATGTTAAATTTTACAAATTAAAAAATTATTATATTATATTTTGTATATACACTTATTGTATTCTACTTTATTATCATTTTCATCTAATTGACTAATTATATATATTTTATATAATTACACATACATTTTTACATCATTTTCATCTAATTGACTAATGATATATATTTTATATAATTACACATACATTTTTACATTACATATTATGAACTTTTACTTTTACTTTTACTTTTATACAACTATAACTAAAGATATCATTTTATTTATAACATTTTAATATTTCTTTTAATTAAATTTTTTATAATTAAATAATATTCGCTTTTTTTAGGTGGCATGCATTATAATATTTCTACTGATAAATATATAATCTTTTTTTTTTTTTTTTTTGATTTAAAAAAAATGTTTCTTTTATTATTTTTTTATTATGGTAATATTTTTCTAGATTTATTCTATATATTATATGTTTTCTATATATCTATGATTTATTTTTATTCCATGTATATTATATATTAATTTATATAATATTATATATATATGTAGGATATATTACAGTTATGCATTATGTTACTTACTATTTGTTATTATAAGTTATCTAGTATTTTACAATTTATATTTATGTTTTATACATGATGAGAGAGATTACGAGAAATATTATTTAATATTATTTTAAAATTATTGTAGTGTACTATTAATTATTTTCTTTTTTTTTAATTTCTAATTTAATTTATATAATTTTTATATTTATCATTATAATGTTTAATTTTTGTTTTTTTGTTTTATCATATATTAGTATATATTAGTGTATATGGGTGTGTTTGGGTACATGATTGGATATGCTTGAGTCATTGGATGTATTAGGGATGTATAGTATGCATCGGGGAATAAGGATATCAGCGTTTACACCTCTGGCAATGGTGTAATCCCTAATGATATAGGATTTGGAGCACCTTTACCTAAAAGTTGATGTTCTACGCATCCTGGGTATACTCGGTGGCAATGGTATTATCCTTTGTTGTACTTAATAGCAGCCTTATATCTAGTATTGTTTTAAATTTTTTTAAATTTGTGTTTATTTTAAAAAAAATTATGTTTATTTCATTTATATTTAATTTAATAGTATTATAGATTGATTGTTTGTAATATTTTATATTATATACACTTTATGTAATACATTTTTAATAAAATCTTATTTTTATATATTTTTATATATATATTTTATTTATATATTATCGTTTACTAATATACTTCTCGTAATTTCGTAAATAGGTGAATGACCAGACAAGCTTTTCCTTTTTCATTCATCTAGGCTTTTAAGCCAACTCTGAGTATTATATTATATATATATATATATATATATATATATATTGAGTTTTGAATACGTTATTTCAATTAGTTATTTAGGGGTAATTGAATTAGGTAATTAGTTAATATGTAATTGAATACCTGCCACTATATCTTTATAGGTTACTTACTTATATATTATTAAATGTTATGATTATAACCTATACAATTTTTACAATATTTACTTGTTATATATTTTATAGAATGTCTACTCGCAAATCTAACATATAGTTGGCTATACCAGTTATTACTTTATTATAGATAATATATATATATATATATATATATATATATATATATATATATATTGTTATTTTGTATTGTTATATTTATTTGGTGGAATCCTTTTATCCCATCCAGGAACTTAGGTGAAGTTTTCACTTATAACTATATGGCTCCAATGTCCCTTCGGGGCCGCTCTCATGTTAAGGCATCCATGGTTTTAACTAGTGTCGATAATGTATTAATACACAATTATATGATATCACTTCTAAATATTATTTTAAGATCTATTTTAATGGTGCTATCGAGGCTCGAAACCGCGTCATAATGTTTGTGTGTCTGACGCCTTAATCTAATTAGCAACACAATATAATAATATATATATAAAGGGGAAAGTCTCCGATTACAGACCCCTAAATAATTATTTGTAATAACTTATTCAATATTAAATATATGTATTTGAAATTTTGTAATTAGGGTAATATTATGGCAATGAATGATGTGGCTAATTTAAATTGTTGATATAATTATATTTATAAGACTAAATAGGGGGTCGGTAATCGGATACATGTGCCTAATACCGACCCCCTTCTTCTATTACTGACCCCCTAAAATAATCGTGGTATAAATAATTGTAGTATTATAATATCTAATAAAAATAACAGATATAAATAAATATAATTAATTATAACATGCATGTAATTTATTTTTTATTGAATTTATGTTTTAATAGTTATGTTATATTTAAATTTTAACTTTATAGTAATTATATTAAAATAGTGTATATTATTATTGAATATACAGTCAACTCCCGATGAGTCGGACTCGCAAGGGACCGGGAAAAGTGTCCGACTTAGCGAGATGTCCGACTTATCCGAGATTCAGAATATCATGCAAATAAGACATGAAATACGCAGCGCGAGTTAAATAGTTACCGAAATGTGGAATTGTGCAACAATCAACAACATAACATTTTTATTCATTAATATTACTTACTAAAATTATAATATACATTATTTAAAGTAAACATTTCTGACAATTTATAAAAAGTCCGACTTATCCAGTATAAAAATCATAAAAATGACTATATGTGTCCGACTTATAGAAAAGTCCGACTTATCTAACCAACTTATCCGACTTATCCGATTAATTTAACATGGAACTAGATACAAATACAACCAAACCAACTATATGTGTCCGACATATCGATAATTCCGACTTATCCGTAGTCCGACTTACCGATAGTTGACTGTATATGTATTTATCAGTATGTATATAATCAACTGGAATCATGAATCATATATATATATATATCAATGATACACAAACAACTTATGACATATTTTAAAGTAAAAAATGGATATATTTTGATTGGATATTATAAATCATATGGGGTCGGTATTAGGGTACTTTAGGGGGTCGGTAATAGGAAAATCATATGTATTGCTGTAATTAAGATATATTGGTTAATAGTTATTCGAATTAAATTAATATTATAATAGTTTTTAAATGTTATTGATCTACAATATTATGCCCATTAAGTTTTCTTTTAATTAATAAAGTATTTACTATGATTTAAAAAAAGTTATTATTCAAATATTTAAAAAGTAAAAATAGAATATAACATTTTATCAAATAACAATTGTAGGATTAAATATTTTTAAAAACAAAATACTTATTCATATTTCTCATTAAATTACTAACAGTTCATGTATATATATATAATTTTTTGATATCTCTTATAGTTACTAAGATACGATATGGGGTCGGTATTAGGAGGGGTCGGTAATCGGATACTTTCCCCTATAATATATATAATATTTATTATTATATTAACTTTTCTAATAGATTATATTGAAAGTGATTAATTTATTGCATATATTAAAATACTAATACTTTATTGGTATTCTATAATTATATCTAAAATAAGTAATGTCATACTGAACACTTTTTATTTTCAGACCTTACATAAAATGTATCACGTGCTCGGTAACCATCTTTGATTTCGCTCCAATGAAAATGGAATACTACCTGAGATTGAATATCACGTGTTTTAACAGAATATATAATTATCGCGATATACAATTATGTGATAAAACAACAGACGTATGTACAACTCACCTTGAAATAACGAAAGATTTAAATAATATCAATACTTTATTTCGGCAAATTGTATTCAGCAAGGTATTAATAATATATATATTATATATAATACATTATCTATTAATTTATATATATATATATATAATAATAATGATAATAATCATAATTTAGGTATGACCATGGTAAACGAAGAAGCGCTATTCTTATCTAGTCGTTTACCTATTTCACTTTCCTATGACAATTATGAGGAGAAAATAATAGTAAAAGTAAAATAAAAATAAATAAAATAAAAATAAAATATTTAAGAGTTACAGTTAGTAAAAGAAATATATACCCAAAATATATACAAAAATATATGTTAAAAAACAAAAATATAAATAAAATTTAATTATTTAGTAATCTATTAGAATAATGCACTTATAAAAATACGATATATTTAATTATTAAAATTATTAAAATTATAACCAGAGTAGCCAACAGTAATTGAAATTAATGAGGATATATGGTGTATCAACTTCAGGGGTATGGGTTAGTCAGGTCCAATGCCTTAGGGATCCTATTTGTGTCAATAATAAGAACACTGGCAATACTTTCCTCTCAGTAAAAGTATATCCCTTCCCCCGACACGTACCATACCACACAATTACAAAAATATCAGCCATCCGTCACCAAAAAAAAACACAATATAAAATAGTTCAAATGTTACTATAAATGTATATTCATATAGATTACTTTTAAATTGTAAAATTAAAAAAAAAACAATATTAAACAAATAAGAATATTTTTTAAAAAACTCCTCATAATGCCATTCATCATGTAAATAAAATTTGAGATTAGATAAATAAATAAAATAATTAAAATATAATCAAATAATTAAAACAAAATAATTAGGTAATTAAAAAAAACGTAAAAAACAAAAAAGTTACAAATTACAAAATTATACAATTACAAATACACTTAATATACAATAATAATTCAATACACAAAAATAATCACTTACAATTCAACAATACAATAAAATAAAATGTATAAGTAAATTCAAATAGTACCTACTAACTTTTCATAACTTTACACTTTATCAAAAAAAGTAAAGTATTGTTATTATCACCAATTTTATACTAAGATTTGAAATCAAAGAATATGTTTGTAAACTATATAATTTGTATAAAAAAATCACAATTCAAACAAAAAATAAGAAGCAAGACTAAAAAGTAATTTTTTTTTTTGTAATAATTTTTTATTTTTTTTAACTAAGTTTCAGATTAATCTTATATAGACCTCAAGAAAATTTAAATTAAAAAATAAAATACTAAAAATACACATAATTTAAAGGTTAAAAAAAAAAATATTTTATTTGTGGTTTTTTTATATATTTAAAAATATATTTATGTAAATTCTATAGTTTAAATATCCTTAGTTTAATAGTTCCTATTTATTAATAATTATCATTAGTTAAATATGTAACCTTAGTCAAAGAGTTATCATTAGTTATCAATAGTATATATATATATATATATATATATGTCTATTCAAACTTTCAATTAAAACATACAATATTATTATAGATAGTGATTGATACCTATATCGTTTTTTCAAATTCCGTTTTAATACTGATTTTGATAGATATGTTTTAAAAGAATTTTCTAAATTATTCCATAATATAGGTACGTTATAAAATATACTACAATATTTTATTTGTAATCTATATGATGGTATTATAAATTTATATTGACTTCTTTGACTATATTTATTTTTTTTTAGAAAAAATATAGATTTATATGGAAATGTTGATTTACTATTTAAAACATCATACATAATTAATATTGTTTTACATTTATATATATCCTTAAATTTCAAAATATTTAAAGAATTATAAAATTCATCAGTATTAGCTCTATTTTGTAATATAATAATCCTATTTATATTTGATTTATACGTATTACCCCATATAGTAATACAATAGCTAAGATTAGGTATACATATCCTATAGGATAAAAGCATTATATAATAATTGAAGTGATTTTATACTTAATGAAAATTTGAGTTTATGTAATATTGCAATGAATTTTGATACTCTTTTGCAAATATAATCAATGTGAGCTTTCCAGTTAAGTTTAGCATCAATATACATTCCTAAAAATGTATAGAATTCTACTCTATTCAATAGTTTATTATCAATATAAATATTATTATCAAAATAATGTTTATTTATATTATCAATTATTATATAGCAAGATTTTTCAATATTTATTGTTAATTTATTCATAATAAGCCAATATTTTAATTTTATAAGTTCATTAGTAACTAATGAATTAAGATTATTAATATTTGTATGTTTAAAAATAATATTAGTATCATCAGCAAATAAAATAATTGAACATTTATCAGAAAATAAATACAAGTCATTCATAAATAATATAAATAGTATTGGCCCAGAACTGAACCCTGAGGAACTCCATAATTAATATTTGTTGTATCTGACATATTATTAAAATATACAGTTTTTTGTTTCATATTATTTAAATAACTACTAAAAAAATCTAAAGTAACACCTCTAAAACCATAATTTGATAATTTATTTAATAAAATGTCATGATTAATCGTATCAAAAGCTTTCTTGAGGTCTATAGAAACAATTGAAGAAATAAATTTGTTCATAAGATTTCTTATTAAGTCATTCATTAACATATTTATTGCAACGGATGTATCTATATTTTTTTGAAAACCAAATTGTGATTTATGTATTAAGTCATATTTTTCAATAAAAGATAGCATTCTAATTTTCATAATTTTTTCAAATATTTTTGCAAATTGAGATATCAATGAAATTGGTCTATAATTTGTAATATTAGATTTATCTCCTTTTTTAAATAATGGAATGATTTTAGAAATCTTGAGTTTATTAGGAAATTTTCCTTTAGATATCGAAAGATTAAATAGATATTCTAGAATAGGTGAAATTACATATATAGTTTTTTTCAAGATATCCATATTTATTTGAAATAAATCATTTGATTTTTTATTTTTGGAATGTTCAACTATATTTATAATTTCCGTTTTATTAGTAGGATAAAAGAAAAAAGTATTATTATTTACTAATTTAGATGGAAAGTTGTATATATTATTACTATTTCTAATATTAATATTATCTGCTAATTATCTACCTATATTACAAAAATAATCATTAAATGAATTAGCAGTTTGCTTATATTCAATTGGCGTATTATTATTAAATGGACATTTTATATTAGCATTTTTATTAGGATTAAATAATTTATTTACAACATTCCACTTATTTTTAGAATCGTTATTATCAATTTTGTCTTCAAAATATTTTTTTTTTGAATATCTAATAATTTAGTTAGTATATTTTTGTACTTTATATATCTATTTTTTATCTGTCGAATTTTGAACTTTACATTTTTTATAAAGAACATTTTTTTTATATACATTTTTGTATACTAAAAGAAATCTATGGTTTATTTTTAATTTTGTTATTTGGTATTTTTGTAGATGTATCATAAAGGGATTTAAAAATATTTATAAATGAATTAAAAGCAGTATCTGGATTTTCATTATCAAAAATGTCATTCCAGTTATAGGAAGATAGTTTATTATTTAAATTATAAACATTAGTATCATTTAATTTACGCGACATGTATGTTACTTTTTATTTATTATGATGGTGATTTTTTCTAAAATAATTATTATAAATAATGAATATTGGCAGATGATCACTGATATCTGTAACTAAAAGGCCAGCTAAATCTGGTTTAATATTAATATTTGTAAAGCAATTATCAATTAGAGTGTTTGAATATTTTCCGAATCTAGAAGCTTTACTTATTAATGGTTCTAGTCCTATAGATTTAAAAGTGTCTAAAAAATAATTTAAATTATTATCTTTAATTACTTTCAAAATGTTTATATTAAAGTCACCAGTAATTAAAATGTCATAATTATTAAAATATTTATTAAAATTATTTATAATATAATCAGTGAACTTAGAAATTTCAGTTGTGCGATCTATATATGGCAAAAAAAATAATATCTTTAGAATTATTAGAACATATTTTTATAGTTAGTATATCTAGAAAATTTTCCATGGTATTACTAAGATTATCTATAATTTTAAATGCAAGACAATTATCTATATATATATATATATAGATACGCCTCCACCACGCTTATTTTTACGAATAGTGTTCACTGATGTATAATTTTTTATATTATAATTACCAATATGACATTCCTTTAACCATGATTCACTTATAATAATAATAAAATATATATATATATATATATATATATATATATATATATATATTAATATGTGTATACATATAAACTATAAACCACATATAATATATTATATATTAACATATATAAATATGTGCATATATAATATATATGATTTTTAAATACTATAAATGATTAACCATATATGTATATATTAATATTACAATATATATGTATATATGTATATACACACACACATACACATATATATATATATATATATATATATATATATATATATATATATATGTGTGTGTGTATATATATATATATACATATATATATTGTAATATTAATATATACACTAATATTATAGTTACAGTAACTGTAAATTGTTTAATTTCTTTAATTTTTTAATTTCGTATTATTCTTTGTTTATTTCTATAACGTATGTTATCTTTAGAAACTATTTATACCTTATACTTTCGATTATATATTTCCACTATATATTTACTTAAATAATGTATAAATCAATCAATAGATAAGCATAATAAGAAAATGCATAACGATTACTGAAATAAAGAAAGAGAAACTAATATCTCGTGGTAAGAGTTATGGAAATTTATAAATACAATAATTTAATAATATAATTAATATTAAATACTTAATAATTTAGTGTATACACTAAATTACATAACACTACATTATATATATATATATATATATATATATATATATATATATATGTTATGCTGTGTATACATATATGTAAATATATATATATATATATATATATATATATATATATATATATATTGATAAACACATGTATAACTGCAGTTATATACGATTATTATTACATTTAACATATATATCGACGTATATATATAAAACAATTGATGCTGGATGCACGCTCTATCGATTATATTGACCTAGCCATGTATATATGTATGAATTTATATATTTTGTTTGCCTTAAGACGTAAATGTACGTCATTATTATTCGTATATCGTTCTGCAGTTATTGTTTTACACAAGTTACTCCGTTCGGTGATGTGTATGCATTCGATTATGTGCATGCGCATGCGTTTTGATTAATAAAATAAGTATACGATACCAGATATTATCCTATCATCATAGATTTATAGTTTACACGTAAACTAAAATCTATGCCTATCATATACTTAGAATTGGAGATCACCTAATTCTATGTATGTGGATATTATCAAGACCTCATATAGCCGCCAGGTTACAGGAGGTCTTGATATTATACTGGACATTACATTAGATTTTTACATTTTTCGGTTTTCGGACTTCGAACTGTGCTTATAAAGCAATCGGCCGTCCATATATATTTGAAGTTAATGTTTCATATTAAATAAGTGGGTTTTCAGTAGTTTCTTGAAGTTTGGAGTTGATGGTGTAGTACGGATGGATGTAAGGATAGTGTTCCATGGAGGAGTATGGGACGGATATTGCCCATGCGCGAGTGTTAGTTGAATGTAAGTTGTGATTAGGAGGGAGTTGAAGTAGAAACGTATTGGTGGAGCGTGTAGTGGTACTATAGTATGTAATTTAAGTTTGAGTAGGGATGCTAGGTAGTCAGGAGAGTCATGGTGGATTGCTTTATGAGCTAGTAGTATAGTTTTATATAGGATTTATGGCATATAGGTAGCCAGAGGAGTTTAACTAGGAATGGAGATATATGAGTATGGGAGTATTTTTGTATGTTGAATATACACCTAGCTATATAATTGTGAAGACTTTTGAGTTTAGTAATATACGATGAGGTGGTATTGTAAAGGATAGATATAAAGGATATTGCAGTAGTTGAGTAGAGGTAGGATGTAAGCAGAAGCTATAATAATAGAGGTGGATATTGATATTGAATGACGAATAAGCCGTAGTGAATGTAGTTGATAGTTTAATAGTTTTGCTATGTGTGACAGTTATCTATAAAAATTAAATATATTGTAAAATATAACACCAAGATTTTTGATATGGGTGAGTACATGATGAGCTGTCCATTAATGATAATTGGAGGGGGAGTTGGTAACGTTTTACTTCTGAGTGGAAGTTGATGGAAGATAACCTCAGTTTTAATTGGGTTAAAGACGAGGGAGTTTATTGTGAGCCAGTTATGAATGGTTGGAATAGTAGAGGAAAGTATGTCAGGTGCAAAATTTACGTTTTCTGTACATTTTACATAAAGTTGGATGTCGTCTGCATATATGGAAGCTAACTGGAGAATTCGAGATAAGGTGGAGAAGGGGAATTATAATTCCATATATGTAAATGTTAAAGAGTATTGGTCCAAGGACTGACCCTTGGGGAACACCGTTTGTTACAATACGGTAAGATTGACGGGTTTAGTGAACTAAAACTAAGGAAGTTCGGTTAGTTATGAATGAGGATAGCCATTTGTGTGCAGTACCAGTGATACCTATAGATGTAAGATGGTGTATGAGAATCGTGTGGTAAATAGTGTCAAACGCAGAGGAGAGATCAAGTAGTGCGAGTATTGTGCCATTTTTGTTATCAAGGTTAGTGAGAATATCGCTGGATATCTTCGCTAGTGCGGTTTCTGTTGATTTGGAAGGAAGATATGCACTTTGGAAGATGTGAGGGATTTTGTGTGATAATAAATAAGACGTAAGTTGTTTCGCGATGATTCTTTCCAAAGTTTTGGAAAACATCGACAGGTTGAGATTAGACGATAATTGTTGAGGCTCCGAGGGTCAAGGTTTGGTTTCTTGGGGAGGGGTGTAATGAGTGAATATTAATATGATGTTGGAAAAGTACTGGATTCGAGGGATTCACAGAATATATTATTGAGAGGGATAGTGATGGATTCAGTGGTTTCGTGTAAAAGGGAAAGAGGAATAGGGTCAAGAGGAGATGAACTTTTAGTTGCTTTAAGATGTGTGCCTATAGGCACATATATGTCTGAAATGGAAGGGACTGTAAATACATTAAGTGAGTGAGTTGGTATGGTGGGGGTTATTAAAGTTGTATATCGTGGGAGATTGCTGGGAGTACTTGTAACCTTATGATGGAAATAGTCATCGAAAGTTGATGATAGGGTGTCTGGTTGAAAGTCGGGTAACATTTTCTTATTATTTCTCCCAAGGAGTTTCGAATAAATGGTGAACGTTTTCTTTTGATCTGATGAGCATGATTCCTGAGAGGCAGTAACATTAAGCGATTTTGCAATTAGGAGATCACGTCTATGTTTGGACTTGATAAGTTGATAAAGCGCGAGTATAGATTCAGATTTTGCTTTTATCAATTTCTTTTCAAGTGTACGCAATGTACGCTTTTATTTTAAGAGTGCGAGGGTATACCAGGAAGTGTCAAGTCTAATGATACATTTTTTAATAATGATTGGAGCGTGGGAATCGAGGGTAGTTACAAGAGTGGTCAATAATTCATCGGGTGAGTTATGTGGGAGGTATAGGAAGTATCTGATGAAATCGTGAGTGTTGATGATTTTTGTTTTGCGGAAAGAACGAGTGATAGTGGGATGTGGAGGTTTAAGGGATTGGAGGGTAACAATATAATGTGATGATAAGAAATACAAGGGCCAACAGAGTGAGAACAAATCAAGTTGGATGACTTATAGGAAATCAGGAGATCTAGTGTACACTTAAGTATTTGTGTGTGGGGTAATATTATGAAGTTTAAGATTTAGAATGACTGGTTGATATGTTAGTAGCAATATTAAAATCACCTATAATGATATTAGATTCAGACATTAGATTGGTAAATGAGACTCATAGAGGAATAAAGGAATTGAGGAAGATGGGGGTCGGTAAAAAAGTGATATATTAAAATTCTTGGAGTGTGGGGGACTAATGGAATAGGTAAACGCCTCAGAGTGATCATTATTATGGTCACGTAGAGGGGATAAATGCAGGGAGTATTTATAGATAATACCAATACCTCCTCCATAATTATGGGTATTACGTCTAGGCAAATGAGAAAAAGAGTAAGGACCAGTATTCAGAGATGATATAAGGGGTATGTCATCAGGCATAATCCATGTTTCAGTGATGAATATAAGATCAAGGTCATGTTCTGCATCAAGTTCTAGGATAAGTGGGATCTTGTTACGGATGGAGAGGGTGTTTAATAATGCAGATTTAATTAGGCAGTTATTGCGTTCTGAGGAAGATGGGGACAATGGAGTTAAAGGTGTAGATGGGGATTGCAGTGTGTGAATGGTCAGATTTGTGGAAGTGCACTGGTGCAAAACCATGGTTTTGCAAAGCATATTTTTATTTTTGTGGACTTTTGGAATTGAGTGTCATTATGAGGGAGGTGGGGAAGGGTTCACAATTGATGGACACGGAGTAGGAGTTGGTAATGGGGTGGTTTGAGTAGAGTTAGTACTAGTAGTATCTAAATCATCATTTCACTTATGATATACAGATAGTAAGTTATTATGTTGAGTATGATTAGTGGAGTAAGAATGTTTGGATGAATGTATCGGATTATTAGATGCTTGTCGAATATTAATGCATGTGCGATTGTTGAAGAGTTTGCTCCAATACTTAATAACAGGAAGAGATGAGTTAAGGGAAATGTTTTCCAATTAACTGTGTTGTTGTGGTAGTGACGTAATTCGTAGTTGTTTGTTTTACTGTTGAATACGTATTTGATTTTCGAGTTGTACAGGAGATTATTTGTTATCGCGAATAGGATTATCGGACTGGGGAAAGCTGACTTTGATGTGGGTGATGTTGTATATGTTATAAGTTTAGAGTATTTGTTTAGAATTGCAATGTTGTGATATTGGTTTAATATATTTATAAAATTTAGTTTAGGTTTAAAAATCGTTAGGGAGAGTAGGGGAGGAATGTGTTTATTTAGTGGAAAATTAATTGAAGTGATTGATATAGAAGGTGACCGTTGAATAGGCTTAGTCTTATTTAATTTAATAAGTTCTTTTATGATCTTAGTTTTGTAAATGTGTTGATCTTTTATGATAGTAATGCTGTCCATAATATGATTTAAAGTGTTGGTTTGGGACATTGGTTCATCTATGTTTATATCGTTATTAGGTTGTGGTGAGACTTATGTTGCTATGTGTAGTGGTGGTGACAGCGTATTATTAAGTGTAATACATTTGTGACATATGTATAAGAATGAATAGCATGTAGCATGTAGCATGTGATCAGGTTTATATATATATTGTCATTATCATTTATATTAGAATTATTATTAATACTTAATTAATAATATTAACTTTGTTTCAATTGGCGTTGTGAATAAGATCCAATAATACGTTAATTATAATACATTTTATTTTTCGTATATCATTTTATTAGTCATACACTTATTGTTTAATTATATATATATATATATATATATATATTTCATTTTCCATATATAATTTTCATTTTCTCTACTTTTACAAGCTAATTAAAAAATAAATCAAAAAGTTGGGCTAAAATAACGGAGCTAAAAACGAACAATAAGAACGTACCGACTAAACAATATAATCATATACATGGCGGTGCCTGTGTAATTATCAGAGCGTAACCTAACACATATTCTGTGTATGAAAATATACCGAATATATTATATAATACATTAATTACACGATTGATAAATGTATAATACATTAATAAATATACCTATATACTTAGCTCTATAAAATGTATAATATATATATATATATATATATATATATATATAATATAGTAAATTTATACCATTTATACCATTTATACTATATATTAAATATAGTAATACATATTGTATTTTATTTAATTATAACTATTTACAGATCCTTTTATAAACTTCTATCCTTTTGATTGTAATGAGGAGATTGAAGGCGTAGCGTGTAATACTATTGATATGTATAAATATTTATTTGAACATGGTTTATTTCTAGTATATATATAATTATTGTTTACATATATATATATTATATATATATATATATATATATATATATAAACTAATACATTTTCAATAATTCGAATAACTTAAATATTGTAATTATATATATTTAATAAAACATCCAGTTAATTAATTGTAACGAGTATTTATTTAAATTGGAATTAAAAGAGTACACATAATTATAATATTTATTATTATATTATAGATTGTAATATATGTAATATTTCGGTAACGATAGGTATATATATATAGGTATACATATCCTACTACGATTATAATCATTAATAATTATTAATATCGTTATTATTATATTATGAAAAACGTTAATGTTATCTCAACTGCTAATATCACATTTATATATCTCTGTAGATATTGTTATATTGCGATATTTATGAATGTACTTATAAGTGTATTTAATTAAATGTATAATTCGTTATTTTCAATTGAATTACTACTTCGTAGCTATGCAGATATATATGTGTTATAGCTTAATATTGTTTTTGTTGTTACACATAATAGTTTTTATCCATAACTCAATATAAATATCAATAGTAATCGACATTTTAAATATATATTAGTTACTATTGCAAAACACATGTGTTTATTACTATCACTATTTATTAATTTGATATTCGTATATATTTAAAGTATACAATGTAGTATGATACATTAAAATGTATTTATATTAATCATTATACCTTATGTGTATCTAAAACAGGTTATATAAGTATGAAATACATTCTCAAACTAATATATATATATATATATATATATATATATATATATATATTTTAAATATATATAGTATATTATATATAATATATTATATATGATGATGATGATATTCAGTTTATTAGGCACTACAATAAGGTCATGTATAACCCCTTGCCTCGTGCGGAAAAAATATAATAATAAGATAATAGTAATACTATAACAATTTAATAATACCATAGTTTTAATATTACACGAACATAAATAATAAGTGATATAGAGGAGTGTTGTATACTACATACTGCATTGATATAGTGGAGTGTTATATATTACAGACTGCATTGATATAGTGGAGTGTTATATATTACAGACTGCATTGATATAGTGGAGTTTTATATATCACAGACTGCATTGCTGACGATGATGATGATAGTGTTGATATGCGGTTCATTAATCAATAAAATAGGGTCATTCCCCCTTCATTAGACCCCTTTGCTCGCGCGGGAAGACAATAATAATAAGATAATAATAATACGATAACAATTTAATAATAATATACTTAACGTCTCTACCTCTAATCATTAAATCATCCAACTTATTATTTATATCCGTGTTATATTCAATGTATTATACGTTGAGAGAAAAGAAGAAGTAAGATTTATAAATCCTTTGTGGGAATTAATAGAACTAACGGTAAGAGTGAGAGAATTCCATAGTTTGGGACCAGAATTTTTAAAAGATCTAGAATTTAGGGAAGTTTTACTAGAGTTCTGGGAGAAAGTTGAGGAGTTTTGGTAACGAAGTTAAGGTAATAGTGTACGTTTTTTTAACTTGATCAGAGATATAGCTAGGGGTGAAAGAATATATTGATTATATATAGTATACACAATTTACACCTGAGGTAGAAGGGTAGCCACATATGAGATGCTTGATGTGATGTTGTAGTAGAGTTGTCCAGTCAATTTATGCATTAAGTAGTACGTATTGAGGAAGTGATACTCCGATTTAGTGGAGCAGTAGCTGTAGTAGGAAGTAAATTCTGTAGAAAAGAACAGTAGTCAATTCGGTAGAGTACAATAGCATTTATTAGAGTTTTCGTAAGGTTTCGGCAGGAGAAATAATCATGTTTTTAGAGTAAAGTTTGGAAAGCAAGTATCATAAGATATGTTAAGTATGGTAGTCTTAGAGGCATTAACTAGTAGTTTATTGGAGATGAGCCATACTCTTATATAGTTAGCACCCTCGATTAATAAAGAGTTAATGGTATTATGATACTTTATATGGAAAAAGGTAAACAGTTGAATATCATCAGCAAAAATATGATAGTATATATTTGGAAAGTTCTTAATTAGAGCAGCAATAGGGCGGATATAATTAGAAAAGAGGGATTAACCTAGAATGGATCACTGGGAAGTATCATGGTAAAGTGGAGAAAGAGGCGAGTAAGATTTTCCAATCATAATAAAGATATTGTGGTTAATCAGATGAATTCAACCATTTTAATGATAAGCCAGATATACCCATCAAAGTAAGCAGTGATATTAATATGTTATGGTCCAGGCTATCAACAGCAGATGAGAGATCAAGTAGAATTAGCTGGCAACATATTAGAACGCAATAATATCTAAGAAAATAGGAGAAAATAAGGGTGAAAGTTTGTGATATAATGATATAGGTAGGGGATAAGTGGGGGAGGTATAGTGAGATTTCATGAGTATTCATTTACTTGATACAGTTCAGGGATAGTGAATATACTTAATGAGTCAATAGGATTGGTAATATAGATAGTAGGATTGAGTATGGATGGAGTAGATGCGCAAATAATATTATTAATGCTTGCAATTTTATTTTCAAAGAACTTTTCAAAAAGAGAGCATAGTTGAAAATTGACGTGTTCGGTAACATATATATATATAACCCTATATATAGGGTTACCCTATAGGGAGGATTTTTTTATCTGGAGGAGAAATAATTTTATTTGCCATTTTAAATAATTTGCGAGGACCATAGGAGATGAATACTATCTTTTTGTTATAATAGATGGATTTTTAACGAGATATAATAGATTTGTAACTTTATTTAGCTAGTGAAAGAGCTAATTTATATATATATATATATTATTTACTATATAAATATAAACTATACTATTCCTTTAATCTTAAACTATTGACTTAATTTATCTAATATATTTAGCTTAACTCCTACATAAAACTTCAAATAATAAACTATATATATTAATCGCATATTACTTAATTGATTACATTATATTAAAATAGACGTATTATAATTACATAATTCCTACCTTATAGTATTTTACATTGTATAATAATAATATTAGTATACTCTACCGCATTATTAAACTAATTATATGCTATTATCTCATTGTTCCCAATACTCATGGTAAATATGATTGTATTAATTCATTTAGTTATTATTTACAATTTATTATATAACTCTTGAAACTAAAAAAAAATATCTAATATCTTACATCCTTATATACGTGATATTAGCTTTATTTCCGTATCCGAAGGAATTTGTCATACTTGTTTAAAACATATTACTCTCAATCCAATCTTAATAAACTCATTGACACTAATATATTGATTAACTATCCCTCATTTTCCGACTTACTAAAAAAATGAGATTTTTAGAGTGCATTTAAATGAATAAACATATCCTACATAAATATATATTCTTCAGAGTTCTTGCAAACTTATGCCATTAGTTTTATCATATATGATTCCAATTCAATAAACCATTACATTCTTATCGGGTACTACTGTGACTATATTATATCTATTATATTATCTTGAATTCTTATATTCTCGTTGACATTCTCCTTATCTCCTCAATATGCCCCATTGCAATAATTCGTGCACCTATCAATTTTAAATCTGTCATAATTGAACTTATTCGCTTATTTACTCATATATATTATTTTATATCTTCGAATATAATTATTTATTTATATTTGTATACTTTATTTGTAATATTTTAATGTATTTTGTTAACAAATATGAATGTAGATTTCATGTTATATGTATATTCGAGTAATGTTCAAATAAATTTATATATAAGTATATATATATATAAATAGTTTTATAAATATTATTTAATATTTATCCAAAATGTATTAATCATATTTTGTAATGGCCTTATATTCTAACATGGGAATTAAATATTTGTTTTAGTTTTTTTTCTTTTATATTTATATTTATTGTTCATTTTAATATCCATTTTATATTTTATAATTTTTATATCATTACATTATACATGTATTTTATCAGAATATAGATGATTAAATATGATATTTCACCACTGGCAGGATATAAGGAATTAAAATAATCTAATCACTTTCACTGATTCTCATAATACATAGTATATAAACTGATTATTTCATAGTATTTTTAAAACTTACACTAGGATGGAAATTCACCTATACATGTATATACTGTTCCCAACCTATACTAAATTACCTAAATGGTACTGAACATATAGATAATGATTGTCTGAATAATTACGGTTATTACAATTATAATACTAAATATTTTATATGTTTATGTATATATATATATATATATATATATATATATATATATATATATATATATATATATCTAGGTATAATATAAATTTATAAAATATACTAAATTATGTTAGATTCCGAGTTAATAAAATTTATTTATTACCAAATGTAAATCCTAAATATATGCATACATAAATTCACAAAAAAATAGGAATAAATAATATAACAATGTATATATTATAACATTGAATATTATATTTTAGTATTCGTTAAAAAGCGGCATATTTGTGGAATTCTTTAAATGTATTTATATAATATTTGACTAATATGAATATTTTAACAATATATTGTATATACACATTACAAAATTGCTTTCACATAATTATATTTAATCATTATCTAGTTATTAGATACATGCTATATGTAATTATTATTATTTTATTCACATGGTTCTCTTTACTTATATTTAGCTCTTTTAAATAAAATGTTAATCATATTATAAATATACCAAATTAAATAATATGACATAACAACTATTTTATTTTTTATATAAAAAATATAATATATTATTGCAATATACACACACATACACACACATATATATATATATATATATATATATATATATATATATACAAATATTTATATAAATATTTATCATTACATTTTAATATTCCCAATATTCTAAATTTTGATTATTCATATTTAAAATTAAATATATTAAAGTTTAATAATATTATTGAAATTTCCGGAATTTTTTTCACTTTAAACAAAATGTTTATCAAATTGTAATTTGATACCCCCTATAAAGTTACTATATGTCAGGTATGTTGCCGGAGTATAAGGAAATCAATACATTTTTATACACATAACTATAGTTATCTTGATAATACAATCGTTTAAAGTTACAATATGTAGATAATTTGCCGGAAATACTTGTAGTGGGATACCCCTTAATATAAAATAAATGCATAAATCATGTCATCGATTTATTTGCGTCCTAAGGTTGCTTCATTATTTAAAAAAACTAATTACTTATAAATTCAAGTCCATCAATATTTCACCAAAGTTTACGAAACTTAAAATTTCATGTAATATAAAAGTTGTTATATAACATATAATGGACTTAAATTATGGAATATTTTACCGAATAGTATCATTACGCAATATAACACCTATTATGAAGGTATTATGAAGGCGGAACACGTTCATAACCGGCGCCAAAAATCTATGATTAATACTTTATTCAATATCGGAGCGCGCGCTTTCGCAATTGAGACTCCCGATTTCTCTAGATATATACGTGTCATAATATATAGATAGTATTTGACCTAGATCGTTATTGCTATATCTAGCCTAAGGTACACTATAAACCTATGATTCCATATATAACTATAGTCATAATTCCTTTGTTAAAAAACTCGTGAATAAATGTGTGTGTGTGTATGTGTGTGTGTGTATACATATATATGTGTGTGTGTATATATATAAAGTACGTATCTCTCTCAATATATATACGTTTCAACTCCGAAAGCGTGAGCTGCGATATCGAATAAACTATTAGTCATATATTTTTGGCGCCGGTTATGAACCACAACCATGAAGGCAATAGAAATATTTTCTTAAATTAAAAAAATATTTATTGAATATGAAGTTTAACTTTATCCATTTCATTTTAGTATTATGCTTTTACAAATGTTCTATTGTTATTAATAATATTTTATTTTTGTAGATACTAATCTTAATTTATATTTTACTAATATTTGTTTTATTAATATATATATATATATATATATATAAAACATTTTGTATTTATTGATTTATTTTAATTACTTTTATTTAAGTTTTAATTCAAATGTTGAATCAGTAGATGAACTATATTTTATCATTTTAATTGTCATGTTTTCATTTTCTTGTCATGTCATCAGAATTGTTAAATAAATATATTTATATTCTAAGTTGTATTACAGTCTATACACAGATTGTATATACGTTATATGTATATGATTTATTATGATTATATTATATATTTATATTTGTTTTACAGTATTCAGTATTACAAATATTATATATAGTATATTCAGTATTATAATGTTAAGTATTATAATGTAACCCATAATTTATATTTTATGTAATATACTTCATTGTATTAGGTAATTTCTATGAATTTTTATATTGGTGAGAATACTATTATATTATAATATATTATCGATTGGTCATTTATTTAAGCAGACATATAGTCGAAATATATATTCGAAAGTATGAAGTATAAATATTTTCTAACGATAACATACGTTATAATATATATATATATATATATATATATATATATATATATATATATATATATATGTTTTCTCCGGAAAACGGATCCGTTTTCTCGAGAATGATAGTTCTCGACAGGTTATAGATTTATTGAATGGAAACTGGACGTGGATGGGGAATGTGGTGTGGTTCGTGGATGGACATGGATGGGGGTGGGGTGTGGTTCGAGGATGGGGTAGATAGGGAAGGGGTGCGTTCGTGGATGGGGGTATATGAGGAATGTAGGATGGACGTATTGGATGAATCGCGAATGGAGGAAACCTCAAACTAAAACAAATATGAATACATATTAAACATCATAATATCAACAAGCATGATTACATATGTATCAATCGATAAGTTATCACAATTAATATGATATGATTTACTAGTCTTTCAGTGTACGCTGTTTGCACTAATAAACCATATCATACCGAACTTCTCGATAATAACGAGATCACGTGATGGGCGTAGTGGGCGTATATCTAATTAGATAACTAGATTAAACTAGTTATCAATCTAATTATAAACTACGCTCTCTTTTACAATTTACAAAACAGAAATCAAATTATATAAAAAACAAATAACAAAATATATTTAATCAACATTCATCCAAATTACATAACATTTACATTCGTTCAAGGCACGTCAACTAATTGAAATTTACAAACCAGAAATCAAATTATATAAAAAACACAAATCACAAAATATATTAAATTAACATTTATCTAAATTACATAACACATGTATACTTCATGCACAACATATTTATAAATACCTACACACAGTTATACACGTAGTTGCCATACTACATATATATATATATATATATATATATATATATATATATATATAAGTATATACATATAAATATAGTTGATTACATGTATAGATATATCTGCATTTCAAAGAAATATTCTATTGAATTCCCTAATTAAAGAATGTAGTGGATTATGCTATTCTGTATTGTCTTACGATTTCAATGCGAAGGTTACTTAGTTTATTATTAATACACGAATAAAGCCCACGTCATACCGAAAACATCGGCCGATTTGTCACCGATATGCGCGCAGTAACGAAATCGACGAGAAATCGGTAAATATTTAGAGACGTCTCCAAATAATGACTATCGATATGGTAGCGATATCGGTGAGATAGCAGTACGGGTGTCATACCGACAGAGATGAAATCGGTGAAAATCGGTACGATATCGGTGAAAAATCGGCCGACTTTCTCGGTGTGACGGGGGCTTTAATATAAGATATTTAATATTATCTTGTTTTATTACGTTTTAGTGGATTCGATTTTATCGTAAATACATCTAGTAGATATCAATATCTATTATATCACTGAACTCGCTTGCGTTATCTACACTATTTGAATAAAAACATTAATTCAATAAATATATCTTACATTTTGAACTACAAATTATAAACATAAATTAAATTATTATTTCACCTATTATCTCACAAAAAAATGAAGGAACTATACCTAACAATGTTATCCTCGACGCATACTATATACATTATAATTGGGTAGCTTATTATTTAAATATATATATATATATATATATATATATATCTATCTACAATATTATGTTTTTGGTATAGATTTAGTAAGTATGCACATTTTCTTAAAATACAATTCAATAAGTGGCAACTATATTAAATTTTATTTAAAATTGATTTGTCACTATTTTTGGTGTGATTATAGATTTTTTCCAAATTTACGGATTACCCGATAAATATGAATTAAAAATAATATATAAATGCATAAATTATTCATTAGATAATAAAGTAAACATAGAATATGGTATCCCATCAATTCAGAAAGTATGTTTAATTGTTAATCTAGAATATATTTTAATTATTTCAGGATTTAAATCAATTGATTTATTGATTTATTCATATTAATATTATCACATTTTTGTTCAGTTGTATAACAAAATTCGTGTAAATTTCCATTTAGTTGAATTGAACTAAAATATGTATTTAATGTAGTTGCTTTATCGATATCTGAAAATAAAATAGTATCATTTGATATAATACATAGAAGAGTTACTCACGATTTAAATTTTTTCGTTTTTTTCATAAATTTATACAACTTTAAATTATTTTTGAATGAATTGCAATAATCTCTTTCTTGAAATATAAAGATTATAATTTAAGTAGATTTATTGGCATATTATCATTATTAATATTTATATATGTATTACATTTAAATATACTATTTTGGGATCTAAACAATCGTTTAGTTAACTGAATAGAATATTTATGTGGTGATTTATTTGACCAACTTGTTTTCATTATTATTGCTTTATATAAGTATTTATAATGGTATTTATTACAACATGAACATATTATTTAATTTTCCTTAGTAATTCTTAAGTTACATGTATAACAATCCATTTTTAATGAGATAAATATATTACAATTACATATATGTAACTTATTATAACATATATAACTATAGTTATATATATATATATATATATATATATATATATTAATACACTATTTCACTATTATTTTAAATTTAACAATTTCCGAATTAGATTTTCTTGTTTACTAGATAAATTAGCGTTTATATATTTCAATTTTCTTATTCTCGAAATCGATTTTACATTTTGTATGTCGAAATTAATTAGATTTAAAGTAATTTATTTTTTATTTATTTATAGAAATAACACTTAAATTAATTCCAATTTAAATTGTGTCGCTAGGCGTTGCGTGTAAATAAATTATTTATATTAAAATATTTCTTTAGCATATAAAATTAATATCCAATACATTTTTATATCTAATTAATAAACTAATAATAAATAGAGCAATATTATATGTGTTACGTAATAAATATAATAATACAAATTAATAAAATATAAAATTATAAATGTTAACATTTTCTTGTTTTAATGTAAGCCTTTATCTATCGAAAGTTTGTTGGTTTAATATTATTATGCTGGTACTAAATTATAAATGTATCTATAAATAATGACTATATATATATTAATAAATAAATTATTAAATTATGTTATAATTATATATTTATAGATTGTATACATTAACATCTATAATAATTTATTATCAATAGTTAAGCATTACAAAAGGATGTATTCAAAGAGAAAAGTTATATTCTTTACCAAAAACCGTGACAATTAATGATGAATTACTTTCGGGATTTAATGGTTTTTATATAGTTTTTAAATAGTTTTTAAATAGTTACTTATAATAATTATATATATATATATATATATATATCTATATATATATATATATATATATATATATATATATATATATATATATATATATATATATATATATATATATATATATATATATTTATATTAAAAAATATAAATATATACAAAATATATATATTATTAAAGTTACTATTTAGTAAGTATACAGCCTATATATAGGCTATAGGCTTTCATGGCTTTGAATAACTTAGGATTTTAGTGTTGTTAAGAGGTGAATAAATATTCAAATTAACTCATTGATATACTCTTAAATAAACGTCGAAGTTAAATATATAAATAGCCTATATATTTAGATATCTACATGAATGATATCATAGCGTATTCTAAAAAATAAATGTTATCTTGCAGAAGATTATGTATTGGAGTTAAATGATATTATTGTGTATCAATTCATTATGAAATATAAGTATTTTTTAAATTATATGATTTTACTAAAATATTTGAAAATAATAATAATTGCTTACTTACTTTCTTATTTCGAGATTGTTGTTTCCCGAACGGTAAAACTTCTCCAAATATCACGGTTTGATACCTACAATTACTAATGCACTATCATATGCGATGTCCATATCTGTAACATTAATAGGTTGTACTCTTCTGCTTTTTCTTTTCCTTAGTTGGAAATATAGCTGATCTTCTCTTCCTAGTACAGCTGTTCTCATATCATAATCGATAACTATAGTTATATATATATATATATATATATATATATATATATATATATATATATATAAAACTGCCTGTGTGGCTCAGTGGCTAAGGCGTCAGACACACAAGCAGTAGGACACGGGTTCGACCCTCGTCCGGACCATTAATTAATTTTATAAAATGGGTCTTAACATATTATTTAGAAGTGCTCTTATATAATTATGTATAAATAAATGATGGGCTCTCGTTAAAACTATGGATGCCTTAACATGAGAGCGGCTTCGAAGGGACATTAGAGCCATATATGGTTATAAGTGAAAACTTCATCTAAGTTCCTGGATGGGATGAAAGGACTCCACCAAATAAAAATAACAATATATGACAAAAAGGTATGGAGTTAACGGGGTTAAGATAATAATTAATAAATTATTATTATAGTAAATTTAAATTTACTTTACATATAAAGGCTCTATTTATAAATAGTTTTAACATATAATTATATACATACATACATCTATTGATTCGTTTAAAATTGAGTACCATCATAATAGTATTAAAATAATAAACCTTTTATAAATATAGTCTTAAATTAAAAATTATAATGTTATATACTTTATAATTATATATAATTATATATATAATTATATATAATTAACAATATCAAGAACACATGCTTATTATGTGAAATTATCATATTAATATGATATTATTATATTAAAGTAAGTGTTACTAACCTATTTAAAAGTTATAAATACTAATCTAATCTAAATCCTTATTATAAATAGGATTAATACTATAAAATAATTAAATAAACATGATATTGAATTATGTGACGATATTTAGAACTAGTTAACAAACTTTCTATTTTGTATATATATATATATATATATTAAATTAAATTAAATTAAGCCTTAACAATTATTTTTTTCATTTAAATATATTATCCCATATTAAAATTAAAGGATATTAAAGTATATTAACTATAGGGGAAAGACCCCGATTACCGACCTATAAATGATTATTTGTAATAACTTATTCAATATTAAATATATTTAATTGAAATTTTGTAATTAGGGTAATATTATGGCAATGAATAAAGTGGCTATTTTAAATTTTTTATATAATTATATTTACAAGAATAAACAGGGGGTCGGTAATCGGATACATGTGCCTAATACCGACCCCCTAAAATAATCGTAGTATAAATAATTGTAGTATTATAATATCCAATAAAAAGAGTAGATATACATAACTATAATTAATTATATCATGACGTAATTTATTTTGTATTGAATGTGTGTATTAATAGTAATATTAAATTTAAACTTTATAGTAATTATATTAAAATATTGTATATTATTATTTAATATTTATTTATTAATCAGTATGTATATAATCAACTGGAATTATGAATCCTAAATCTATAGCAATGATACATAAACAACTTACGACATATTTTAAAATAAAATACGAATCTATTTTGATTGGATATTATAAATCACATGGGGTCAGTATTAGGGTAATTTAGGGGGTCGGTAATAGGAAAATAATATGGGTTGCCATAATTAAGATATATTGGTTAATAGTTATTCAAATTCAATTATTTTTATAATATTTATAAACATTTTATTGTTCTACAATATTATGTACAAAATCAAGTTTTCTTTTAAATAATAAAGTATTTACAATGATTTAAAAAAAGTTATTATTCAAATATTAAAAAAAATAAAACAGAATATTACATTTTATCAAATAACAATTGTAAGATTAAATATTTTTTAAAACAAAATACGTTTTCATATTTATCATTAAATTACTAATAGTTCATGTATATATTATTTTTTGATATCTCTTATAGTTACTGAGATACGAGAGGGGGTCGGTAATCGGGGACTTTCCCCTAATTGTATTATTATAATACATATATGTAGTACATATTATGTACATATATGTATTATAATAATAAAATTATAGGTAATATCCTTTAATATCCGTTAATTTTAATATTTTAATATGTATTATAGAATTAATATATAAATATGATTTTATCCAATATTTATTTTGTAAATGTTATAATTTTATTAATAATATCTCTTTTATTGAATTTATGTAATATTCTCGTTGATATTTATATTAATTAGTATTAATTTATATATATATATATATATATATATATATATATATATATATATATATATATATATATATACATGTGTGTATGAGTGTATGGGTGTACTATATATAAATGATTTATTATTATCATTAACTGCAGTTATTAATATTTTATTTAAAAATGTAATGGGTTCTTTTAAATAGGTATAAATAACCTACATTAATTAATTAAGTTTAATTTTCTTATAAATAGTAATAAAATAGGTATAAAAGTATTATTAAGTTAATATGTATTATCTAAAATAATATATAATATATATATATATATATATATATATATATATATATTAATAAATAATGCTATATTATATGAAATAATATAAAATAATAATATATGGTAATGTATGGTAATATATGGTAATCACGATAATAATAATTACATTTATAATATTTGGTATTATTATATTATTGCAATAGAAATATAATGTTAAATAATTATTAATCATTATATTTCGATTGTGTAAATGGATAATTAAAATTAATATAATTATATTAATATAAGATAAATATACAAAAAAAAAACAATCAACAAAAAATATATTAATTTATGAAATAAATTCAGATTATAAATATTTAATTGTCTACAAAATGAAAACGAATATATTATGCAATAATAATCAAATAAGTTCGCATTATCAAGGTTATATATGTTATTGTATTTATATATATATATATATATATATATATATATATATATATATATATACAATATTACATTTGTATATAATTTAAAATGAATATTATTTTATAAATATTATAATATTAACTATAGTTTGGTAAAATATAATATAGTTATATATAAATATATATATATATATATATATATATATATATATATATTATATATATATATATATTCTATATATAATATTACATATAATTATCATTACAATGAAGTATTTCATTATATTATATTTAAATTTGTTGATATCTACTTTATTATTAACAATATTGTTATTAAATAAAAATTATAGTTATTAGTAACTTTAAAAATATTCTTTTTCTATAAGATTTAAATTAAAAATATATTAGAAATAATTAAGTGATTAGTAGTTTTATATAAATATACCTATAGCTATATACTAATAGTATAATACTATATAGTATATATATATATATATATACATATATATAATTATATATACATTAACAACGATATTTGAAATAAAAACATATTTTTATAATTATATATATATATATAATACTTAAAATAATTCACAAATTAAAGTCATTGAAGACATAATTAATAATCCAAAAAAAAGGTTAATATATATATATATATATATATATATATAATATATTAATATTAATATAATAGTGAATATTTTTATATGGGATATGTATATGTTATTTAATGTATGTTGTCCCGAAGTAAGTATTAAACCAACATATAAATATCGTAAACCATGGCTTTGTCCGAATTTATTGAAATGTATTATTAAAAAAATGAATTATATAAAAATTACTTACAAAATACAAATTCCGAAACAAACTATAATCTCTCTATAATTTATAAAAATTATAAAAATATATTGAGTTCAGTTTTGAGAAAAGCTGATGCTTTCATTTATAGTAACGATTTAATGTCTAAGTCAAATGATTCTAAAGCCACTTGGAATATTATAAATCATTTGTTAAAAAAAAATGTACCATTATCTGGAGATTTACCAGATCCTTTTACTTTTAATTATTATTTTAGTAATATTGGATAGAAGTTATCTAATATAATTAAAAATAATTCTAAATATGATAATTTTAAATATATAGATACACAAGTTAATTCAGTATTTTTTACAAGTACATGCGTTGATGAAATTAATTATTTAATTTAAAATACTAAAAATAAATATAGCACCGATTCAATGGAATTAAATATGCCACTAATTAATTTAAAAATTAATTATCCCTTCTACTACCATTATTTTTAACAGATGTTTAAATGATGGAATATTTAAAATTGCAAAAGTATTATCTCTTTATAAAGGAGGGGATAAATTGAATGCGGAAAATTATAGACCAAATTCACTATTGCCTCAATTATCTAAAATTCTAGTGAAATTGATTAAAGTAAGATTTACTAGTTATCTAAATAAATGTAATATTATAATTGATTTATAATATGGGTTTAGGGCTAATATGCATATTATGACATGTTTTAATTGATACAATTGAATTTGTTACTGACGCTTTAGAAAAATATGATAAATTTTCTATTCTTTCAATTGACCTCAAAAATACATTTGGTACAATAGATCATTCGATACTTATTAAGAAATTACAATTATATGGAATCTGGAAACTGCATTACAGTTAATAATCAGTTACCTAAATAATCGCAAACAAAATGTAAATATTCATGATGCAAATTATACATTTCTAGATATTAATTGTGGTGTTCCACAAGGATCGGTATTGGGACCAATATTATTTGTAATTATTAATGAAATGATAAATATTTCTAATAAGGTTAAGATATATTGTTTGCTGACGATAACATCTTATTTTTAAAAGTGACAATACTATAGATCTTGAACATATTACTCAGGAATATCTAGATATATTATATGAATGGTTATGTATAAATAAATTGTCTATAAATATACAAAAATCAACAGAAATTCTATTCAATATTATAAATTCACTTTCATCTATTAGATTAAATATTATTATTAATAATATTTCTATAGAATTTTATAGTAACATTAAATTTTTATGTTTATTTATTGATAATAAATTAAATTGGAAAATACATATTTCCCATATATTAAGAAAATTATCAAAATCTATTGCCATATTAAATAAAATCAAGTATAAATTAAACGAAAAAAGTTTAATTATAGTTTATTACGAAATTTTTAAATATCATCTTGATTATTACTCACATATATGGGGTAATAATTTCGAAAGTAATATTAAGCCAATATCAAAACTCCAAAATCGAGTAATTAGACTAATTTTCAAAGGTGTTTATAGTTCTATACTCTATAAAAAAAATCCATAATGAAATTGATAGATATTGTTATATTAAAAACTCTAATTTTTATGTTTAAAGCAAGTAAAAGTACTCTTACTAATATTATACAAACAAAAATGTATTTCTATTCAGAAAATATACATTTATCATGACAAAAATCAGAACTCATAGAAAATCGTTTTGTATTTCTATTATTGGCCCAAAATTATGGAATTATTATTATAATATTAAAATAAAATATTATCACTTTTAAAAAAGACGTCATCAATGTTTTTGTAGTTTTACTAATTTTTTTATAATATTTTATTTATCATTTTTTCTTATTTCTTATTTTTATATTTATACTCTTTTATATTATTATTTCTACTAATTACTATTTTATATGTTATTTAATAATGATGACATTTGAATATGAAATTATGAGTACAGTAAAATGTATATATAAATTACATTATACTTTAATTACATCAATACATCATATACTAAATATGGTTATTTAAATTTAATATTTTGCTACAATATAATTTATCGATTTTAAAGTTGGATAAGTGATATGAAAATTGTTCAGTATTGTATTCAATCGATGAGAGGGTTTGACTTAATGGATATAACTCGGCTTTTTTTTAGTTTGCATGGGTATTACCATTGAAAATATGTTAATATTGTGGCAAGTTTATACAGCTATAGCTATGATTGTAGTGTATTGTTTATCGGGTCATGCTAATCTTATATTGTTTCAGACTTGACAAATTTATTATCTTACGCATCCCTAGTTTTTGTTACAAATTTTAAATTTATTTATAAACATTATTTTTTATTTTTTTTGTTTTAAAGTTTTATAATACTTATATTTAACCAATACAATTTAAATACAATCTCCATAGTTATTTTAACCCATCCCATCCAGGAACTTTTTTTACATTTATAACATGGCTATAATATCCCTTCGAAGCCGCTTTCGTGCATCTATGGTTTTAACGAGAGCCGATCATTTATTTATACATAATTATAAAATATCATTAATATAAATATCTATTTTAATGGTCCGGATAAGTCTTGAACTCGCGTCCTACTACTTGTGTGTCTGTCGCCCTAACCAACTGAGCTACATAGGCATTTAACTATATATATTATATAATATACTCAGAGTTGGCTTAAAAACCATAGATGAATGTAAAAGCAAAAGATTGTATGGTCATTCACCTATTTACGAGATTACGAGAAGTATATTAGTAAACGATTATATTAGTAAACGATAATATATAAATACAATATATATAAATAAAATATATAAAAATATAATATTTTATTAAAAGTGTATTATATAAAGTGTATATAATATAAAATAATACAAACAATCAATTTATAATACTATTCAATATAAATAAATAAACATACATTTTTTTAAATATATTTATAAACACAAATTTAAATTACTAAAAAAAATACTAGATATAAGGCTGCTATTAAGTACAACACAGGATAATACCATTTCTACCGAGTATACCTAGGATGCGTAGAACATCAACTTTTATATAATTTTTCAATATTTTCTTAGTAGGGGAAATATGAGTAATGTGGCTTAGTGGGCAGGCCAGTAGCTACGGGGGGAGGGGGCCTGCGGGGGCAATGCCCCCCTGAGATTGGATAGCCCCCCCTGAAATCAGGTAGGCCCCTAAGACTTGTCTCACATTAAGTTTTTTTCATATAGTATTTACTAGATATTCAATTATATTTATATTTTTATTTTATAATTTTATTTATATTATATTTATTTATTATAATGTATGTATTTTAGTGATAGAAATTATATTGAGGATCCAATTCAGTATTTATGGTTTTATAAAATATTTTCAAAAATTATGATAAATATTAAAATACATTTTAATAATTTAATTGTAATTAATTAATAGTTACCCTATCATTAGCAAAAAATAAAAACTAGTTGGTTTTCTAATTAAAATAGGAGCAGACAAATTAATAGATAACAGAATAGCAGTAACATAATCAAATATCCAACCAACCTCAAACCCAAATAATAACACTACAAAATAAAAAAAAATAAATGTAAATTATAATCCATCTTACCTCGGAAATGTTTGATCTAAACGTACAAGTGGTAGAGCACTCGGAACATCTTTTGGAAATAAAATAAGAATATTTACCGATAATATGTATATATATACAAAATAAAGTAAATTTAATTTATATCTATTTGTAGATTATTGTCTTTCACAGTAAATGGTTACTACAATTGGAATTCTGCAATGGAAAAAGAAAATGGTTTGATAAATGCTCCCAATCATGTAATTTATTCTATGAATCGCATAAAAAAGATTCAACTATTGATTAACTACTAGTACACTCTCATAACAATTATTCTTTTCAACTCCTCAATGCTAGATAGTACGAAATAAAGTTAATTTGATTACACAATTAATTATTGATTCTAATTGTTCTATTTCTGATATTACTGAGACTTGGCTAACTTATGATGATTCTGCTCTAGCTTCCCAACTGATACATAATTATTTTTAAGTATTGATTGCTAATAGGTCTACATCACATCGTCGTGTGACCTAGCTATGTTATTCTCTTCAGAACTTAAGCTTATTACATCATTTACCCCATGTTTCTCTTTATATGATATTCTGATCTGTAATAGATCCTATTCAGTTTCCATCATTATTTACTATTGTAATTATACTTACCTAATGTTCACCTTCATCTAGCCTAAGGAGTTTATTAGATGGCCTATATTCTATTTTAGAATCATTCACACCAGTTAACACAGCTATTCTTGGTGATTTTAATATTCAAATTATCAATGAAAATAATGCTTCCTTATCTCTAAATGAATCTATATTTGAGTATTCCCTGATGCAACATGTTTGCTTTACTACTAACATTAATAGTAATACTATTGATTTTTTTTTATTTAGCTGATTCTAAATTTATTCTAATTTCATATCTCACCAAAAATTCTCTAATATCTGATCACTTTGCCATATTATTTGATTTAAACTTGTCGGTGATACAAATTAATCGACCTTCTATAGATAGTTCTATAGATCTATAGATCATTTCGAAAAATCTCATCTATTGATAAACCAATGTATATTAACTTTGTATTCCATCAACTTAGAAACATTATATCTTTTGATTTGTCTACACTTTTTGATTATTTTAATTTGGCATTATCTCATTCGCTTGATATTTGTGTACCCTCCATTACTCATATCAACCGAACTTAATCAAATTTCCCTGGTTTAATATTGAGGTTGTTAACCCAAGGCAACTACTTCGTAGACTATAATATAAATATGCATACTCTAACATTTAATCTGATCTTATTTCCTTTAAAGTTTTCGATAGCTTTACAAGAAAAAACTTCTCTCTACCAAATGGTTATACTTCACTGATATGCTCGGTAGTTATGAAATATCTTCTAAACAAGCTTATACATTATCTTCAACCTTAGTAGGTAAAACCCAGACCAAGCATCTTCCCAACCAACCTGATTCAGTTATTTGTTCCTTATTTACCAATTATTCCAACACAAAATATCTATCATTATCAATGTATTTACAAATATCAATTCGTCACGACTAAATATCAATTTAATTTTTTTTATTTTTCGCTTCCCAAACATGACAGTGTTCTCTATTTGATTACATCCCTGAAAATCAATTACCCCTTAATCATATTCAACTCAATCTACTTCGTTTATTATCACCATATTTTATTGGAATTATCACTGAAACCATTCATAGATCTCTTATATTATATATTGTTCCACACTCAATGAAATATTAAAAGGTTATTGCGATTTTAAAAAAACTACTCTTGACCAATCTAATTTATCAACTAATCAATCAATATACCAGTTATCATCCATAACTAAAACTCCAGAAAGAGTTGTGTACAATCAACTTATTAATTACATTATGTCCAATGTTATTGTTGATACATATCAAAATACGTATTTACCTCATCGTAGTACCGAAACTGCTTTTACTTTGATCATTAATGATATTCTCATATATATTGATAATAAAGCCCCATACTATCTCGTACTACTATACTTATCTAGTGCTTTTGATACTTTCAACACGATATTATTTCCATTAGACTTAATGAAATTAGTTGACATGGTCAATTCTACGTTTTTTATGTATTTTATTTCATCTAGAATATATTCGGTGTAGATTAATTCCTCGTTATCTCCTTATTATGTTAACATACATGGTATTCCACAAGGCTCTGTTTTGGCCCTATAGGGCCAATACATACAATATATAAATATATATTGTTCATTATTTATATTCTTCCAATAAAATCAATGTTTCACAAATATCCTAATATTAATTATCATATTTATGTCGATGATCTTCAGATATATAGCAATTTCCTAGTTTTATTGATTCTGGTCTGATTAAAATGTATATGTTTAATTTTATTATATGCATATACAGTTATGTTTATATAGTGTATAATATACAAACACAGTGTATTTGTATGTATTGTTTATTTATACCCTTTATAATTCACATTGTGCGCCAATAAAAGTAATAGAGTAATATAGTAAATTACTAGTAGTGATATTATAATTAGTATACTAGTTTATATTCATTGCATTTTAGTCTTTAAATTGTGTGTGGCCTTACCCCCTGGTATACATTTCTGGCTACGGGCCTGCTAGAGGGTATACCTTTATATACCTTTATACCTTTATACCATTATAATGTGGCCAGCTGACGTATCTCGTAAACTATAAGTCTAATCAAAAAAAATGTATGTATGAAATATGCGCATTGGTAAGCATTGAAGAAAGAAAAAATAAGAAAAAATAATGCGTATATCTATTAATAAACAAAATTATGTAAACAATTAAAAAAAATCGATTTACTTAAAAAAAAATAAAAGTTTAGTAAAAAATATATTAAATCACTAATATATAATATAAATATAAATTAAAGTTGTATATTAAAGAACTATTTAATTAAAATAAAGTGTGTAATCCATTTATTTTAGTGAGTAATATTCATTATTATATAGTATATATAGTGTGATACATATAACCGTGTAATGTGACCACCTTTTAGAGGGTATTTTTTTAGCCAATTTACGATGATTTAAGCCAATAATATTAAATATATGAAATTAATATTTGTATATATTGATAAGATTGAATGTGTTATTATATGAAAACGTTGATTGAATCAACATCTACTATATACTAACCATACAATTATATTTCCATACATATTATAATCGTGGTATAAATATTTAAATGTAATGTAGTTCAGTTAATGTATATTTAATTATTTATTAAAACAATTATAAATAAATATATATATATATATATATATATATAATTTATTTAGATTGGTATATAGATAGATAATATATTATTGAATATATTCAAAATGATGTGTAACAATACAGAATAATGATATAGGTGTACATTACGTATACTATCTATAATCCATAAATTAATATATTATTTCAACCCTAGCTATATCTCTTATCTAATTAAAAAACGTACAATATTACCTTATCTTCGTTACCAAAATGCTCCTCTACTTATCTCCCAGAACTCTAATAAAACTTCCCTAAATTCTAGAGCTTTTAAAAATTCCGGTCCAGCCCTAAAAATGACTAAAGTAAGAATATGCTCAAACTGTATCAGTGAACGTTTAATAGCTGATAATCCTACAGAATGCGAAATAGGTATATTATTTTTTATAAATATAATATTATTAAATATTATAACTATATTCATATAATATGAAGTATATTGTATACACAACATACTAATATATAGGTAAATCTGAAGATGTCGATAGAGTAAGGTGTACCATAGATGAAGGACTATGCTTTATAGTAATATCAATAACTGATGCAAAGGTATGTATAATATTTAGTGTAATACTTAATTTATATAATATTAATAATTGTATTAATACTTGTTTTAAATAAAAAGAATCTAGTTATATAGAGTGCACTTTATATAAAACTCTAATTATATTTATATTTAGTTATATTATTATTGAGAATATGCATTATTACTTAATAAAAAAACATCTTATAGTATATTATACTAATGTGTTATAGTATATAGCGTAGTAATCCGATGTTATAATATACATTTTATATTATGAAATATGTTATAACATTTTATATTAGTAGAATTATGTGTTAGTTTACTAATAATTTGTGATGATAATATTAACTTATAAACGAGTTGAATTGGTAGATTTTACTTTTAATTTATCTAAAGAGTTTTATTAATAAATCTATATTAAAATAATGAACGAGATAACATAGTTAATTTATAATTACTTCATCAATAAACAATACTATTAAATATCAGAAAAATTACAATTTTATGTACACCCGCAATCAATATAATATATTATATTAAAAAATTAATAATAATAAATAAATATTATGTGTATTAATTAATTAATTAAATTACATGTATTGACACTCTATAATATATAGTCTATATGATAGGTATATCTATCATATTGTATATATTTATATATATATATATATATATATACAAATACTATTTTTTGATTAATTATATTAAAAATAAATTATATAAAATCAAATGTGTTCAAAATTAATAAAATGTTTTTAATTAATATTTATTATTTATATTTTACCAAAGATAAATATAATGATTTTTAATCTTACGGCTAATATATTTAACTAATTATGATACTCTCGGTAATGTTATATGTATACAGCTATACTATACATTATTTTGAATATTTAATATATTATATATATTATAAATATAATACAGCTATAGCTGTATACTTTAAATGTAATTTCTCATTTATTGTAATTAATATACATTTATTATATTAATCTTTATTCATATTATTATTTGTGTATATAAAATCAAAAATATATATATTTAAATAAATAAACTATACATTACTTATAATATATTAATAAGAAATACCTAATATAGAACAATATATATCAACCTATATAATATATATATATATATATATATCACCAACAAGAATATTATTAAATAAGTTTTTATATTATTGAATATAAAGTAAATTATTTTTTAAAACCAATGGTAAACAACTCTTTATCAACTCCTGTTAACTTTGTACATAGTATGTACATCACACATATCATTAATATTGAACAACTAGTAAGATATGACCTTTATACAAATAATTATATAGATAAATCAATGCATCAACAAATTATAATATTATTTCATAAATAATCTATAACGCTGGTTGATATGATTTTTGAGGTTTGGGTTTTATAAATATTTTCAATGCCAGATTTTTGCTCTGATTATAAATATGTAATTATTTTATTCAGATCAGATAAAGTTTTTTTGTATTCACTTTGAAATTTTTAGAAACAATTTTTAAATTTGGAAAATTTTCAGAAATTTTGAATTACACGTATACATATTACTATTAATATAGATGAATATACATTATTATATACTCTATATATATTGTGTATACTATATATTATATTGAATATACTTTATACACTATATTATGTACTGTATATACTATATTCTATATATAATAAGTATATTAATATATATATATATATATATATATATATATATATATATATATATATATTTCGGACAATGGTTAGTTAATAACCAGAGCCAATTATCCCATTTATTAGCGAAAACATATAATAAAAATATGACGAAGTAGGCAAGGGAGAGGCTAGGTAATTAAGGATTTTACAATAATCCATTGCAGCAGTATTTGCGATAAATATTTAGACTGCCTGTCATGACACGAATACTGAGTAGCGTAATATATTACTTTATGATATATCATGCTTCCTCAGGCCTAACGAATATAGGTCTTTATACGTTAGGGATGAGGGTATAACACGCCAGTTCCAACAAGAGGCACTTAGTTTAGCCTGCTTTGCACCAGTAAGTTGTTTTGCGTAGGAGAGTATTTCAGGTTTGTTATAGTAGTCAGTTTTGTGTCGGTAATTAGTATTGGTATCTATTGTATCAGTTGAGATTTGCGTATCTATAATATAAACAATGTAATTTCGGTAAGCCAGTAAGTCAGGTTTGCGTAAGCCAAATTGTGTTCGTACGTGTGGTTCCAGTATAGTTGTAAATGTGTACTTATTAAGTATAGTGATTAAAAGAGCGTTAACATAATTATGCCTGTGAATAATGTTATTATAATTAAATCTACAGGTCTGCATAATATGATTTAGGCAGTCATATTTATAATTACACCCTCGTCTTAAACAGTTTGTATTTAAACTTGGAAACATACGTTTACATCTGTAATGTGTATACAGTAGACTGTGCTTTAGCTTTACCATATCTACAAAATCGCGACCAGAAAACATCTTTATAGGAGAAGTTATCCAATTATTAATAAAATGACTAGGCGTGCCTAATTCTAAACCCTTGCCATCGACAGAATTAAATAAATATATTGAATGATATTTATTTATGGATGTGTTATCAATAAACGTGTATTCATCGTATACTCGAGGTGTAGACCATTTTCGAATAACGCTATCGGGAAGAGTTTGAATAATAGTGTCATTATTCCTTCTAATAGATGAAATCCTTTTTAGCCGCAACACCGGTATTGCCAGAAAAAGACGAGTGATTGCTATCCCACCGACACTACTATAGTAGTGCGTAGAATACACCGAGTGAAGTATCTGAAGGTAGTCGAAGCCAACGTCTGACGAACGCCCGAATACTTCTATCCATCGTTTTTAATGAATTTAAATATACGTTAGAGAAAGTCAATGTATGAAGCATACTTGGAATTAGATGATTTTTGAGCATAAACAATTTTTGTTGGGGTTTTAGAGTAGATTTAGATATTGCCAAGAGTTTCGATGTGAGGTCATCATTAATTGAATTATTTGTATTATCCAAAGCGCCTATGTTGATGCCAAGATATCTATAAGTGTCTTCTATATTTAGCGCTTTAATTGTAGAATTATCAATAGATATAAAACTATATGGGTTACATATCCATTATATTTTCTTTGGGTTAATAATTATATTCAATGTAGCGCATTTTGATTTGTTAACGTTTAACCCACACTGAGCTAGTCTAAATAAAACATGATCAACTTGATCTTGCATCATACATCATTTTTCGCAAATAAAACCAGATCATCTGCAAATGCCATATGGCTTATTGTACTATTTCCTTATAAATTAATACTACCTGGCATATTATCAGTTACATAATCTATAATGGAGTTAAAAAGAGCGGGAGACATTGGGTCACCTTGTTTTACTCCACGATTGACTGGTATACTAGGAGATACTCCATTTTTATATTTTAATTGAGTTGAACAATCATAATAAGTATGCATGATAAAATTGTATACATTTTAGGAGTCCCTACTCTTTCGGCTAATGCAACAATTGAGTTGTGAGATACCGTATCAAAAGCTTTAGAAACATCCAACAAACACATCTTTAATGGGCGTAATGCATTTTTATGCTGATATATAATAGATTTAAGTAAAAAGATATTCTCAGCAATACCATCACGTCGAACAAAAGCTTTTTGCCGTGGATTAAGACTAATTGTGTTTTCAATTCTGCGTGCCAACATTTTATGGAAAAGTCTACAGAATATCGATGACATAGTTATCGGACGATAATGGGACGGCTCAGTACTGTGCTTAGTTTTAGGGATTAAAGTAGTTAGGCCTAGTTTAAATGCGGAAGGTGCAGTAGATGATATGATATGATATATATATATATATATATATATAAATAATATGCATACATAAAATAGTAGAATATTCTATCTGTATTGTTACAAGTACCACATAGTACTGCTATTCCATTTTCAATATTCCAAAATGACAACTATTCATTTAATATCTCCATAATCTATCGGTTACCGCCATTGTGAAAGTGATGCCTTCACCAATGCTTTACCAAGAGAGATTCATTGATACAATGCCATAATGTAAATGATGTAGTTGAACTAATGGACATATAATATGAATAACAATAATGGAGGCTATTTATAGACTAATCACATTAAAGTTTAAAATCTGTATTTCTCTATAATGGTAATACTATTATATTTATTTTCCCGAGATATTCGCTACAATTGACTGAAATATATAGCAGCATGTGTATTCTACTTGATTCATTAATATACAATGATTATACTTAGAATATTTATTGAGATTTAAAGGTTATTAGATACTTTTGGGAAGACAAGCAGGATACACAAAATATCCATAATGTATTTGTTTGTGAGATAGTCGAGCCTATGCTAATCATTGTACATGACGTAATTTGTCATTTAATAGCACTTATTTATTTATTTTAGCCTGGTTCATATAAGGTTAAGTCACAATCGCTTATTAATTCAGACATATTATATATCCATTAATGATATCCTATTACACATTAAACTTCGATTAATAAAGAATTTTGTAAAAGCATTTGATAAGAGGGACGTGATTTTATTCATTTACAACATATATTGCCACATATATTTAGAAATAAGTTAAGGAGGGAATTTATAATGGACCAACAAATAGTAAGGTAATGATGAACACACATTTTGATTAATGTATGAAAGAAATTGAATTAAGAGCTGACTGGCAATAAGGTAAATTATTAAACATTTTTTCAAAAATCATAGATGTACAAATATGTAAATATTGTAGAAGATTTGCTTTTATATTTTATAGATACCCGAGCTCGTATATCCATAAAAATTAATTTTATCAGTGCACATCTAGACTATTTTCCTGATAACTGTGTTGAATATAGTGAAGAACAAGTATAGCGATTACTATTAAGGAAATGTAACTATTAACATTCTTTAATAATAGAATGATAGAATAAAATCATTGACATAATCTTTTAATAAATGATTATTATATTATTAACTATATATATATTATTATTTTTAATCATTATATATTAAAATATACAAAAAACCATTGAAATAAATTCATTGCATTTATGTTAATTTTATTTATTTTTCCTATATTTGTAATTCTTTATACAAAATTTCAATAGTTATTTTGTATATATCATAAATAAAACATTATATATATATATATAAATATATATATATATATCATGTTTAATATATATTTACACACATACATATATATATAGTGTTTTATTTATCATAATGATATCAATACCTACCCTAGATATACACAGCTAGAGGTTGTTTTAGTAAACATAACCACAGTATGTTAATGCATCCGGATATGGACCGAATCATCTCGAGTTTATACCGAAATATCGGTCATAAAATAAAAAAAAATGCCTATAAAAATAGATTTAACTGTACTTCGATCAAAAGTTAGTACGTAAAAATAAGATACTATTTTATTTACCAGTTGGACGATTTTATTGTATTTTACTATATAATAAATTTCATTACAAATATATATGATTTTGAAAATTTTTGAAAATATGGTAACTAATATTTTGAAAAAATAGAACATATTACATATATATATAGATATATATATATATATATATATATATATATGTATATATATATATATATATATATATATATATATGTAGCCGAGGCCGAAGTACAATAATCAGAAAGTGTTTGATATTTATTCAGTACACCTTAGATAACCGATTATACAGAGCCCTATCAATAATAATGATTAGGAACAATATATACAATTATGAGATGTCACATTACCTCAGTTCCAATAATAATAATGTTTCGTGATAAGTTAGTACTGTGCTAATGATAGTATCGCGACTGATCGATGAGAGATAATTCGCCTAACGCGCGTAGTGCGTGCGTACGTCGTACGTATCTAGATTATAACTATAAGACTATAGGTCTAGTAATGACTCCATTACACTCACCCCCTCAAAAATGTAACATACTCTATGTTAACTAGTTAACACCCCGATTTCCATTCCATAATATTACCCCTATCAGCCATCAGTTGTCCTATTATATTCATACCTATATACACTTCTCTTCTTTTTAGATTTACCCTATTCACTACTTTTTTCTCCTCGCCATGTTTAACCTCATATACTGACCCATCTCCTATTCGTCTAACTACCTTCCAGATTTCTTCACTCCATGAATTCTTAAGTTTGCATCTTCCTATATATCTTTTACGAATTCGTACCTCATATTCTGCTTCTAACTGATTCTCTGTCCATTTACTATTCCATTATTTACTACGCTTTTCCTATGCTGTTACCATGGCTTTCCTCACTTTGTATCTCGTCTCTACCCATGCCCTTCCCCTATCGATAACCCAATCGTTCTTACATGTTTCTAAGCAACCCTTTAATTTTTCTTCGCCGGTATTATTTCTTCTCTTGCAAACATCAAGTAAAATGGTGAATAACCTGTGGATGAATGAACCATTGTATTGTATGAGTTTACTAAATCGTTTATGTATAATGGCTATTTCGCCTTTTTTTCAATCGTCAACCCCCGTAATAATCCTATAATGGTCCAATTCATCCTTTCTGTTTGCCCATTACTCATCGGGTGGTATGATGTAGTCTTGATTTGTTCGATTCCATAAACTGTACATAGTTCTTTTCCTATTGATAAGATGAAATTTCTATCTTGGTCCGAGTGAATCCTCCTAGGGATTCCAAAATTACAGATCCACTTGTTTAGTAATACCTTTACTACTGTAGATGCCAACTGATTCCGTGTAGGTACTGCTTTGGTGAACTTCGTGAACACGTCAGTCATCACTAATATTGGTTCTCTTCCATCGCTAGCCTTATCCACACTTACAAAATCTATACTTAATACATCTAGTGGTTTGCTGACTATTAGTTTCCCAATTTTTACTTTTCCATCACCCCTTGTTTTACTTTTGTTACATGTTGAACAACTATTTACATGATTCCGTATATCGCGGTATTTACCTATCCAATTAAATGCCAAGTTAACCCTCCACGTACATCTTTCTATTCCTTGGTGCCCTTGTCCTTCATGCACCCCTTCCAATACTATTCTAATTAATGATTTGGGACCATAATCTTGTTAGTTTCATCCTTGTTCCATAGACTACTCATTAGTATTCCATCAACTAATACAATATTTGTCCTTTTCAAACTATCTCCTTCTTCTAGTTTGTTCATTATCATGTTATGCTCTTTATCTTTCTTCTGTTCTGAGATAACTTCTTCTTTTGTTAGAATAGGCAAAGTGTCTACCATACTACTTATTACCTTGATATTCACCTTAGCATCACATCTCAGTCTTGACAATGAATCCGAATTCGCATTGGCTTTCCCAGACCTATATTCAAATACTAGTTCAAAATCTGCTAGTTTCGCTACACCTCTCTGTTCATACGCACTTAGTTTCCTGGTTTCCATAATATGAGCTAGCGCATTATTATCTGTTACTACTTTACATTTATTTCCTATTAGATAATATCGAAATTTATCACAAATAGCCCAGATTAAAGCTTTAAATTCAATCCTCTTTGATGAATATTCCGGATCACTATATACAATTGCGTTAGTAACTTTGCTCGCATAGGCCACTACTCTGTTCACATTGTCGATATCCTGGCTTAAGACAGCACCCATTCCCTTATCACTCGCATCTATCTCTAATCTGAACGGTTTATCAAAATGTGGAAAACTCAGTATTGGAGAACTCAGTAACATAGTAACGTCTTTAATTTTTCAAATTCCTCGTTTGATTCTATTGTCCATTCTACTGTTACATTTTTACTTGTACGTTTCGTTATTACTTTACCATGTTTCTTAGCTCCTATTTTCATTATCTCTTGCAATGGTTTCGTTACTTCCGAGAAATTCTTTATAAATTTATTATAATAACTTACAAAACCAATAAATGATCTTAATTCTTTAACAGTCTTAGGTTTATGCCATTCTCTTACTGACTTTACTTTATCGTCAGTCGTCATGATTCCTTCCTCCGTTATTACATAACCTACAAATTCCATTTGTTTTGAAAGAATAAACACTTATCTTCATTAATCATCAACTTCATAAAACTCAACTTTGAGAATACTTTACTAAGTAGTTCAAAATATTCTTTTTCTGATTTTGAATATATGATTATATCGTCTAGATAACACATTACTCCTTGTAATATCTCTTCCCTAAATATTCCACTCAATATTCTTTGAAATGTTGCTGGCGCATTACTCAATCCGAATGGCATCTTTACGAACTGATATAACCCTAGAGGAGATGTAAACGCGGTTTTATGCCTATCTATTCCTTTCACCGGTATCTGATTATATGCTGCTTTTAAATCAATACATGAGAACCATTTATAACCTCCCAGGCTATCTAGAATGTCATCAATTCTGGGTAGTTGGTAACAATCTCGTATTGTCTTCTTGTTCAACTTTCTATAGTCCACACATAGCCGTAATGTTCCAATCTTCTTTTTTACTAATACTATAGGGCTAGCATAGTTACTTTTAGATTCCTCGATCACCTTATCCTTCAATAATTGTTGAAGGTGTTGTTTCAACTTAATTAGTTCTGTCGGCGGAACTCTCCTATAATGTTGAACTACTGGTTCATCATCTATCGTTGGTATACTATGTTCTCCATATTTTATAATACCTGTAGTCTCTCCTTCTCCCGCAAATATTGAGCCCCATTCTTGTAACATCTCATTAAACATTTTTTTTCCATCTTCATTTAAATTATCACATTTGACCTACATCATCGTTCCATTATCTTTCCTTACTTGTATTGCTCCCGCTTCTACTACAATCCTATCATATGCCCCATCTACATTTTTCTTACAATACTCATAGCTTTCTAGTATATTCATTCCTATTATTTTAAGATTCTCCCTCGCCGTTACTATGAATCCTTTCTTTTTTAACTTTCTACCTAGTATTTCAATATCACTTTCAAAATACCCCAAGTAACTTGATCGATTTATAAAAACTCAACGGTACAATAGATAATTGACTGCCTGTATCTAACACGCATGATAACCACGTATTACCTACATTTACATTCACTTCATTACATCTACCCACTAAGTCACAATTATCGATCATATTTAACGTCCTCGTCTCATTTAACGAGGACCATAGTAGTTTAACGGACCCCTAATATTTGGTTATAGACCCCTATTGGTTCGGCCTAATAATGTTTAGGTTAGAATGATACACTGATCCTAGTCCACCTGCAATGCAGTTCCTGCATGTACAGGGCGTGACAAACTAATAAAGTTAAAATAAGATATGTTTAATGAGGAATTAATTGGAATACCGGTTGTATTTTAGTTGATCCAAGTTTATGTTATCATTGCAATATCAATGTTTTGATTGACTACGAGTTCTATATGTCTTGTTTCTGATATATATATATCGTTTATTGTGACTTTATTTAGTTCTGGTTTATTTTGTCTTATTAATATTATTTTTTTCTGGTTGATTCGGGATCACCTTTATGTAAAATATCTTGTTTTTAAATTAAATCGTAGTGCATATTTAGTATTTGTTGTATCTTCTCTCTATAGTTATTTTGCCATATAGGTTAATTTACCATATTTGCCTATATGGTTAATATATGTTCTTTTTCTTGTTCGAATAAGTTCTCATTTGTAATTTGAATTTTTGTGAATGGATCGTTTGCAATTTTTAGTTACATAGATTATCTGTTACTTTTTCTTATTCATATTATCGGTTTACTTTTGTCTTGGTCACCTAGTCTCTTGTTATTTTGTGTTCTTTTATTAGGAGACCTTCACATAATTTATTGACGATTTAGAATCCTTGAATTATATTATTTAAACGTATTGAGTACTCTTCGGATTTACTTTTTGATATTTCTTGCTGATGTTCAACAAATTCATTCTTGATACTATCAGCAAATGTCTTATTGGGAATAATATTTGTATCTGTTTTAGAGATGAGAGTTTCTATGCTATTTTTTATTTCGTTTACTTGCTGTGCTCTGGTTGATTAGTGTAGGTTCTCTACAATCAATACAATTCTAGGATAAACCAGATATATTCTGATTTATGTTCATATATTTTACAGTTTTAGTATCCAAGTCATATAATTTTACATAAATAGATGACTATATGCGACACATGGTAGGATTAATGATGATCCACTTACGATGTCAATGTATTTTTAATTATTTTACATATATTTTACATTTTGTAGTCATTATTGGAAGCTAGTGCAGTGATAATGTTAATGTCGATATATATTTACATTATATTCATTCTATTATTATCTGCGTATCGATACGAAGTTAATGAGAAGTAGTCATAAAAATCAACAACAAATTCAATTTCAATAAAATTAAATTTAATAAATGTACTTGTCCGTTCAGTTTGAAATTGCATTAATGTAAAACGATAATTTGTGTATATATATAATAATAATAATAATAATAATAACATCATATTTTGCAATTGCCTTGGTGAAGGAAGAATCAGAGCTTATCAAGTATTTCACCCATCTATGATTACGAGGAGAAAAAATTATACAGGAATATAATTAAAAACAAGAAATAGTAGAACAAAAAATAGAGTACAAAATTCAATTATTAAAATAAATCATCAACTCATAAAGCATAAACAAACATAGTATATCAACTTTCCGAATGTGGGTTCATCAAGTCCAAAACCTTAGGGAATATACTTTCGCCAATAGTATATAAACTAAAATAGTTTTCTAATATTTTGAGAGCTCTTATAATATATATATATATATACTACATTTTTAATTAAAATATCATGAACTAAAGAATCGAAAGCGTTACACAGGTCAATGGATACAATAGCGCAATCATTTAAATTTTCCAAATTTAAATTAACTGTTTCAATAAAATCTGAAATTGCATCATAAGTTGATACATTTATTTGAAGCCCATATTGCGTATCACTGATTATATTAAACTTGTTTAAAAATGTCAAATTTCTATCTTTAATTAATTTTCCAATAATTTTGTGAATTGGGGTAATAATGAAATGGGTCTATAATTTTCTGGTTTAGATCTATCATCTTCTTTAAATAATGGAATTATTTTTGATTTTTTTAAAGCAATTGAAAATATTAGTATTAGAGATTTGAAATATATATATATATTTATATATATATATATATATAGAAATATAATTATAACAATATAAATTTAACATTATAATAATATATAAAACAAATAATATTTTATATTACAAAATTAGAAACATGTTGGAAAGTATGTATGGGAAATATATGCAATGATTTTATTGTTCGCATGAACAATGGTTTACATCAAATATATATATATATATATATATATATATATATATATATATATATATGTGTGTGTGTATGTGTGTGTAATACACACTGTGTATGTGTGAGTATAATGTTCCTAAATAAACCAAATTTGAATTAAATCAATACATTAGTAATACTTTGACATTTACTTACTATTAACAATATATACAATGGGAAAATATACTATCTAATGGAAATTATATTGATTAAATTATAGATATTTTATAATCAACTATATGAAAATATATTTGATAAAATAGTGTAAATGGCTATACTAGTTACTAATTTAATTGAATATCCTAATTATATGAACTCTATTTAATTATAATACTTAAGCAATTTAAAATAAGAATAAGTCAATAATTCATAAAGATGTGAGATACAAATTTACTTATACATTGTAATATTAGAATAAGGTATTAACATGGGTTTCTCGCTATTAGTGCATTGCTCTTAGATGTACTATATTATTTCACCAGTTTATCAGTTTTCTCAATGTCACCATATGTATTATAGTGCAATTCTGATTTCATTTATAATACATACCTACATTGTATATAATATAATATATTTTGAATATAATTACTATTATTAATCTAGTGACGGCTTGTATAATCCAATGTTTTATTTTTATTTAAATTCTCCGTTTATTTCTTATTTTTTGTATCGTGTCGTTTTGTATTACTTTTATCACATTTATATATTTTGTATATATGTTAGATAATTATAGGGTATTTTTTTTATTTTTTTATATATAAACAGTAATGCAATACACGTTTGATCTATCTATTTACTAATAGCGAACACAATATCTTACTTATTTTCAACATTATTTTGTTTGTCATTTCACATATGAACTTAGATCAAGTTTTTACTTATAACCAACTACCCGTAGTTTCGATTCAAAACCTTTCTCGTGTTGAAGTTTATATGAAATGTTAATTAAAAAATCATTACGCTATCAAATGTTAATTATTCACCGCATAGTGAAATATACCAATACATTAAAGATGATAACACATATGTATCACAGAGTATACCAAAATAACAATATTAAATGAGCCTATACATAACATATTATAATTTATAATGGTATCATCCCTCAGTGTACATTTAATATATACGGTTAATATCAAACGAAACTATTAATAATCTTAAATCTTACAATATACATTGTTATACAACTTTTAAGTAATCTTTCTAATTCATAAATAATTCAACCCGATGAAAATATTATCTTTCATATTTATAAATTATCATATGATTACTGACCAACAGAAAGATATTTTTGCAGCCGATACTATGATTCACTTATAATATAAAAATCTATTTTGATAAAAATCACGTGGGATTAGAAATAAATCCATTTATATTTTATAATATCTGGAAACTTGATATAGCTCCAAATAAAACAACCCTCGTATTATTAAATAGTATAGATATATATCCTAGTATAGTGTATACTAATATAGTATTTAGTTAATATCATAATTACCATATGTTATACCCTTCAATATTTAGGTAGGTTATTCAATTTTGTATATTTTTATAGTATTTATTGTGTAGTTTTGGGTATATACCATATATGCCATATACTATATGGGTATTCTTTTTACGGTTAATTATGTATGAAGGTGTTATATAATAAATTATAGTAATATAGTTATGCATATAATAGGTTACTTATGATCAGCCAAACCTATAACGTATACAACTGTTTGAAACCCTGATATTAAAGCAAGAATATTCAACGACGTAGAATGGGTTCAGATAGTACAGTTAGAGTATTCGAAATAGGTAGATTGAGTACATTATTTATTATTTTTAGCCAAGTTGTATTGTCTTGTACCATGACGTTTCGTATTCATTGAGTAATATTCATGACCTATTTTAATAATTTTGTTTTACATATATATGGAATACACTTAATTATGAAACAGCTCTTTAAAACTCTTGAACAGTTTAAAATAGTGTAATATTAAAAGTAATGTTAACAGGTATCCGTCAATTACGATACTCTTCGTATAATACTTATGTCTATTATTATATTTACCTGTCGCACTATATATATATTATTAATAATAATTATTTGAGTGTACTTATATTATTTATATGAATATATTTCACTTATCTTGTCTGCCTAAATAATTAGTACTACAATGACACTATTTTATTAAATATTATTTTTGTTTACGTTTTTTATCTTTATGAGTTTTTATTTGTTCTAATTATTTATTTATTTATTTTTTATGTGTTTTAAAATAATATCTAAATGATCGTAATAAAATCCAATTCATTTTAAATATATTCGAATAATTATAATTAAAATAGTTATAATAATAATCAATTATATATCCTATTTTAATATATTTTATATATCACATTTCACTATAAATAACCATAAAAAAATGTCGAATATTTATTATGTATATAAGCGAAATGTATACATGCTATATCATGTTAAATATACTTAATAAGTAATAACAATGTATTACGATACTAAAAAGAAAATTTAAATAGTCAATTATAAATATAAATTAAATTCTAATTATAAATAATAGATCTATATATTAATTAATTTAATTATTATTTTATTTATATTAATTAAAATAATAATCTACTTTTATGAATTATTATTATTATCTTAAATATCAATCATATGTATATATATATATATATATATATATATATATATTATAATATACCATAGATATTAGAAAATAATAATGTACAATATATTTAAATATTACTAGTATATTATTTTTAATTATATTTAAAATTCATATTGATCAAATATTCATATTTTTTAAAGTTACTAAAATATATATTTTTTATAATAATTATAATGAAATATCTAGAGTATGACGTTATTAAAATTTATTTTCTAAATATTATTTTAAATATTAATAAACGTGTAATAACATTTAATTTTTTTAATTTTAAAAATATATACACACATATATATATATATTTTCAAAATCCATATCAGTAACTCTACATCCTGATACCCCATGGTTTAATTCCCACCTCATGTCCTTGAAACTATCACTTCGTAAATCTGAAAGAATATACATACCCTTGAGATCTTTATATTCTAGAGATTCATTCATTGATCAACGTAAGATCTACAAGTTAGAAATTTCCTATGCCAAATCTAGCTATTATAGTCAGGTTATAAACGATCTTGCTTCTGATAACCAACGAATTTTCAGACTAGCTAATAAGTTATCTCCCCCAAAACCAGCATTACTAACATCTACAACTAACATTTCTCCATTACAATTAAGCTGTCCTTTCTCCAAAAATGTTCTAATAAGATTGACTCCATCATAATAAAGATCAAGAACCATACGCCTACTGCCAATTATCCTTCAATCATAGTTACCCCACCTATATCTGTTTTCTTAAGTTGTTTTGTCCGCCACATATATCTCTCATATCTAAACTACTAAATGCATACTCTTCGATATCTACATCCGATCATGTTAGACTATCTATTTTTAAACTTTACTCCGAGTATATATGTCCAACTATCTGTAACATTATCTCATATTCCCTAAATTCCGGTACTGTCCCTTCTATTTTTAAACAAGCAATAATCACTCCCATTCTTAAAAAACCTTCACTCGATCCTGAATCACTTCTCAATTATCGCCCAATTTCTCAGCTACCTTTGGTGATAACAATTTTGGAAAGAGTTGTCTCTCGTCAACTAATCTCCTATATAACCGCCAATAATCTCCATATTCCTCAACAAAGTGGTTTTCGCCGAGGATACTCCACATAAACAGCACTACTAAATGTAATTGATATATAATTACATCTACACTTAATACTAAAAATTGCTGTCAACTAGTAATGCTGGACATATCCAGTTCTTTCGATAAGCTTGATCACAAAATTCTACTGTCCCGTCAACACCTGCTTGGAGTTAGATAAATTGCCCTATTATGGTTTACATCATATCTATCTGACCATATTAACAGTGTAAAAATATATAATTTTTTTTCTTCCCCTTCTCCTATGAAATATGGTATTCCCCAGGGATCAGTACTCGGTCCTTCACTTTTCTCAATTTATTTATACCCACTACCAACTACCATCCATAATATCCAAATATATATTACAATATTTATGCAGATGACATACAAGTATATATGTTTCTTACAACTAATTCATCACCAGGTATCAATAATAAACTTTCTAATTGTGCTAATGACATTAAGGAATGGCTTATTTCTAATAATCTTCTAATTAATACCTCAAAAACTACATTGTTGAATATTTCTCCATCACCAACTTACTTCCCTCCTTTTCTTATTGATAACATTGTAATATCTCCTTCTCCTACTGCATCTAACGTAGGTGTACTTTTTAATTCTACTCTTTCCTTCATTCCTCATATTACTGCCATCATTACACCTGCAAATTATCATCTATTTAGAATTAGAAAAATACAAAAATCAATTACTGTATCTCTTACTAAAACTCTAATTAATTCCCTTTTCCTCTCACGTATAGATTACTGTTCCTCAATACTTATCAATCTTCCATTATACTCTATATCTCCCCTAAATCAAGTTATTTGTTCATCAATCCGTACAACATATAACCTACGTATTCGAGATCATTCCTCTACTTCTTCATACCAAAACTTACCTCCATGGTTCACATTTAACAAACGATCTACTTATCGCATATTATCTATTGTTAATTCCTCAATATACTCTTCAAATTGCTCCTCATATATTTCTGTAACTCTAGAACAAAGATCCTCTCTACCATCAATTAGAAACTATGCATCTCATCTTCTATATACCCCTTTTCTACGTCCCTCATAAATGAATATTCGGGCACTGAGTTATATTGGTTCTAAGCTATGGAATTCACTCCCGCCCTATATTAGATCCATAAATTGCATAACACATTCATGAAATATATACAACAATTGATCTCAGGTTGGAACCTGAAATACTATTATTGTTTGTCATTATTATTTTGTGTATTAATTTCCGTACGGCTTATTCTATTTTATTTTATTATTATTAATGGTATTTATTGTTTACCTACTTTTATTATTTGTATTCTATATATACACTTTTGAGAAATCATTTATGATTTATTTAATTGTCTAAATAAACATTCAATCAATCAATATATATATACATATATATGTGGGATTTACGAAGTAGCCATAACAACATATAAAATTGAAAAAGTGTGAGTGCGCCACGATTGTCTCACGAAAATTATATATATATATATATATATATAGTACACTATTGTAAAATTATTGTAATTATATATTCAATTAATGCTATCTTTACCATTACGATGTTATGTAATAGCATCGAATAATGGTTATATATATATATATATATATATATATATATATATATATATATATATTTAATGAACCTATCCAGACTCTAAATGAATTTATTCAACCTATATATATATATATTATATAACCTTATATAAACTTATATATATACTAATAATCACATAAATACAGATATCATTTTTGATAATTTAAAAAATAAATGGATGTTGCAATATGGAAAAAGATATACACAATCATTACACAGTTTATTTAAATTTATAATATTTGTAGTATATACATTAAATACATAAATACATATATGCTATATTTATATATATAATTTGAAAAAACAATGGATATGTAACCCATATAGTTTTATATTTATTGATAATTCAACAATTGAAGCGTTAAATATAGAAGAAACTTATATATATATATATCTTGGCATCAACATATGCGCTTTGGAAAATATAAATAATTCAATTAATGATGACCTCACATCGAAACTTTTGGCAATCTCCCTCAGATACTTCACTCAGTGTATTCTATAGAATAGTATAGGCACCTAGTAGTGTCGGTGGGATAGCTATCACTCGTCTTTTTCTGGTAATACGGGTACTGTGGCTAAACAGGATTTCATCCATTAGAAGGAATGATGACACTATTATTCAAACTCTTCCCGATAGCGTTATTCTAAAATGGTCTACACCTCGATTATACGATGAATACACGTTTATTGATTGTTTATAAATAAAAAATCATTCAATATATTTATTTAATTCTGTCGATGGTAAGGGTTTAGAATTAGGCACGTATAGTCCTTTTTATCAATAATTGGATAACTTCATCTATAAAGATTGTTTATTATTGTAATTTTGTAGATATGGTAAAGCTTAAGAACAGTCTACTGTATACACATTACAGATGAAAACGTATGTTTCCAAGTTTAAATATAAACTGTTTAAGGCGAAGGTATAATTATAAATATGACTGCCTAAATCATATTATTCAAACCTGTAGATTTAATTATAATAATATTATTCACAGGCACAATTACGTTAACGATCTTTTAATCACTCTACTGAATAAGTAAAAATTTAAAACTATACTGGAACCACACATACGAACACAACTTGGCTTACGCAAACCTGACTTACCGGCATACCGAAATGACATTGTTTATATTATAGATACGCAAATTTCAACCGATATGTTAGATACTGATACTAATTACTGACAAAAAACTGACTACTATAACAAACCTGAAATACTCTCCTACGCTACCTCCTGATAGTGCAGTGCCATATATCATCATTTTAATTCGGATAAAAATAAAACATAATAAATTATTATTCAATTTTATTTTAAAAATAAAAATAAAATAAATGACACCGAAGAAAAAAGTAAGTGTACCTCTATAAGAAAATATATAATTAAGAAAAAATACATTTTTTATAAAATATTAGAATTAATTTTAAAGAACAGTATACGTTTACTAAACTTAATTAGCAACACTTATTAATCATTAATTATGTATCGAATCATGGAAGAATAGAAGTTGTGATAAATGATAGGTAGATATGGAGACTTTGCATACCCGTAAGCCGCACAGTTGATGGGACATGTCCCATCATGTATTGCAATACAAAATCAGTCAATCTAAAGTGATACGTCCAATGGCGCCACATTCCACAATATATAAACATACAGGTCAATTAATGGAGCCACAATCAATCCAGTGTCATACAAGTACAGTATATTTGTCACATTCAAAATATTTCATGTATTTCATATGTAAGATAATATGTATTTAATGTATGTATAATAAATTTAAAAATAAATATAGAAAAAAAATAAAAATAATGGTTACAAATGAAAGCTATACATAAAAATTTTTTGATATGTACATTTTATAAATAGTACTAATTTTGTAATACATGAAATAATTATAATACTGTTTTTAAATAATTTTATATTTTAATACCTTTTATAATACTTTTTTTTTTGAATTATAAATTATATATTAAAATAATAATATATTATAATAATAATATTTTATATTATAATACTGTTTTATAAATTTTTATTATAATACTGTTTTTATTAAATATATATATTTTTAAAAAATGTTTAAATATATTTAATTAAAAATAATTTTAGGGCGTTTTTCAATATATTTATATTGTTTATAAGATTCTTTTTTTAAATATGACCAAACATTATATTATTATACAGTTTTGGACCTCTAAAAATATAGTATTTTGAAAGGTTGTTCTAATGAGTGGTAAAATAAATTTGAAACATATCATAATAAACTATATTCCGATATATATGGGTGGGATGCCGTTAAATCCTCGACAATTGTAGAAATATTATTAGCGTTCATACCAATTGGTTTAAATCAATATTATTTATTTAGTCAACATAAATATAGAATATATTGACATCTAGATTAAATAAAGAAGGACATATGTTATTTAAAACATTATTAATATAGTATGGTCATAACAAACAGATGCTATTATAATAAAACTATAATGCACTTTCATATTTTGAATTTCATATAATTACATAGGGGAAAGTAACCGAATATGGACAGTGCCCGAATACGGACGCTCTCGGTATCTCAAAAACCATAAATCCTACAAAAAAACATATTAACGAATACAAAATTCATATTTATATAAATAGTCTAAATATGTATTTTTAACATTTTTAATTATTTAAATATAGCTGATATATCAAATAAACTGATTTTTTTATTGCGTTTTTAAATTTATGAAAAAAAATATCAACTTAAAACCTTCTCAAGAATACACAAATATATTGATATACGATATAACAATATATTATTAAAAACTAAAGCATTCTAAAAATTATATATATAAATTCTATATTTGTTATCAAATATTATTAATTAAGTTATAAGTATATATCTAGAGGTCATATAAGTCCATAATACGGACACTCTATAGATTACACACTCTATATATATAGAGTGTATAAGACATATATATATATATATATATATATATATGTCTTAATACGATATAACCAATCAGCGCACAGCGTATACATGCTTCATATATGAACTATTCTGATTTTCATAAAAATCGCGTGTGTTAAAATATCAATACCACCAATAAAGCTAAATCTACATTTTTTATTATTTAGATACTTAAATTGTATTATTAATTATAAAATAATAAAAATAAATAAATTATTAACTAATTAAATTAAAATAAATTATTCATAAAGTTAATTATAAATAATACAATTGTAATTTGTCTGATTGATTCATCAATAATATATAGTTTATCTAGTGTTATATAGGGTGTCCGTATTATAACACAGGATATGGACCATCGATATAAAGAACGTGAATACGCAATCGAATGTAGTGTATGGAATTATGCGATAGAGGCGCTGCAGTCGCAGCCTACTACCTGGCCAACTACTTTTTATTTAAAATTATTATTTATTTATACATATATATATATTAATAATTACTTAATAATTACTACCAATTATAATGTACTATCTATACTAAAAATACAATTATATATTTAAAATACATCATATCAACATTCCTCGTAATTTTATGTGTATTTAAATTGAAGATATCATACTATTGTATTGATATTTATAATCTAAATCCATTGATATAGATAGAATTCACTTTAATCTATTTCGACGAAAAGCCTACTGTTTTAATATTTGACATATATAATATGACTAATATCTAATAATAATCACTGATGACATTTTGTTAATTTATAGATAAAAGTTCCATTCGCGTGTCTATCTTTTACATGCATTGCGTGCGTAAATTGCTCATATACTTTTCTTTATATAATAATAATAATAATAATAATAATAATAATAATAGAAAGGTTTATTGACTCAGAAAACGATGGACGTTTATGTGCGTCAAGTTGAAATAATAAAACAAATAAATAGATACACAAATAATAATAAATTTAAAAATAAGACATTATAATGATATCATATATGTATGTAGTCGACATTTAAAACTAATAAATGATGACATAGTGCGTAATTCATCGGGAAGAATGTTCCAGTATTTCGGAGCAGCAACCGTGAAAGCAACATCTGTATACATAGATGAGACAAGCGGTAGAGAGAGTTTCATCAGCTCACATTTGCGACTCGGATGATTAGTTGTTCGAATTATGAGTCCCTTCGATAGGTAAGACGGAACTCCCATATACATATAGCCTTGTGAGTAATGCATAGAAGTCGAAACTTACATACATCTCGAAACTGCAACCACCCGAGAGTCGCCATTATGGAATGTATAGATATGGTTAAATCACTACGCTTTAGCTTAAATAATGTGCGAACAGCTCTACGTTGTATTGAATCGAATTTGTTCATCAATTTTTGCGGAATATTAATTAAAAGCGAATTACAAAATCTAAGTCGACTAAAAACTAATGAATGTAATAATGATTTAGTTAAATTAAATGTTAGCTTAGAGCGAGCCTTGCCTATATTATACAGGAAATAATTAGCAGTGCGGACAGTGTTTGATATATGTACTGAGTAATCTAATGCATTATTTATAGTAAAACCTAGAGTAGTGATGGTGTTTGAGATAGGAAGTGAGATAAGAAATGGATGAGTGAGAGTAATTGAAGAAAGAGATCTATAAAGTATAATGCTATCAGTTTTAGTAATATTTAATGAAAGTGAATTACAGGAAAACCAAGAGATTAAATCATTAATACAGTTAGCAATTGAAAGTTGAATTATGTCAATATCAGAACCAGGTGGAAAAAAAGTATAAATTTGTAAGTCATCAGCAAAGAGGTGATAACGAATATGTGGGTATTTTAAAAAAATCAAATTAATGGGAAGAATATATAAAATAAAAATAATCGGACCCAGTACTGATCCTTGAGTAACGCCGTGAGTGTGATCAAATGGAGCCGACAAAGATGACTTGATCTTTACCGAAGATATTCTATTAGATACAAATGGCATCAACCAGTTGTAAACCTGTCCATGAATACCTATTTCACGTAGACGGTAAGAAATAATCATATGATTTAAAGTATCAAAGGCACTAGACAGATCAAGAAGAACCAAATAACAAGACGCCTTATTATCCATAGATAGTATAATATCGTTAAACACAATGTTTAGGGCAGTTTCTGTACTACGATTGGGAAGGTATACACTCTGAAAGCAATCCACAATAGAGTTCGATATGATATAATCAATAAGCTGACGCGCAACTATGCGTTCCATAGTCTTAGAAATTAATGATAATTGCGAAATAGGATGATAGTTGGATAGTATGGAAGAATCGAGATTATGTTTCTTTAATATCTGAGTGATGTACGCAAACTTCATCGATTGTGGTACAATGGATGCAGATAATGATATACGAATTATACCAGTAATTATATCAATTAGATAGAGAGATAATATACGAATTAAATTAAGAGGAATAGGGTCAAGTGGGGAATTGGATTTCAAACAAGACATGAGAGAAAGGATAACAGAAGAAGTTGGTAAATTAAAATAAGACCAGTGAGTATCAGAGAAAGAGGGTGAACTTTCAAAATAAATAGAATCTACTACAGGAAGATCATCTATTATTTTTAAAATCGATGATTCGGACACGGGTACCGAATACGGACACCCCCGTTATCAATGGAATTTTAATATTAATTAAAATGTTAAAATCACAATTATATCTATAATCATATAATATTAATATATTGTAATTTTTGAATAACAATATTGAGTCATCAAATGTTAAGACTATTTATTGTTAAAGTGTCAGTATTAGGTTACTTTCCCCTACGTTATATATATGATATTATATATATATATATATATATATATATATATATATATATATATATATATGTCTAAAACATTACGTATACGTACTTTATAAAGTAAATTAAGAAAAGCAACGCATTTATTTAATATAGTTAAATCCTAATGCAAGAGTGTGATACATCAATATTATTAAAAACGTGGAGCTAATTATATTGTAGAATAAAGTCGATCAAAAAAGTGTTGCAATTAAGTTCACTCGAGTTAAAAGCGGTACTACAAATATTGATATACTCTCTAAATATATAGTCACTAGAAAATAAATGACTATTATGAATTGATTGATAGACAAATAAAACAAATTAAGAAATAATTTAAATAATGATAACACATGATAAAATTAGTGAATTTACATCTTATAAGAAGTTCTAAATACATATTTTCTACCAATATTTACAGTTTAATTGATAAATATATACAAAAGATAATCACGTAGTTATTACTAATTATATTATAAAAATAATATATATATATATATATATATATATATATTATATCATTTGGCATCAGAAATAAAGATGATTCAAATGATGATAATCATTAACCCAGACCTTAACAATATATTATACTATATTGATATACACCTCAAAGGAATGGACTATCCAAATAGCAAATTATAACATATATCATAGACTGATCCAAATGTAGAAATGTTCTTCCGAATATACATTAATGTATACATTATATACAATTATAATGGAAAATAATTACACCTAAGAGAGAACCTTCTCGAATATTAAACTTATAAATAATGTTATATAACATTATCTGTTAAAATACATACTTTCAAGTATGGAAATATTATCTTTATAATCAAAATTACTTAATGAAATTCGTAGTGAACGCACAATACTCATTTTGTATAGGACATCGAAAACAATAATTATATCATTGTATTTTGTATTCATTAACTTATAACTTAATTTATAAAATATTATATTGAAATGCTTTTAATGGGTCACCTTAATACCCATTTCACCCATTTCACCCATGTGTTAGTTATTGTTAGAATAATCCTATGTTATAATGTAAACCCTTAATATTTTATAAAATTCTTATGAGGGCTCATACGTTTTTTTTCCATGGGCCCATAGTATGCTTAAGCCTGCCCTGGTCCTTATAGCGTTAATAACATTACACCCAAACAATGATTCATGGGTATGTACTTGAATTAGTGCAATTCATTTGGTTTATAAGCTTTACATAATATACTCACATTAATATACATAAACATTGCTCATAAATTAATATAATTAAATACTTATTTAAATAGTTACATCTGATCTTCACAAGGGAACTTTCATTAATAGGTTTAATATATATATATATATATATATATATATATATATATATATATATATATATCTGTGTATATATTATTGTCTCTTTATAATTAGTATATTTTATTATATAATAATACACCTATATTACTATTTAACTTATTTATATATTTAAAAAACTAATAAGTATTATGAACTAGGTTTTATTATTATTATTTCACATCACATACCTTTTTTGATATGTTGTCTACATATATTCCCAAATGTAATCAGAAGAAATCTCTCTAATAGTACATACTATAGTATATAGTATATAGTATGTAGTATATATATATAGTATGCAGTATACTGATATATCATAGGGATATTATTATTACTAATTGTAATAAGAGTTATGTCCTACTCATTTATTTGCTATTTATCTTTATCGTTTACATATTACGTATGCCTTTAATTTTTTTAGATATTTTATCATTATATTTATAATTATATTAGGATATATATATATATATATTAATATATATATATATATATTAATATATATATATTAATATATATATATATATTATATATATATATATATATATATATTAATATATATATATATATATATATATATATATATGATAAACTCAGTGCATTTCAATCTCAGCAATCATTAACCTGTGATTGTTATCAAATAATCATCTATAAAGTATTCTAGATACACATTTATCTGAATTATCAATAAAACTATCAATATCATTTATCCTACTTTAAATAATAACTACGTTCTCACATACTTGTTAAGTATCAACTATTTCTTATATCCTAGGATATAAAATCTTAGCTACGAAAATGACCATACTTATCCACTCAGTATCCATCATCTAGAAGCACTATTATTTAATGTTTTTAAAATTAGTAATGATAATAATACTACTCTACTATATACCAAGGCCTTTTAAGGATGTATGTGTTTAACTATCGTCAATTATTATATTTCGAACCCCCATCACTTTTGAATTTTTGCCCTAACATAAAATCAGATTGTTTTCATGATCAAGCATATCATATTCATATTTATGTATTATAGATCAGTAGGGGATGTATTTATTAGAGAATTATTTATATATATATATTAGGTTTAGTAAATGTATGTTTTAAAAAAAATTAATTCTAATCTTTTATAAAAGAATATATAGAACCAATATACTGTATCGAATAAGTAAAGCTTATCGCTTTCACTGATTATCCTTAGACTTTGTCTACAAACTGATGTCATTCATTCATACATATATAAGCGTATGCAACGTCGTGCTATACGTGTATTATATGAACTAAACTTTGCCTCAATATTTTCTATATCTGATTTAATGAGATCATTAGGCTGGTTTAAGTTTAGATATATTTGTATACATAGGCTATTGTGTATTACATACAAAGCTATACACCTTGGATTTCCTGAATATTTAGCTCAATCCATTATTATTCAGAGTTTGAACAGATCCAGTCGGAAAACCCAGCAAACAGTAATAGCCGCATAATAGCAGTATACTTCTATTATGCGGATATTAAATGTATATTATGCTGCTATTAATTTGTCATGCTAATATGCCTCTGTTTTCTGCTATTTAAAGTCTATTATGCTAATATTATGCTGCTATTAATTTTAAAATTATATTATGCTGCTATTATGCTGCTATTATTATAATAGCTAACATTATAACATATGCTGTTATGCTGATATTATGCGGATATTACTGTTTGCTGGGGTGCCACATCATGAAGTTTGTCCAACGATCTACATCGTTGTCATACTCTGAATCAGCTTTCTCGGTTATTGCTCCGAAAAGCTGGAATTCAATTCCTTATGATATTCGTAGTGTAACAGCACTTTCATTGTTTTGAAGATATTGAACTCCCTATCTATCTCTAATACCTCAAAATTTAATATAATCTAAATATTAACACTAGATGGCGATATATTATATGAAATGTTATATTATGTGATATTTTTATTTAAATTTCTTGTTTTCTAATTATATACATTTAAAATCATTACAATATAATACAAATTATAATAAAATATATTTTTTTTAAATATTATGATTTATAACAATATATTTATCATTAATTCTATTTGTTTATATTAAATATAACTAATTAGTGTATTATATTGTTATATAATTATATTATCATTTTAAAATCATGCCAATACATATTATAATACAATATACATGTATATTGTATATAATTTATTATTTACAATTACAATACATATAGAAAATTATTATTATAAAACTATTAACACTAAATGGTTATATCAAATTATTAGGTTACACAAATTTACACAAGTGCAATATCTTTCCTTTGGAAAATCTTTGTAACCACCATGTGTTTTTGTAGTCAATAAACTATATATAAATAAATAAATATATGTTGATATATATGTGTAGTATGGTAACTACGTATATAACTGTATGTTAGGTATTTATAAATATGTTGTGCATTAAGTATAAATGTGTTATGTAATTTAGATAAATGTTGATTTAATATATTTTGTTATTTGTTTTTTATATAATTTGATTTCTGTTTTGTAAATTGCAATTAGTTGACGTGACTTGAACGAATGTAAATGTTATGTAATTTGGATGAATGTTGATTTAATAAATTTTGTTATTTGTTTTTTATATAATTTGATTTCTGTTTTATAAATTGAAATTAGTTGACGCCTATCACTTGATCTCATTATTATTTGAGAAGTTCGGTATGATATGGTTTATTAGTGCAAAGAGCGTACACTGAAAGGCTAGTAAATCATATCATATTAATTGTAAGAACTTCTTGATACATACATATTTAATCATGACTGTTGATATTTATGATATTTAATATGTATCCATATTCGTTTTAGTTTGAGGTTTCCTCCATTCTCGATTCGACCAACACGTCTATCCTCCATTCCCCATATTTCCCCATCCACGAAAACACACATTCCCCATCTACTCACCACCACGATCCACACCACATTCCCCATTCACGTCCATCCACGAACCACACCACATTCCCCATCCACGTCCAGTCATTTCCATTCAATAAATATATAACCTGTCGAGAACTATTATTCTCCGTTTACCGGAGCAATATATGTATATATAATTAAATATATATGTATAAATATATATATATATATATATATATATATATATATATATATATATGTTATATTATTACAGTAATATCCGATGCATTAAATGTTCTATGTCACTCGCCAATGTATTATTTACGCTCGATAAGAAAGTAAATATAGATTGTTATGATAAAGTGGACTATACTAAATATGAATATTGCGATACGTCAGAATATGTATGTACAACTGAAATGACATTAGTGAAAAGTAAAAATATCATATCAACAAAGTATGAGAAGGCTCGATTCGATAAGGTTTTAAATAATAATAATTTATTTAGGATAAATAAGTATTATATATAGGGGAAAGTCTCCGATTACCGACCCATACATTATTATTTGTAATAACTTATTTAATATTAAATATATTTATTTGAAATTTTGTAATTAGGGTAATATTATGGCAATGAATAATGTGGCTATTTTAAATTTTTGATATAATTATATTTACAAGAATAAACAAGGGGGTCGGTAATCGGATACATGTGCCTAATACCGACCACCTTCTCCTATACCGACCCTCGAACATAATCGTGGTATAAAAATTGTATTATAATATCCAATAAAATAGAAGATATACATACATATAATTATTTATAACATGATGTAATTTATTTTGTATTGAATTTATGTTTTAGTAATATTAATTAATTAATAGTAATATTAAATTTAAATTTAAACTTTATAGTAATTATATTAAAATATTTTATATTATTATTTAATATTTATTTTGTAATCATTATGTATATAATCAACTGGAATCATGAATACTAAATATATATCAATGATACATAAACAACTTACGACATATTTTAAAGTAAAATACGGATCTATTTTAATTGGATATTATAAATCACATGGGGTCGGTAATAGAAAAATCATATGGGTTTCTATAATTAAGATATATTATTTAATAGTTATTTAAATTAAATTATTTTTATAATTATTATAAATATTTTATTGATCTATAATATTTTGAGCAGTATTAAGTTTTATTTTAATTGATAAAGTATTTAAAATGATTTAAAAAAAGTTATTATTCAAATATCTAAAAGTAATAACATAATAGTATATTTGATCAAATAACAAATTTAGAATTGAATATTTTAAAAATAAAATACTTATTCATATTTATCATTAAATTATGAACAGTTCGTGTATATATATAGATATATCTTATAGTTACAGAGATACGAGAGGAGTCGGTAATCGGAGACTGTCCCCTATATATAATATATATATTGTATTGGTTGATATAAATTAATAATAATAATAATAATAATAATAATAATAATAATAATAATAATAATAATAATAATAATAATAATAATAATAATAATAATAATAATAATAATAATAATAATAATAATAATAATAATAATAATAATAATAATAATAATAATAATAATAATAATGATAATAATAATAATAATAATAATAATAATAATAATAATAATAATAATAATAATAATAATAATAATAATAATAATAATAATAATAATATCAGATTCAGTTGATGACCGAGATCAAAAACCCAGGTATGGTATAGAAGTTCTATTGAACTTATCGAGATACCAACCTGCTATTGGTAATTATCATTAATGAGAGAATTAATACAAAATGAATAAATACAAATGAATAAATATAAATAAATATTTTACTATTCATACTAAGAAATCATCATGTATATAACAATAAAATAATAATAAAATATAATAAAAATATATAATAAAATATTTAAAAATGTAAAAAGATACTAAAATAATAAATAAGTTAAACTATAAAAATCAAAGAAAACTAAAGTCCAAAGTAAGGCAACAGAGATAACAAATATGTATACAATATGAACAATTTAAAAGAGCTAAAAAGAAGAAAAGACGATCATGTAAATAAAATAACAAACAATACAGATAAGGTGTATGTGATTAAATATAACTATTTAAAAGCATGTTTTTAATATGCATTGTAAAAGTATTCAAATTCGTCAAAGATGATATGGTTGTATTTAAAAAATTCTATAAATATGCGCCTTTGTAACGAATACTAAATTTCTCATGATCAAATCTTATTATTGGTATTATGAATGTTCTATTTAACCTATAAGTATATAAAGAGCAATTATAGGTAAATAACTTACCAATTGAACTATGCAAATAATGCTTGTTATATATTCAAAACATGTATTTATAAATGGATATATTTATTATATCTTTAAATTTAAGAATGTTATGTCTTAAAAAAATGTAATCAATATTGGTTTTGTTATCAAGTTTATATATTGCTCTCATACATTTATTTTGTAAAATTTGAATACATTTTATATTTCTATGGTAAGTACTTCCCCATATAATAGAACAATAATTAATATGACTATGAAAAAAAGAAAAATATAGCATAACTAAAGTAATAATATTAAATTTATATTTATAACTATGTAGTAAAATAAGTCCATAGTAAAGTTTGTTTTTAATATTATTTATTTGCATTTTCCAATTACGATTTTCGTCAATTAAAATGCCTAGGAATTTAATATTAGTTGATTGTTTTATGGCTATATTATTTATTTTGATGTTCAATTTATGTTTAACTCTTGTGCGATGGAATACAATTAATGTTGTTTTATCAATATTAAGAACTAGCTTATTACCAAAAAGTTAGTCACATATTAAAACTAAAGTAGAATTTATATCATTTTCTAGATCATATAAATTATGAGACTTAAATGTTAAAGTGGTGTCGTCAGCAAAAAGAGTAAAATTGCATTTATTATTTATATTAGGTAAATCATTTATGTATATTACAAATAATACTGGTCCCAAAACTGAACCTTGTGGTACACCACATTTAATCGGAAGTATTTTAGAATTGGTATTATTATAGCTTACGTATTGATACCTGTTTGTCAAATAGCTTTTTAATAATGACAAAGTGATACCTCTGAAACCATATATATATATATAATTTGTTTACTAAAATTTCATGATTAATAGTATCGAAAGCCTTTTTTAAATCAATCGATATTGTGGATATAAATAATTTGTAATATATATTCAAGTAATCGATATAATTTATCAAATCATCACATGTTGATATAGATTTTTGAAATCCAAGTTCAGAATTGTTCATAAAAGAATTTTTATCTAAAAATGAAAACATTCTTACTTTTTTCATATAAATTTTTTTCAAAAATTTTTGAAAATTGTGATGTTAATGATATTGGCCTATAATTCGAGCAATCATTTTTATTTCATTTTTTATATAAAATTATAACTTTAGATGTTTTAAGTACATCAGGGTAAACACCATTTTCAATGTATTTATTAAATAAAATTGATAAAATATTACTAATAGATAAAATAATGTTACGTATTAAAAAAAGTTAAAATCATGGGAATCAGTACTATATTTTGAATAACAATTATATACAATATTTTCAATTTCTATTGATTAAACAGGCTTTATAAAAATTTATCTCTTATAACTAGTAATATTTTCATATATATTTTTATAAGAGTATGGTATATTTTTATTTAATTCAACACCTATATTTGAAAAATATGAATTGAACATATTAGCATTTTGTAAATCTGTTAATTTATTATCAATAATAGTTCCTGATTTTTTTTTATTTCCTATAACTTTATTTAATGAACGCCAAGTATTTTTAATATTATTATTTTTTATTTTATTTTCATAATATTTTTTCTCTGTATATTATAATATTTTCATTAAGCAATTTTTATAATTTTTATATACATTTATTAGTGAATGAATATTTAAAGATTTTTTATACATTTTATTCTTTTTACCTATGTATTTAATGATGGATAATAATGTATTGGATAGAAATAAACAATGGATTTAATGATGGGGTTACCCATGGTTTATCAAAAACTCCAGATTTAATTAACTTTTAATTAACTTTTTTTAATGGACAACATATATTATATGAATTAGTTAATGTAGAAATACAATTTTTAAAAGATATATGAATATCAGATTAAGTTAAAATGAAAGACCAATTTATATTAGTTAGATTATTATTAAAATTTATAATATTTTGATCCGAATGATCCCTAATATATTTATAAGAGTTTTTCGTTTTTGTATAATATTGTTTTTTTAAATAATAATAATAATAATAATAATAATAATAATAATAATAATAATAATAATAATAATAATAATAATAATAATAATAATAATAATAATAATAATAATAATAATAAAAATAATAATAATGTAACTACATAATGTAACTAATGTAATAATAATGTAACTGTAAATCGTTTTAATTTCTTTAATTTTTAATTTCGTATTATTCTTTGTTTATTTCTATTACGTATGTTATCATTAGCAAATATTTATACTTTATACTTTCGATTATATTTTTGACTATGAATTTGATTAAATAAATTACCATTCAATAATAATAATAATAATTATTATTATTATTAATTATTAGAATATTTTTTTAACTATAATTAAAAAATTAAATGAAAATATTAAAATTATTATCTCTTCTAAATGGCTCCTCAATAACATTTAATATTACGCCATACATACATATTATATAAGAAAAACCGCATTTAATAAATATTCTTAAATATTTAATTACTTTTAACTATTACGAATTATTAATAGGTTGAGGTACAGAGGAAATGTATATTTAACGGAGATAAACATGATTACGAATACATCGTGTCTAATAGTAAGTATCAATAATATAAATATATATATTATATATATATTTATAATATATATATATATTAATATATATATTATAATATAAATATATATATTAATATGAATGTGCCTATAGTATAATAGCTAATATATTTATATATATATATATAATAATAATAATATTTAACCTATATGAATGATTATCCTATATGAATGAAAAAGCAAAAGATACATATATGAACATTACATTATTAATTAGATTATAATAATCAACGTTATCAATATTACATTTTAACATTATAAATATTATATTAATTATAGGAAATAAATAAATAAATATATGTAGAAATAATAAATAATAATAATCAAATTAATAATAAATGAGAAAATATAATATTGTATACAGTATAAGTAAATATAAGCATACACTATTTGTATACATTATGTTTTATTTTAGTTACAAAGGCTTTACAATAAATAGATAATAACTTATTATTAATAAGTAATATATATATAATTATTCATAAAATAATATTTAATACATAGTTTAAATAAATATTATGAAATTAGACAATACATTATTATTTTCAAAGCATACATTAATGAAAAATGATATATATTACTAGAGAGAATACTATTTATAATTTATTATAATTATATATAATTATAATTATCCATTACTATTTATTCTAATAAAATATTATATTATATTTTATAGTTATCAATAGTAATTTAATGAACATATAATTTAAATTTATTAAACAAACGATTATAAACTTATGTAATATTAAAATGTATTTTAAACTGATATAATCTTTTAATTTAAAAATAAATCTACATTAATTACATTAATTAAAGGTATATAATTAGTACTATTAGTAGTAGTAGTAGTAGTGTCGGTAGCGGTAGCGGTAGAATTAGAGGAATTTTGCATTCCTTCAAAGTGTATTTTGTAAAAATCAAACAACTGTCACAGGTATCCCTGTAGGATATATCCTACAAATCTTTAAAATATATATGCGAATGTTTACCCTTCACTAAGTTGTCAAATCGTTCTCTATGATATCACTTGTGAAGTTGACTCTCTTCGCCCTGATATTCTCATATCGAGACGAGAAGATTGGTATTAATGGTAGTGCCCTCAAATATTTGAGCCATATGGCTTAACTCGTATATCTTAAACAAATCATCCTATGTTAGATTATGCGATTTCTCATCTGACACACATACCTATATGGTATACCACAACGTTCTGTCCTAGGACCACTTCTAATATCCATATATAGCACAAATAAGGTCCCATATTATATCCCAATTTCCTATCATGTTTTATAATATATATATATATATATATATATATATATATATATGTGCTAACGATATCCAACTCTTTCCTCCCTATATCCACTCCAGATAAGTATAAACTAATTGCGTGTGCCTCCTATATTACATAGCTTATCGTCAACAATTTTCAAAGGTATACTAGAAAAATAGCCTTCCTAAATATACCTGCGAACTACCCATCATTTCGTTCCCTTTACCTTGACAATATTCTAATTTCACATATCAATTCAGTCATAATCTTGGTGTCGTTTTCGACTCTGATCTATATTTTTATTGCCATATTTCTAACATTTCTAAAGCTGATAATTATCATTTATTTAAACATATTACTCGTCCCCTTTGTGCTGTCCTTATCACTTCAATTGTAATTTATCGTATTGATTATAATCACAATAATTATTGTATTCTTTATTATATAACCTTATTGCTTCTTCCATTGCTCAATTAAATATAATCATCATATCATCCATTCGAACCATTTTAAATATTAAACTATAAACCACATCTATACTCATTTCAATGTCTACAAACTGGCTTACATTGATATACATCTCGTTATACAACAGCCGTCATTTCTTAAATTCTAGAAATTACCATTCTCCTATATTATCCCATCTATATGGAATACTCTTCATTTATCTATAATATCCTTACATTTCATACATTCTTCGATACTCATCTTCGTAATATCCTTTATCTAATTTTATTATATTATTATTATATTTTATATTTCGTTTTATTAATTCAACGACTTTGTTTCATCGTTTTTTTTCTCATTTTTTATGGTTATTGTATTTTATTATTATTATTTACGTGAACTTAAGAGGAGTGTTGTCACTTAGTAACGATGCCAAATACAACTTATTTCATCATCATTATTATCATAATATATATTATGATGATTATGATGATGATATATGGTTTATTAAGCAATTACTTATTGTGTTAACACAATAGGGTCATGTATCTAAATATCTCTATAGGGGTGTATACGATCATGCATATATATATATATATATATATATATATATATATATATATGTTTATGCATCCTAGATACTATGGAGAGAATATTATGTCGAGAGATTTCATATTGAGGGTATTCATGGTAATATAGCGGCTTAACCAATCAGATAGTCAGAGAGTATATATAACCTAGAGATATACTATCTATCGGTAGAGTTGTCTCGGCTACCTAAGGTCAATCTTACTGGACTAACATCGATGAACAACTAGGTCGCGTTTCTATTACTATTTAATGTAAACACGTGCAATTAATTAGCGAGTGGATAAATATATAGATATATAGATATATAGATACATATATATATATATATATATATATATATATATATATATATATAGATCAAAAGTGTATTGTATTACTGGTTATATGTAAATAAATTACTGGTTATACCTATATAAAAAAAGAAAAATAATACAATATAATCATATAACATATTTACACATAATATATAAATATGATAACAGTAAGACAAAACGACACGATACAATAAACAAGAAATAAACGGAGAAGTAAAATAAAAATCAAACATTGGATTATACGAGGAGCCGTTGAATTCATTTTTGATTTGAACTGTCACATTTGTACATTTGTGATTATTATGATTGGCTATTTTTCACAATTTTTATATTATGATCAACAATATATATATATATATATAATGAAATTGTTTTCATTATAATATATTGAATTTCATTTAATGTTCCATTTTACTTACAAATTACTATGTTCAATACATAGAAAATAAGCTACTGATCACATAATTAGTAATTTAATAAGATTTTATATAATACACTGTATCATTAATAATAGTAAGTACTATAACAATATGATATAAATGTATTAATACACATAAAAACCTATATTTGAATTTAATAAATATATATAATATACATTGACTTGTATTGGGTACCCAATACAAGTCAATGATAATATATACAATAATTATAAAAATAATGATATATATAATTTCATTTTAATTATTATGATTTGACTAAAATTTAATTACATTTCATTATATAAATCGATTAATTAATGTAATGAAAAGTTTTTATTATATTTTAATGTAGAGTGGTCTAACAGCTATAGTATATCCTAATATGATATACTATCCGATAAATATGCGCCCATATCTTGAATTTTACAGTGATATATTCCAATTGAATTTAAATAATATTATTTACATTTATTCAATTAACGATTCGATAAGTGATTAGATTATTTAGTTATATTAGTATAATAATACATTATATATTAAACAACTATTTTTATTTTATAATATATTATATAGTCAATATATTAACAAATATATTTGATAACATTTAACATTATAATTTTAATTAAATACAATTTCAAATTAATTGAATGACAGTTTGTTTTAATTAGTGGGCGTTAAGGGTGATCACAAAATAAAAAAAAAGAATGATAATTTGTTTCTTATATAGATCTGAATTCTAAGAATAATACACTTCTAGAATTTTATTTTTATTTGGTTTTAGACATTGCGCCCGACCTTCAAAGTTTCGTAAAAATATCAAAATATATTTTTCAGAAATAAATATTTCCCATTTTACCCCATGATTCTACGATTGCGTAGATCTATTGTTGTTATTTTATTTTGAACTTTTATATTTCTTATTTTAAATTATTCATCGGTATATCAACCTATTACTAATTATTATATAATAAATATGAAAAATAATGTTAGGCTATATTCGATTTCCAGAATAACCTATAGGCTATAGCAACACACAAACGGTTGAAAGAACCATATAAATATTATTGAATACATCTAAGTGTCTTTCTGACCAAATTGATCGAGAGGGACGGATCAATATAACACTAATTGAACGGCAAATGATATATTTTATTATATATTTATATGATAAATAATTTCTCACTGTTTCTTCAAAATATATTCATTATTTGTGTTTTAATACTTATATATTTTCTTAAAAAACAATGAAAATCGTATTTTTTTCAATGCAAATTATACTTAATCTTAAAAGAGCGGTCGACATATCAAAAATTGTTCAAATCGGTTCAAATTTTTTGTGTAACTTACTATTTGTTTTATTCTTTATAAGATATTTACTAGAGCATTTTGTATATTTAAAAATGTCACAAATTTCGGTTCCTATGATCACCCTTATTGGGCGTATTATAACGGCTTTAGGAGCTATACTGATTTAATTGAAATGCTATTCAAGATTATGTAATTCCCATTTCGGTTTTCACATTTAACCCATATTTTAACCTTTAACATTTTCAATTTAAAAAAAATTCTCATTAGGAAAACAATGTGCCTTTTACCCATACAAATGTCATATTACAATTATGTAATGTATAAGGATAGGTAATGATTATGGATAGGTGAATAACGGTGGTCATCAAATGCCTCTCAAACTTATTCTACTTTTGTATAACCGCAGCCTAAGTAGGTATATACTAATGTTTGCTAGTAATTTATTAAATAGAGATATTGTTTAGATATATATATATATATATATATATATATATATATATATATATATATATATATATTAATTTATTTATTTATACTGCTTTCGTGCACGCCATGGCTTAGTTGGCCAAGGCGTCAGACACGCAAGCAGTAGGACACGAGATCGAGCCTCGTCCGGACCATTAAAATAAGTCTTAAAATAAAATTTATATGTGATCTTATATAAATATGTATAAATAAATAATCGACTCTCGTTAAAACCATGGATACCTTAGAATAATAGCGTCTTCGAAGGGACATTAGAGCCATATACATTATAAATTTATGAAAACTTCATCGAGGTTCCTTAATTGGATGAAAGGGCTCCACCAAATAAAAATAACAATAACAATATATATATATATATATATAAATATATATATATATATATATATATATATATATATATATTTATATATATATATATATATATATATATATATATAATATTAATATAAACGAATACCTTTTTAATAAAGTTTATAAAAAACGACATCATATTTATATGTTGTGTATTATTTATAATAATTTAATAAATTAAATAAATTATTAATTATATTATACCATTATTAAATTATTAATTGTACTCTCTATTATACAGATAATATCACAGTTTTAAAGGATTTTAATTGCAATACATTTATAAATGATAAAATTTGTAATAATATAGATATAAGTGAATATTTAAGAAAAAATGGTAAATTAATTTAATTTTTTTATTTAAATTGATAATTATAATTATATAATTTATATATTTTAATATATTAAATATCATATTAAGATCAAATATAATATAATATATTATAAAGAAAATATTAAAAATTCACCAAATGTTATATCTATATAATGTCATACAACTATACTATAGTATAATATACATTAGATTAGCACGTGATATATTTATAATAATATATAATTTAATTTTTATTTAATTTATTTTAAAGACTCTTTGTGCCATAGCAATCAAGCGTCTAAAGTAAAAATAAAAAACAATATCGTAACACAGACGAAAATAATAATATACTATTATATACATGTATTATTATTATATTATTATTTATATACACATCATTATAGGATGGAAGTATACTATTTCATGTATAGTTTGTGAAGAAAATTCACCGCCTTATTATTTTGAAAACAATGCCTGTCTGAAAAAACATCGTTAGATTATATATTTTAGCAAAAATAGAAATATGAATAATTAAAATTTAACAATTTAAAAAAATATATTGTTTAATCTATATTTATGGAAATATATATAATTATAATTGTAATTCATTCACATACACATACATCGACACATACACATATACATACACATACACATATACATACACATACACATACACGTATATTAACATTATCACAACAATCAAACATATACACCAATAGTTATATGCCTTACTTTTTCTATCCATTACCTAACTTATGTGTATAAAAGATTAAACTATGTGTTTTTTTTAACTCGGTAATGGAGTTATAAATAACAATATTATTAATAGTTATAATAATTGATATGATTTTGATTGAATTATTAAATTTTAATAATATATAATATATAGTAACATTATATTAATTCAAAGATTAAACATTATACATATAAGTAAATAGTAAAGAAAGATGAGTTAATAGTATACAAAATGAATTACATATTATGTAAAATAAAATACGAATAACAACAAAATAATTACTAAATAATAATAATCAATAATAAATAACAATACACACAATATATATAGATAGCTGTGATAAGATACCTTTAAGGGGGTCACATCCCAATACAATATTTTCCGGTAACCGGCATGCCGGAAATATTGTAATTTTAAAACCATTTTCAATCAAGTTGTAACAGGATACCCCTATAAAGTTATTACATTTCAGGCAAGTTGCCGGAAAGTAAGGGGTCCCACTAAAATTGTAGTTAACTTGTCTATAGATCGGTATTAATACTGATTAATACCGATATAGAAATAGATATATCTCGCTAATATAAAAGTATTCAACAAGCCCGATGAGTAGATGTTGTGACCTACGATATTCGATAATCACATGACATATACTACATTTAATAACAAATATTCAAACAAATAATATTTATTTTACTATACATTTGATTATATTTTCTATATACGTTTATAAAATGCGTTTCGATTATGTCAAAATAAATATTTATAATAATTTATGTTATATATTTAAACTTTAATATAATGTCAATATTTAATTTGATTACATAATACTTTACATGTGATATTCGGCTATCTTAGGATATATACATATATATATATATATATATATATATATATATATATATATATATATATATCTAGTCACCATGCCTGTTGAAGTAAAATCACGTTACTACCAATATCGGTAAACTATAAATCTATAATTAAATATCACATGATATCTGGCCAACAGACACGCGACCCTATATTAATATACGTAAATTAAAGTATAGCTGTTTATAAAATTGCTAAATATGTACTTTATAAAGGTAAAAGTTGATGTATCAAATCAATATCCAAAGAATATTACATACATTTTATTAATTGATTTAATATTACATGACATATATTTGTATTGACCAACTACATATAGATATCATTATACTAATTATAGATGTGGCGAATGTAGTCATTTTATAATATACTGTATTAATTGTAATTTAAAATAGTGATTATTTATATTATAATTTTAAACATACAGAATTGGATGAATTTACACACGTACTAGAAGAGTGTAACAACAAATGTTATACATTGATAGATTATGATTATCAATATAATGTAAGTTTAATAATATCTTATCATTATATGATACTATATAGAAGTATTATTAAACTTATATGTGTGTAAGAATACCGAAGATAACTAATATATATATAAATTAAATCATTTCATATATATACATATAGATCATTTCAGCTACAATTAAATATCGTATAATTATTTAATTAATAGTAATATTAACCTTTATTTTTTTTAAATATATTAGATAACAAGTATAGTCTTAAATTAAGACTATTAATACAATATTTAATTGATATGCGGTATAATTTAATAATGTATATATCTTAAATTAATATATAGTATTTAATATAGTCTTGCTAAAATATAATTCAAGTATAAAAGGGAGGAATTAAAAGCTGTTACAAACAAATATTTTCGATAACTATTCATAAAAACTTGTCATAAAACATTAGGAAAACAGATATTCAATATATAAATATAAATTAATATTTAATTTAATAATTAAAAAAAATATCTAGGATAAATACCTATATATTATATCGACATATTTTAAATATTATAAGAATATATCCCATCTTAAATATTAATATATTAGTTTTTAGTTGAGAATATAGGATATTACAGAATATAGGTTATTAATAAATTGAATTAATATTTGAAATAAAAACATGTGTTAGTTCCATTCTAATTTAATAAATAACGAATACATTATTTAACATTATTTAAATATTAAGAATCAGGTCAAGATATCCTATAGGATATCTCTATAGAGTGATTAGGTTAACTATCATAAATTATCAAATATTATAATAATTCCCCCCCTCTATCTCATGATTATAATATTCTATTTTAAAAATTAAGTATAATTATAATAATTTATATGTTTGTTATTCATATTAAAAAAGTATAGGTTTACTATTCATTAATATATATTTGATGATTTTATATTTATGAATTAACAGTATATTTATAAATAAATATATACAGATTGGATAATATTTTATATATAACAATAATATAATTAATCATTAAATAGGTAAATGTTAAAAAAGGGTGTTTAAAAGAAAATATACATCGGTTTCCAAGCGATAATAAAATACACATCGAATTATCGGATCAAAAAAGTGTGTATATATTTATATATATATATGTATGAATGATATATATACCAATGAAGCTAAATCTAAAATTGTTATTATTTAGATACTTAACTTGTAGTATTAATTAATAAAATAATACAAATTAATAAATTAATTACGAGTTAAATATTATTAATTTATTCATAAAATTAATTATAAATAATGTAATTGTAATTTATCTGATTCGTTCACCAATAACATATAGTTTATCTAGTGGTATATAGGGTGTCCGTATTCGGACATGGGTACCGAATATGAACACCCTCGTTGTATATTGAATACATAGATTAAATAAAAGTTTAAAATCACAATAATATCTATAATCATATAATATTAATATATTGTAATTTTTGAATACAAATATTGACTCATAAAATGTTAAAACCACGTATTGTTAAATTTTCCGTATTAGGTTACTTTACTCTATACTTATTTCCATTATTTATTCGAGTTGATTTCTTTAATGAATGTAATTAATACATCTATATGATTATATTCAATTTATCTACATCTTATTCTATTATACCTAATGATTTTTATATTATATTCAATGTAATATATATTTAGTTAATTTTATTTAAACATTATATATAATTATATAATTATTATAGTATGCAGGCGATAATAAAGTAAATAAACAATAATTTAGTATTGACACCTTGTGGCGAAAGCGAATATTATTTAATTTAAGGACCTACCAATAAAAATAAATTGTATGGTAAAAGTGGGGGGGGGGCAAAAACATAGAATGTTCCACGTCCCCCATGTTGCAGCGCCCCTAATCATAGGCGCCTATCATGGTGATTAACTAACCACTTTACTATAGAGTTTCTGCTAGCCACTCTAATACACGTCGCAAGAATTCGTTAACACGATACACCCGTGCGAGGTGTGAAGTACAGGTCACTTAAAATAAAGGTCCCCCTACATTTTAAAGTGGGGGGGGCGTATCCCTCCCCGCCCCGCCCCCTATTGTAGCATCCCTAGTCGGATGGTATTAGTAGAGGTATCGATGATTCATAGAATGGAGGGAATTCATTCTATAGATGACGGGCAGCGCACACAGTGTGCGCCGCACAGTAATGCCATTTAGTAGTATATTTAAAAATAACTATTCTAGACTTTCTATTATTATGGCAAGGTCCTTGATTATACTAATGTATAGTTTGATCTAATTTTAATATTTCTTTCTTATATCTGGTATATAAACTACTATGTACTATATATATATATATATATATTTATATATATATATATATATATATATATATTAATATTATATTACAATTATGACTATAGATCAAATAAACATATTCGTATGCGAAGCAGATACTACTATTATATGCAATAATGGAATTGAGTATATCAATCAAGATAACTTTAGTTAATATTAAAAATAACTATATAAATAAATATAATATATTATAGTATATCAACCGTTTTATTACATATATGATTAAATGTTCTAATGATACAATATATATATATATATATATATATATATATATATATATATATATATATATATATACATGGGACGTAATGATTTTAATGGCCGATCGAATTAGATACTTATTAAAACATCTCTAATTATTAAGCATGTTATTATATTATTTAAAATGTTAAGATATTACTAATAAGATAATTTATATTTTATATTTTATCATTGAGATTGTTATGATGAAATATATCTTTTGTAGTTATTGGTTATTATGAAAACATTACTATTCTTGAAAAAAATCATAGATTATGTAGTTCTGGCAGATAATGCCCATCGCATCGGCCAACATATATATATATATATATATATATATATATCTCGTCAAAAAAAATATTAGTAAAAACTACTCATTAGTATATATTTCGCGATTATAGATGGAAACTATATTTACTATAGTATTAATAAGATTAGTTTATATATTTGGTGAATGAAGTAAATAAAATGTATATCTATTTTAAGAGAACATTTTTCAAGGGTATAGAGTTTATGTATTAATAATACATAATGTTAACTAAAATAAGTTCTATTAATAAGTATGTATTAATTTAAAATACGTTCAAATAAAGTATTAAAACTACTAAAATTAAATTTTACTAACATTTATATGTGATTGAGTTGCGAATTTTATAGATATCAAAAATATAATTAATAAATGAGAATATTTAATAAAACCTCAATTAATTTTAGGGAATAAATATTAAAATATGAATTTCAGCAGTGATAGAAAAATTATTAGATAAGATATTGTAAGTATTTTATGTTATACAAATGATATATTCATGAACTAAACAAAAATAGACTTGTTATTAGATACCTATATATATTATATATTATATATATAATATATTGGTATACTATCAATTTGGAGTAGTAAACAAATATTATTAAACTAAATTTTAAACAATTTAAATGTATTTCTATAATATTTATTGGTGTTTTAAATTATATAATATACTATCATATAAATACTATAATATTATATAATCATCGATATTTTTATTAATACCATTATTTAAATTTATAATTTTTTAAATATTATTATAATGGTAATATTCATTTATTATTTAAATTTTATTTCAAATATTATTAAATTTAACATTGAAGTTTAAAATATATATTTAATATATGTATGCGTATATGTATTAAATATTGTATATTATATATATTTTTTAAATTAATTCATACATTATATTATCAGTTATGAATTTAATATCAAACCCAAAAAAACCAAGGTATATAACAATATATTATATATGTGTATGCACATATAATAATTTTAATTATGATTAACATATAATATGATTATTTATATTAAATTATATTATTATATGATGGTATACTTTGTTTATTGAAATAACAAAAATACAATAAATGTATAGTTTATTCTGATGTTGTTTTGTTTTTCATAAAGTTGTAAATCTAATAATCTATAATTAATAATAACAAGCGATATAGTTAGTTAGAGATACAATTGAGTTAATTAATTTAAGATAAGGTTAATTTAGAAAGAAACAGTTATACATTAATGATACTACTGATAGTACATATTTATTAAAGTATTATTTAGTCTGAATGTACCTATATATATATACAGGTATCTGTTATTTAAAGGTATACTTGCTAATAAATTAATATTTAAAAATATTTTCTTGGATATATATTTAATCAAATGTTATTATATTATTATTATATAGTTTCTAATAATGTAAATAAAATAAATATTAGGATAAAATTAAATATAAATTAATCAAAGGAAAGTTGAGAAAATATTTAGTTTTTTCTTATATTTTCTTACGCTTGTTAAAATCATATATTGTGCATATTTTTTATTTAATAATTTATTAAAGTAATACGGTTACATTGTTTAATATTACATTCATATGATAAAGTAAATAATATAAATAGGATTATATTAATTTAAAATATCAGCTTAATTCAATACACTTTTAAATATCATATATTTTTCTTCTACTATTTCTTAAAGGATTTATTTCCACAGATTTATTTTCTTCTAACAAGTCAATAAACAAATATAAATATGTATAGTTATGACAGTTATCAAATTACATTCCTTTGATTTACGCTCGTATATAACGTTATATACTAGAAATGACATATGTTCATTTGTAATCTCTGAAATGGATATTTTTTTGTATTCCGGACTATATAATTGTCAATTATAATTTAATGATATAATTATTTTAATCAACATTTCAAGGATGTTTATTTATCTGTCAAATAAAAAGACAATTATATTTTAAATTGTATATTATTAAATGTTATTAAAAATACGAATTTATTTGTAAATCAAGTTCGAATGTATGATGTTTTTTTATATTATGTATGTCGACAGTTCAATTAATATTATGTATATTAAATTATATTATGAATTTAATAAATCATATTAAAATTATCCAATAAAAAAGTGTTTGTATTTATTATTGTATCGAATTTAAAATGTGTACTCCTGGACTATATTATTAAATTATTCAGGTGTAAAATTAAAATTTCACAACGTATGCATCGGAAGAAGTTAAAGGCTATTATAGGAAAATAATTTTTTTTAGATATTTAGTATAGGATATCCTATGTATATACATAGCGAAATTATAGTATTATATGTATGTATGAAATATGTTGGTGAGTCATTTATAACGAAACGGTATACTTTTAAAGTTACATAAAATGAGATTAACAAAATAATCTGAAAAAAAATATCAACAATATCTAATCTTAAAAAAATATGAAAATATTGTGTAATATATCTTATATTTAAATAGATTAGAGTATATTAAATTCAATAACACATATTATCTGGTAAGTATGTATATTAAGTATAATACATATTAAAATAAACAACAATAATCAAAATGAAATACATGTGAACATTCCAATTTAAAAAATTTAAATACCGATTAAACAAATGATAGCATATTGATTAATACTAATACTAAAACATAATTTAAAAAAAAGTCATTTAAATTGTTGTAATATCTACAGTTACAATAAACCTTTTTCAATATAGATTATTTGTATATTATAAGTATATTATGTTAATACAATATGTGTATTTTTTTAAATATATACTTATATTTAAACACAATTTGCACTTTGATAAAATCGGGATTTTTCGAAATTCTAAAAAAATTCTTGATATTTCTAGGATTTTTTATTTAAAATTGTATTATTTATATTTTCTATTTTATTAATATAAAGTAAATAATGTGTTAATATTTTTTCAAAACTAATTTATTATAAAGATTGTATATCCTTATTTTTGGTAATTTATTTTATATATGTATAGTATATTTTTAACTTGTTCTATACTATAGAGCATATTATACTCATCGATATAAAGAAAGTGGATACGCAATTGACGCACGCAATGCATGTTAAAGATAGATACGTGAATGACACTTTTATCGATAAATTAACAAAATGGTATCAGTGATTTTGATTGGATATTAGTCATATTATATATGTCAAATCTTAAAACAGTAGTCTTTTCGTCGAAATAGATTAAAGTAACTTCTATCTATATCAATGGATTTAAATTATATATATCAATAAAATCAATAAAACAGTATTATAACATCAATTTAAATACACAAAATTACGAGGAACGTTGATATTATGTATTTTAAATATATAATTTTATTTTTAGTATAGATAGTATATTAAAATTGGTAGTAATTATCAATATATATATGTATAAATAAATATTATTATAAATAAAAAGTAGTGGGCCAGATAGTGGGTTTCGACTGCAACGCCCGTAGCAGATAGTGCCATATACTACATTCAATTGATTATCCACTTTCTTTATATCGATGATTATACTATAGAGTCTATAGAGTTTAACTTATTCTATAGAGTTTAACTTATTTTATGTTAAGTTCACGTTAGCGCGATAGCCTTAGACAAAAAGTGGCTCTATTGTCAGGGTATATTTAATTAGAATCACTTTCCGATCATTATTTACGTTGTAAGGATAGGAGATTTTAAAATAATATAAGTACTATAAATTCTGAAATAAATAAGAGAAAAACGAAATTTTTTAAATTATTATTATTTATATTTAGATCTATATATATATTTAAGTTATTGAATTAAATGATGATGAGAATGGTATTTACAAAACACTAATTTTAAAATAAAAAATTTCCAGTAAGTCGCTTAAATTTCCGGTAACTAATATGTGTTTTTGGTCAACCACTAGTTGTTCAGTGGAGATACTTGTATTCACTGCATGTAAAAACTGAACTGGTCGTAAACCACAACTGGTAACAAAATTTATTCGAACCACACCGGTTGAAATCAAACAACAGGTGGTTTAAATGATACTAGTGGTGTATCGTGTATTTAGTTTGAAAGCAAGCTAAGGTTATCCGGTTATCTTAAATATTATTACTCACTCAGCAAATAAATTACATATATATTTAAAACATAGGTAATTTTTTAATATTTGATTCGATTATGTTTTGGCATTTCCCTGCTATTTGAAAATTGGCAAAAAAAATTACCAACCAAAAAATCCTACTATTTTCTATATAAATCTCATGTTAGATATCGCTAATTTTTATAATTTATTTATGTCTATAATTATTTAGTATAATCAAGAAATAATTTTATTAAATTACTAAATTATCAATAATAAAAATCAATTACTTATTTTATAAATATATAATATTTTTATGAAAATATATATACATATATATGCAAATATTTTTATTTTGAAAATTACAAATTTTCTTTGGTAGCATTGGTGTAACATATATTATTTATGAAGATTTTATAAAAATGTGTATTGATGATTTATAAATTAAAATTTGTTCATAAAAATAATCAATAAAATATGATTTTATTATTTGATTTGATTTTTTATAAATAATATTAATAATATATATTTATATATATATATATATATATATATATATATATATATATATATATATATATGTGTGTGTATATAAATATATACTTATAAATAGTATGATGAATTTTAAATAGAAGTTTTAAAAGTTGTACTTTTTAGAAAAATAGATAATATTATCAGGAATTCTAGGGAAAATTAAAAAAAAACTAAAATAGATAGATAACATGATAACATTTTTTTAAATAAAGTAAATATAAATACAATTAATATTGATTTATACAATTCTATTAAGAGACCATGTTAAATCAGTATTAATGAAATGTTAAATTTAAATATTCCTGGGAAGAAACTAAATATAAAAAAAAATAAAAAATAAATGCCTAATTTAACTTTATTGAATATACAGGTAAATATATCTTTTGTACGAGGTTTTATTCCACACAAAAAAAAACATATTATAACGAATCAGATTAACGCATTAAGTAGAGTGATTAATATATTGTTATTTTTATTGTTATTTTTATTTGGTGGAGTCCTTTCATCCCATCCAGGAACTTATATGCAGTTTTCACTTATAACCATATATGGTTCTGATGTCACTTCGAAGCCGCTCTCATGTTAAGGCATCCATGGGGTTATCGATAGCCGATCATTTATTTATACACAATTATATAAGAATAGATGGTTAACACAATTATGAATGTGAATATTATTAGTATAATTATATCTACAGGTTTGCATAATTAGATTTAACTGCCTAATGATATGTAGGCAGTTATATCTATAATTGCACCATCGCCTTAAGCAGTTCGTAATTATTCTCGGAAACATACGTCTACATCTATAACGTGTATACAGTAGACTGTTGTTAAGCTTTACCATATCTACAAAATCACGATCAGAAACCATAATTACCAGAGAAGTTATCCAACTATTGATACAAGGACATTTCAACGAATAAAGTATGCGTGCCTAATGCTAATCCCTTTCAATAGACATAATTAAATAAATATAATGAATGATATTTATTTATGGACATGTTATCAAGAAATATGCATTTGAGTTGTAGACCATTTCAGGATAACGCTACCAGGAAGAGTTTGAATAATATTGCCATCATTCTTTCTAATGGATGACATTCTTTTAAGCTGTATTATAATTATCTTTATATATATATATATATACCCAGGAAACCAAATATGGTTTTTTACGTTGCATTTGGTTGAATTACGTTGCAAAAGTTAATAAATATGTTTATTGTGCAACTTCACATGACAAATATAATTATTTATAAATGGTAGCATTATAAGGTTGCATTTAAACATAAAATATAGTTAAAAAAACTGTAATCAATTTATTTATAAATACGTTGAAAAATGTAATTAAATACTATTTATCTCCAACTATAAATACATTTCTTATAATTGAATGATAAAATGTTGGTTGCATTTAAACATAAAATATGGTTAAAAAAACTGTAATAAATTTATTAATAAATATGTTGAATAATATAGGTAAATACTATTTATCTGCAACTATAAATACATATCATATAATTGAATAATAGAATCTATATATATATATATGTATCATGGGTATATCACCTATATGTATCATATGTAATTGTAATATTAGAATTAATAGTATGACACATATTAATATAAATTATATTATTATTTAATGGTCCTAAATAATATTTACTTATTATAGTATATTAAAGTATTGTTATAGTATTATATTCCTATATTATATTATTATAATATTTATAATAACCCAGCAAATAGTAATAGCTTCATAATAGCAACATAATAGCAACATAATAGCATATATAATAACCTCAAGTGTTTACATTGTGCTATTATGCTGTATTATGTTGCCATTAAAAGTCTATTATGCTGTTATTAATTTGTAATGCTATTATGATGCTATTATGTTGCCATTAAATGTATATTATGCTGCTATTATTTTGCTATTATAATAATAACAACATAATAGCAACATAATATCATTAAAAATTAATATTAATATTATTAATTTATTTAGAAAAATAAATTATTTAAATATATTAAAATAATATATATATATATATATATATATATATATATATATATATATATATGTGAATTAATAATATTAATATTATTTGAAAAATTATTAATTTATAAATTATATAATTAATTAATTATATAATTTATAAATTAATATATATATAAATATATAAATATTAAAATGTTATGCAACGGTGGGGATTCGAACCTAGACTTTTTGACAAAATGTATTATAATACATCACGCTAGATCTCCTGGCCAAATCACTATTTTTTATTTATATAAATTTACGTATAATTTAAATATGTGGGATATAATTATAGAGAAAAGTGGATGTAGATATAAATTGGTAAATAATTATATAATATTATTCATTTTTTAATCTAATATAATTCATAATATAAATTTTTACCTATTATGGTGTTACCTTATTATGCAATTGTCATTTAACTTAATAATAATGTGTATATACTTGTTCTGAAGTAATTAAGTATACTTACATGTATTACATGTAGGTATGTCAACATTATGTCAATTTGACATGATCATCATGATGATGTAAGCTTACATGGTTACATTATACTATTATGCTGTATTTCAAGTAGAACAAATATATTATATAGGTATATATATAATAATATAATCCATCGATATTTTATCCGTTAAATGTTATAGTAACTTTAAGTTAAACTTATCATTTCTAATAGTAATAATTTAAATGTAATCAAAAATAAAATGTATTAACAAATATTTAATTGTACAATTACTATAACGGATAAAATATCGATGGATTATATTATTATACATATATAATATATTGGTTCTACTTGAAATTTAACGGGCATTCTATAACTATATCGATCTAATTTGTACGTAACATATTCGAATTAGAATAACATATTTTCTAATTAATAATTGAAATTTAATAAAAAATCTAATTTATTAACAAACATTTAATTGTACAGTTACTATAACGGAAAACTTCGCGATGGATTATATTATTATACATATATAATATATTGGTTCTACATGAAATTAAACAGGCATTCTAAAACTATATCGATCTCATGTTTACGTAACATATTAGAATTATAATCGTATATAAAGAATAATTTATAATAGTAATAATTTAAATTAAATCAAAAATGAAATTTATATATATATACATATTCGACGTGCAGTGCACGTCGTGCACGCGCAATGCGCGTCGCGTTGCGAATACGTATTATTTATATCTGAATAATCGTGTATGAATATACATTATATATCACTGTAAAGTCAATGATTCATTAATTCAACTAGTCTATATCGAATTAGTTGTTTTTAACGCGCAGAATAGTTCAATTCCTTGATTATAATATTCATGACATCGAAGTTCACTCTCATAAGCCCACAATATATCACGTGTGAAAATATGCCACTCGTATCATTCCAGAATTTTCTACATTTTTTAATTTTATTTAACTCTAAAATAATACTTTTATCATATTATCATGTTTATATTGATAATAGTAAAACATAAGATTCTGTATTATAACATATAAATACTTCAAGCAAAATATCTAAACACATGAAGACTAATGAAAAAAAAGAAAAAAGGTTTTATTTAGATATTTAAAAGATAAAATAAATTTAATAATTCATATAATAATTATTATAATTATTATAATAATAATATATGAATTAAACAATATTTGATGTATTTGTTATATATTTATAACTTGTAACTCAATGTTTAATAATTAAGGCATAACTTAATAATGTTAATATTAAAATTATTTATTTTTAAAATTATTTTAAAAATATTATGGTATACATATATACTTTGTTTCAATAGTTATAATAAAATATTTTATCAGAGTTATAAGACTATAGTATAGCTTCGGGTATTTACTAAATACAATTTATATATAGAACCACGCAAGACTTACGTGGTAAGCATTCTAAATAACTAAAAATGGCGAAATAGATCCAGAAATTCCATATACATTTATATATCCATAATTATTATTTCTTATATTATATAATATTATATTAAATATATATAATTATTATAATATTATAATAATATTATAAATATATTCTAGAAAAAATAATGTGTTGGAGGAACTTTTACCATATACGAATATAGTTTGTATAATATAATTTGTATCACTAAAGCATAACTTATTAATTACATATGTATTCAATAAATCTATTTGATAATAATTTATTATATTCTAAGAATAATTTCTATAAGAATAATTGTGTTATAATTACAATAGCTCATATTATATAAATTCTGATATGTATAAAGTATACTTATTATTATTAGAATAATAATTTGTTTTATGTTATCTTTCCAAATTTTATTATTATAATTTTTGGATCAAAGGAACTTTATGATCAACGGACTTCAATGTCCGTAGATTTTTCCGATTAATGTAAAGTTACTCATATATACTATATCTATATATTTACAAATGTCCGCGGATCGTAAAGTTACTATAATATACATTATATGTCTATATATTTATAGATGTATCACTGATTGTAAAGTTACTCTTATATACATTATATGTCTTTATATTTATAGATGTCCGCTAATCGTAATGTTATTATTATATACATTATATATCTATATATTCTTAGATGTAGAAATCTATGAATAATATCGATGTCCATCGAATTTGTCCATTGATCGTAAAGTTCTCTTGATCCTCATTTTTTAATATATGTAAATTATAATGATTATTAATTTTTATTAGGTAAATGAAAAATTACTAAATGTATACGTTTTTAATTAATTAAATAAAACTTTACAATATTATTGTAACTATAAAATCATTATATATTGTACATAATTTTGTTTATACTTATATAATACTTTACAAATATTTTATTAAATAATTTTATTAAATAATCCACAACGAAATTCATTAATATTAAAATCTTATGTACGTATTATTATTTAAATTTAAAAAAAAATGTGTTTACTAATCTTTTATCATATTCAAAAAATCTATTATCACAACATATCTGTGTCAATCTAAATAGTTCGGTTGCCGTGTCGAGTTTCTAAAGAGGTCGTATGCCGTGTCAAGTTGCTAAAGAGGTCGTCTTTAGTGTCAATATGCTATAGAGTTCACCTGCCGTATAGAGTTTCTAAAGTGTTCACATACCATGTCGAGCCGTAATATAGCTGATGTACGTATTCTTATTTAAATTAAAAAACACATTTGTATAATAATCATATTCGAAAAATCTATTATCACAACAGATCCGTGCCAATCTAAAGAGTTCGCTTGCCGTATTGAGCTGCTAAAGAGGTCATCTGCTGTGTCAAGTTGCTAAAGAGGTCGTCTTTCGTGTCAATATGCTATAGAGTTCACCTGCCGTATCGAGTTTCTAAAGTGTTCACATACCATGTCGAGCCGTAATAGATTTCTACCAGCTTTGCCATGTATACGCCGTAAGAATATATTAATGTTTAAGAGGTAACTCTATATAATTATTATTATGATTATTTTTAAATATTAATATCAATTATAATTTTATTAAAAAATCCTCAATGTAATTCAATAATATTAAAATCTCGTGTAGAGTATTCTTAGTTAAATTTAAAAAATCATTGTATAATAACTTTTTTCATATTCAAAAAATCTATTATCACAACAGATTCGTGCCATCTAAAGAGTTCACCTGCCGTATCAAGCTGCTAGAGGTCACCTATCATGTCAATCTTCTGAAGAGTTTGCCAACTGTGCCGAGCTACTAAAAAGTTAGTCTATCAGTTTTGCCATGTATACGCCGTAATAATATCTTAATGTTTAAGAGGTAACTCTATATAATTATTATTATGATTATTTTTAAATATTAATATCAATTATAATTTTATTAAAAAATCCTCAATGTAATTCAATAATATTAAAATCTCGTGTAGAGTATTCTTAGTTAAATTTAAAAAAATCATTGTATAATAACTTTTTTTATATTCAAAATATCTATTATCACAACAGATTCGTGCCATCTAAAGAGTTCACCTGCCGTATCAAGCTGCTAGAGGTCACCTATCATGTCAATCTTCTGAAGAGTTTGCCTACTGTGCCGAGCTACTAAAGAGTTAGTCTATCAGTTTTGCCATGTATACGCCGTAAGAATATCTTAATGTTTAAGAGGTAACTCTATATAATTAGTATTATGATTATTATTAAATGTTAATATCAATTATAATTTTATTAAAAAATCCTCAATGTAATTCAATAATATTAAAATCTCGTGTAGAGTTAGTTAAATTAAAAAAAATCCTTGTATAATAACTTTTTTCATTTTCAAAAAATCTATTATCACAGCAGATTCGTGCTATCTAAAGAGTTCACTTGCCGTATCAAGCTGCTAGAGGTCACCTAACATGCCAATCTTCTAAATAGTTTGCCTACTGTGCCGAGCTACTAAAGAGTTCATCTATCAGCTTTTCCATGTATACGCCGTAAGAATATCTTAATGTATGAGAGGTAACTCTATATAATTATTATTATGATTATTATTAAATGTTATTATTTTCAATTATATCTTATATTATCAAATTGATATTTAAAATAGTCAGTAATGAAAATATTCCCATTAAGGGGGGGGGGGAGGCACGCGTTCATCTAAACAATGCTATTTTAGCTCTATCTAAAAACACTAATGATAAATAACTAATGGAGATAATTTCAAGTTTTTTTAAACTAATAATTACAAAATATTATAATATATATATATATATATGTATTACATTTATATATATATATATATATATATATATATATATAAATGACAAGTAAAATATAATGGTAAATAAACAACACTGAAACAATATTAATTAGTACTAATCAGTGTTGGGGTCAAATACACTTTATCAAATACAAACACAAATAAATTTTTCTTAAAGAATCAAATACAAATAAAACTACAAATATTTATTAAATTTTTATACAAATACAAATACAATTACAAAATAAAAATATGAATACATTAAATATTAAATCATTTGATTTATTCATATTTTAAATCATATGGGCATATTTGATTTAAAATAATAATCCTTATCCATATACCAGATTGCATAATAATTAATTGAAATATATTTTAAATATATTTAATTCCTAAAGAAAATCAATAAAATAAAAAACTGTAAACAATAGACTTGTTGTTTGGGATATTATAAGTTATAATTTATAAAGCGCTGTTCACATGAGAAATCTATTCAAGAAATTTTGCAATGGAATTCTTATTAATTCCCAAAATGTAAAAGTCTATGTTTTTTCTGCGATTTTTACTAAATGTTCTAATACCAATTTATTCTAGTTTATGTGAAAATTTATGTAATTGGTAAAGCGCACGTACATGTATACTGACTAACATTAATGCATATACATTTACATTTCTATTATAAATATATATTCTATTTTCTAATATAAATTATTGTTAATTTGTTAACTCATAAAGTAATTTTTAAATTGTATTTAAAAATGTATTTGATCAAATACACCAAATACAAATACATCACTGATTAATTATTCAAATACAAATACAAATACAAATATACAAAATCAGCGTATTTAAATACAAATATATATTTGACCCCATCCCTGGTACTATTATAGAGTAATACTTATATAAATATTATAATGAGATATACAAATAAAAATAAGTATAGAAGTTATAAAATAGAAAAATATTAATTTATTTTTATAGTAATAGTTTAATAATAGTTATAAAGTATTATACAAAATAAATAATGAATAGTATAAAATTAATACAAGAATATAACGTCTTGCGTATACAGCTAATTATAGAAAGAACATTTATAAATTTTCTGTTTGGAAGCTTCTCTTTTCAACCAATGATATCTTGTTATATACATATGTGATTTTTTTATCAATTATACTTTATCAATAATCTATGCTTAATGTAAAAATATAATTTTGTTTAGTAAAATATTTGTATACGATATCGAAATATATAATTAAATGTGACAAGTATTTACAAAAATCCTGTCAATTTCAAATAATTATATATCGATTACGCTTATAAAATTACTTATTAAAATAATTACAGAAATTTTACAAATTTATAAATAAGATATTAAAATATGTAATACAATTTTTATGTTAAATAAAAATATTAATCATATTTTAATACGCGCCTCATATTTTAATACACCCTTAATTTTTATTGGTTTAAAATTTGAAATTAAAATCAATATTTAATACCTATAGTTACCATATATGCACACATTAGTGTTCAATGATAACACTAATATATATATATATATATATATTATTTACTATAATAATAATATTAAATGTTTGGCAGGAAAACAAAACGAATCTGTGACAGCTTTTGAAAATGACGATGATATTATTACTTAAATAATAAATATATATTTAAAAACTATTTTTCTTTTAATAGGATAATGGTAATATCACTTATTTAATAAAAATATGTAGTATATTATAATATATATATATACACACATATATATATAATTTAAGTATATTTACTTTAGACTAATTTTGATATATAGATAAATTATATATTTTATATTTATGTTTAATTTAACTTAGTAATATAGTTAACAAATCTAGTTTATATTTATATTTAATTTAACTTAGTTTATAAACATATTTAAAAAATCCAGTTTTATTATATGTTTAAAATATGTTTAATATAACCTAGTTTAAATTGCTCACATTCACCCATATATTTCAACGTTGATAATAAACTAGTTTAAACTAGTTTTTTCAACTACATTTGGTTTCCTGGGTAGTGATATAGATAAATAGATATATAAATAGACACTATAAATTTATAATTAGAAATAATAATAATAATAATAATATCAATATATATTGTAGATTGGATACAAATGGAGAGTTAAACTGTATACAATGTTACAGCAAGCGATACATACACGGTAACGATACACTATGTGAATTAGGTTTTAATCCAATTATAATATCACAATTAAATACCTATTTATATAGCATACACGAATAACACATGTATCATTTATATAACTATCATTAATTAAGCATTTGTGTGAATGATAGTTTGGGTATTGATAGTGATAGTTAATGATAGTTTTGTACCCGTATAAATAAATTGTACAAATAATAATTATATATCTCGAAAAGCCGATATAAATCAGATATATTTTATCGGTCCTTTCGAGTCTGAGTTAGCAAGAGTTAACTGTATACTTATATTATATAAGTTATATATATATATATATATATATATATAATCTGTATTAAATTATTATTAAAAATATGTTGATTTATAAATAATATATATATACATTAGTTGGATTTTAATTTAATACATTATTATATTATAAATTATAGGAGTCGCAGATTATTTTAATATTTTAAAATGTGAAACACCTTGTTATATATTAATATCAATAAAGGATAACCAGGTAATTTATTAATTATTTAAATTATATATTTAATATATAAATGTATATTTATAAATATATATATATATATATATATATATATATATATATATAAATCAGATTTATTATTTCATGTTGTAAAGCATGAAATAATAGAGAAGTTAACAAATGTATTTGTTTTTGCGAGAACTTCCCCAATCATCATATTCTAGATAAGTTAGATTCTCACGAGTAAAAAAATGTAAATATAAATAAATAAGATAAAGAATAAAAATATGTATCAATAAGTCAAGTTACAAATAAATTATGTAAAGAATAAAAAATATGTATCAATAAGTCAAGTGTAAAATTAAAAGATGTAAAGTTATATACAAAAATTACAGAAATGAGTTGAATTCTGAATGCCGAACTATAAAAGGAATAGAATAGCTAAACAATATAAATAAAAAAAAAAAAAAAAACTAAAACAAGTAAGATGAAGGTTTCATAAATAATACCAGAAAACAAAAATAAAATTAGATAATCAATTGTTTAATTGATTTTCATATTTTGATAAAAGGTGTTTTTTTAATATTTTTTTTAAAGTTTTTTATATAAATTTTTGTGAATAATAATTTATTTAGACATAAATTATTCCATGATTTAGGGCCTTTAAATGATAATGATTTATGATGACGGCTTAATTTTATATAAGGTTATTTGAAATTTGAAATAATTTGAAAAAAGTATTTGTGTATACATTGTTAATTATTGGAAATAATAATGATATACTGCTTGGGCATTTCTTTAAATGTACATTGTGCATGAATACAATATTTTTATAAGTTATTAAATCTTTAAATTTTAATATATTAGAACATAAAAATAAATTATTAGTATTAGTCAAAATAAATATATTATTTACAATTTTAAGTATATTTTTATTTACAATTCGAACAGCATTTTTTATAGAGTTGAAATACATTTAAGGTTATTATTAAAATTATTTCCCCAAATTTCTAAACAGTACATGATATGAGGAAAAAACAAAGAATTGTAAAGCAGCTTAAAAATATATATTGGTAAATAGCCTAGCTTTCTTAATATATATAACATGTGATAATTTCAATTGTATTTTTCTTATGTGTTCTTTAAAATTTAAATTATTATCTAAAATAACTCCAAAAAAAGTATAACTTGATACTAAGCATATTTCAGTTGAATTAATTGATATACTATTAATAAAATTTGCATCTTTATAAGGTAGCACTTTTGTTTTATCAATATTTAATATTAATCTATTATTAATGTAAATTTAAAATAACTAAATTTAAACTTTTGCATAGAGTCTTATTACTTGGTTCACTAATGCTAACCGATGTATCGTCAACAAAAAGTATAAGATTAAAATGTATATTTAAATTATGTAAGGCCATATGAATATCATTTATATATAAAATAAATAGTAAGGGGCCCAAAATGGATCCCTGAGGTACCCAAACATATAATATATATATATATATATATATATATATATATATATATATATATATATATGTGTGTGTGTGTGTGTGTGTGTGAATATAATATTATATATAGTAATTGGTTACTAAAATTTATAGTTCATAGTATTTATTTTTAAATATAGTTATATATTAAATATATATGTTATATATATAAAAATCAGATTCAAATTACAAGAGGGTGTAATAAACAAAGTGAATTAGGTCTACTGATTAATCCTACTGTCGTTCAAATTTATGAATATTTTATTAACAGTTTAGTATTAATATTTATATATATATACTTCCTTTCCACATTTTACTCTAAATAACATAATTATTTCCCATACCTCCAAAAACCTAGGATTATTATCTGATGACAAATTATCATTTATGAATCACATATCATCCATTACAAAATCCTCCAACTTTCATCTTTTCAGAATTAAAAAAATACGGACATCACTTTCCAGAAACCTTACGAAAACTCTAATAAATACTCGTGTACTTTCCGCTAAAGCTACGGTACAACTAAATCGGATTATCCGTTTCTCAATAGTACTACTTACTGTTTAACACGACTGGATCACTCTATTACAACATATCACCAATCATCTCGTATGTGGATACCCTTCTCTCGCAGATGTAAATTAAGTATAATATCTATAATCCATAAATCAATAGATTCTTTCAACGATAGCAATATCTCTGATCTAATTAAAAACATACAATATTACTTTCTGTTCGTTACCAAAATGCTCCTTATCGTCCATAACTCTAATAAAACTTCTCTAAATTCAAGAACTTTTAATAATTCCGGTCCCGCCTTAAGGAATTCCCTCCCTCCTACCATTCGTTCCATTAGATCCCACAAAAGATGTATAAATATTACTTCTTCTTTTCTCTCTACCCATAGTCATTACATCATCCATCTTATTATTTTTGTCCGTGTAAAATTCAACGTATATTATTATAAAATTGTTATCGTATTAGTATTATCTTATTATTATATTACACTCCACTATATCAATGCAGTCTGTAATATGCAACACTCCACTATACCAATGCAGTCTGTAATATGCAACAATCCACTATATCAATGCAGTCTGTAGTATATAACACTCCACTATATCAATACAGTCTATAGTATATAACACTCCACTATATCAATGCAGTCTGTAGTATATAAAACTCTACTATATCACTTCAGTCTGTGGTATATAATACTCCTTTTTATAAGTGATATATATCATTTATTATTTTTTCCGTGTTATATTCAATGTATATTATTATTAAATTGTTATCGTATTACTATTATATTATTATTATAATAATATGTTTTCTTCCCGCACGAGCGAAAGGTCTACATGACCCTATTTTAGTGCTAAATAAAACTTATATCATCATAATTATATATATATATATATTGATATTTATTTATATTGATATATTAAATACATATGTTGATATACAAAATGCTTTGATGTTTTTAATATTAGGATTACCTTCAAATTTGGATGATTATGACCATGATAATATTAATTGTGTTAGCATATTAAGTAAGTATATATATATATATATATATATATATATATATATATATAAGTATACTTAGCTATGTAGTATAATGACCTATTTATCAAATTCATACATATAGGATACTATATATATACATCATAAATTCATTATTGATATACAATTAATAATTAACTTAATAATAAACACCACACACATTAACAATATTATATTATATAAATACATATAAGATATGATATTAAATAAATATGTATATAATTAATGTTTAAAAACAGGACAGCATATTTATGAGGCCCTTAATGTGTTAATGAGGCCTTTAATAAACTCTCCAATAACCATAATGGAGACAGACAAGATCATATAGCAAGATTCATTAGAATCGAATATTATATTCGCGATATTCGTAAAAATAGTTCAAAGAATACTCTAAAGGATGAATTAAATTTAATTTTTAAATAATCAAATTAATAAAAATTAATAATTCCTTTAAATTATATCGAATGGGTATTTAGCATACTAATACATATTATGATAAGTACTCTGGGTTAAGTAGTAGGTTAATCGTAGTAATAATCCCAAGATTCACAACTAACCAATTTAACATGGTAATACATTGTGTGATTTACACACGTATGAAATAAACATGATTATGCTAATTATTTACATACTTTCGTGTGCACCAAATAGTTATGGCATTCACTTTTTTCTTTTAGTATACATTTTACTTATAATAATATTATAATATTATATAATTAATACATATATATGAGAAATATCTGTATATTATTTATATATTAATATTAAAATTGAGATAATAAACGAGTGTAAATAATGATCGAATTTACACTCTATATATGGATACATAAATATAACTATTTAGTATTTTAAAAGAAATATATAGTATTATTGGATATATGTTTATAGGGTGTTGGAACATTTCGTTGTTATATTACTTATGGGTCATATATATTACGTAAATAATTTTACATTCATAATATATATATATATATATATATATATATATATATATATATATATATATATATATACATATATTATTAATATATTGTTAATCAATTAATTAATTTATTTATTTGTGTGTTTAAAATAATTTCGCGTAATATTTGTTGATTAGTATACATTGAACCAAGTTTAGAAAATAATAATGTTTGGGCGTATAATTTATACAAAATGTCCATACAGAACTAAATCTTAATATTTTCTACAAATAAATGGAAAATATATATATATATATGTTTTTTATTATTTATTATTTGAAAAAATAATAAAATATATTCAAATATCATACGATAATTAATTAAATTGTAAATGTTCACCTTCATGGCTATCTTTTAAAAAAATGTTCCCATATTATTATATTTTACATTGTCTAACAAATTATTACATTATCATTATATATATATATATTTATATAATACAGAATATATTGTATATTAGTTTGTTTAAAATAATGAATATTAATTTAATTTAGATACCTGTTGGAATTTCTGTACAAGTGATAAATGTAATGCTATCTCAATTAACATATTTAAAAGTTAATATAGATATATATATATATATATATATATATAAATAAATAAGATTTATTATTTCATGTTATACAGCATTAAATAATGGATAAGTTAATAAACAAATGTATTTGTTTTTTTTTTGTGAGAACTTCCCCAATCATCATATTCTATAGAATCTATAGATAAGTTTAAAAGAAGAATAAGTTTCGAAAATTCTCATGAGTAAAAAAATGTATATACAAATAATTATATATATATATATATATATATATATAAAGTAGTATTTTCCAGTCCAATAAAAATTGCATTAATTAATAATATTTATAAAAAAATAGGATAACTAGTTATTTATAAATTATTGACTGATATCCATAATTCCTGAAGTTTCTAAAATATTGAAAAGCTAATAGAAAATAGAGTGAATGTATTCATCGCAAAACATAATACCATATCACCATCAATATTTGAGTATCAAAATAATATATCCATTGTTGATATTTGATGACATTGTATATAGATCTAATTTTTAAATAACAGAATACAATGAAAGTAAATACAGTATTATTAGATATTTAAAATTTATTTAATATGATAAACTATGATATATTATTTTACAAATTACAAATATATGGTATAAGAGTAATTTTCGAAATTATTTAAAATCCTATCTAGATATCAACAAAATGATATCTATTAATAATATACATTTTAATATAAAATATAATCACAATAGGTACCTCAGTAATACTTATTCAATATATTACACTTTATTATATAACCTACAACCATAGATTTATAGTTTACACTATTATAGTGTAAACTATAAATATATGCCTATAACCTACAACCTACAATTTATTGTGCTTGTTTATTAATAAACAATTGTTTATTGTTGTTTTTTTCTATCTGGAGTATAATTCATACACGTCTAAAATAATATTTCTGTGTATGCCTTAAAGGAGCTATTATGTATTATATTCGCAAATAATTGTTTATTATATATATTATTCAAACTGTTTCTTTAAAAAATTCAAATAAATTCATTTCATTTCATATATATTAACGATCTACCTAAAATAGTTAACAATAATTAAATAGAGTTAAACTTTAGTAGCATTCACATTCATTTTATATTTCAAAACCAACATTTAATAACATGTAATCATTGTATTGTTATTAATCAAATGTATAGCGTAAATAAACACATCCATTTAGGAATTTATTTATATTTAGATGATAAATTAAATATAAAATCATATAAATAAATAAAAAATAACTTATTATAAATATTATATGCACTATAGTGCATACTTTATAAATGCTTTATAAAGAAAGAATCATCATATATTACATCCGGTAAAGTATAGTTACTGTTAACTCTTTACGTGTCATTCATATAATCTGTATAATGTATAGTCAATACTTACTCACAATATACTTACTCTTTTTAATATTTCAAAAATTAGTGGAAAAGTAATTTAAAATATATTAAAAAATACAACAAATATTTAAAATATTTAAAAAATGTTTTAAAAAAATGTCGAAAACCCAAAACCAAACCCAAACCATATTCGAAATTTATACTAAATGTTATAATGGTAATAAAAATAATATACAATTAAATATTTAATAATTTAAATTATTGGATTATTTAGTAATTACTGAATAATATAGAAAATTATACTATTTAATATACTAACTATTTAACTAAAGTTAATATGAAAATAAAATATAATGAAAATATATAAATAATAATATTAATTTGTTTAACTCTTATAAATATATAGATTGATATCATATAAAGTAATATGGTTTCTAAATATGATCACATTTATAATCAATATCCAGTTTTCAATAAAACCTTTTATAATCAATTAACTCATTCGATTAGTATTATATCATTAATAAATTATATATGTTAAATGATACACATATAGTATAAAATCATGTTATATTACAAGTTTATTATATGTGTAAGTAAAACCCATATAATAATGTGATATAGGATATCTAAATACAGATTTATTAAAATTTAAAATTATTTCAATAATAATTTAATTAATATATTTTAATTAAAATAAGTCACCCAAATAATTATATTTGTATTATAATTAAATTATTTTTATTTAATTTAATATTTATATATGTGTAAAATATTAATAATAATATATACATATCAATATCACATCCATATATGACATATATACACATTAATGTATACTTATATATATAATGATATATACGTATATGTTTTATAATTACATTTTTTAATATATATATATATATATAATTGTTTAAAGATTCCATATTTATTAAAGATATAGGGTACAGTGATTTACAAAGATCCTGGGCTTTAAACATGAATAATAATATTCATTCAATAGATGGTTATAATTTTAATAATGTAATATTATAATATCAAATATATATGATCTAATTTATAAAGATATATATATATATATATATATATATATATATATATATATATATATATATATATATATATATATATATATATATATATATTAAAATATATAATTAAATATAAAGATATACATTAAATATATAATAAGTATGTATATAAGTTATAAAAAATATATATATATAAGTATAGTTATCTTACTATATAAAATAAATATATATATATATATATATATATATATATATATTACATATTCATAAGTTATGCATAATTCCGTGGTGTATAAAGTCGATATTTCATTACCTAAAATATATCACTAGATGAGTTGTCTAATGGATGTATTATTAAATTCCAATAAGAAGTATCATTTAAAATAATTAAAATAACTATATATTTTATAATTTTTGAAATGAAATTATATAAATGACATATATAATGGTAGCTACAGTTAAGCATTATAGTTTATTTTATATAAGATTTATTATCTTAAATATGTATTACATTATACATTTTTTAATTTCATTAGAATCCAATTTAAGATATATGCGATTATAAAAATATAATAATAGAGGTTATAATAGAGTTATTCATAGACTTTTCAAATACAAGTTGAAAATCTGTATTTCTATATAATAGTATTATTATTGTATTTCTTCACATGGGATATTGGCTACAATTGACTGGAAGATATAGCAAAATGTCTATTCCACTTGATTACTAATATACAATGATCATACTTGAAATATATGTGGAGACTTAAATGTTATATCGGTACTTTTAGGATGACAAGAAGGATATATAATATATCCATACTTTCTCAATTTATTAGATAGTCTATTATACGTTATTCTTTGTACATAACGTGATTTTTCAGTTACAGAGCAGTTGTTAATTTATTTTAGTATGGTTCATACAAGGCTAAGTCACAATCGCTTATTAATACAGGCATGTCATATATCTATTAATAATATCCTATTACCTCCATTACACATTACATTTAGATTAATGAAGATTTTGTAAAATTATTGGATAACGAAGTGCATGATTTTACTCATTTACAACAAATATTTTCAAATATTATTGAAACTAAGTTAATGAGAGAAATTATAATGGATCAACAAATAGTGAGTTAATGAGTAATACTAATGTTGATGTATGTATGAGACATATTGAATTAAGAGCTGACTATAATTAGAGTCAATTATTTAAAAAAAATTCTAAAATCATAGATGTACAGAATATGTAAATATTGTGGAAGAATTGCTTATATGTTTTATATATATCTGAGTTCGTATGTCCATAAACATTCATTTTCTTAGTGCACATCTAGATTATTTTTCTGATAACTTTGTTGACTATAGAGAAGAACAATGAAGGTGCTTTAATCATGATATTGTAACAATAGAAGATATATACCAAGACAATGTAACTTAAAATATTAACATATTAGATGATTATTTTTGGAGTCAAAAAGAGATATAAAAGACTCACAATATAAGAAAATCATTACAATAATCGTTTAATCAATTAATATTATAACATTATCTATGTATATTTTTTTAATTTTGTATCATTATTTATTAAAATATACCAAATACTATTGAAATAAAGTAATTACATTTCCGTTATTTTGTTTATTTTTCCTATTTTTGTGATTTTTTCATAAATTTTCAAACTCTAAATAAATAAAAAACTTGATCTGATATGAAAAAACTACATACATATTTGAAATCAGTGTGAAAAACGAGTCCAGAATCAGTTAACAGAACACAGACCTAAGATAATTTGTTGTTCAAATGTCGACCAGTATTACTAATGACTATATAAGTAATATATTATAATTAATAGCATATCATAATACATTTATATTAAGCATTATAAAATAATATGTATATTTATTGTAATTGATATTAATATATGATACGAATACCTACTTTTATAGTGACTACAAATATCTTTCAGTTGTCTACAAGGTTAACCCTAATTTATAAATTTAATATAAATATGTTCTATATAAACATATCGTATTGTATAAAATTACATACACACATATATATATATATATATATATATATATATATATATATATATATATATATATATATATAAATATATACATGTACAATGTACATGTATATGAATTTGAATGATGATGACGATAACGATGATTATATTTAGTATAAAATAGAATATAACACGGACAAAATAATAAATGATATATATCACTTATATAAAGGAGTATTATATACCACAGACTAAAGTGATACAGTGGAGTTTTATATACTACAGACTGCAGTGATATAGTGGAGTGTTGTATACTACAGACTGTATTGATATAGAGGAGTGTAATATAATAATAAGATAATAATAATACGATAACAATTAAAAATAATATACGTTGAATTTTACACGGAAAAAAAATAATAAGATGGATGATTTAATGATTAAAGGTAGAGAGAAAATAAGAAATAAGATGTATACATCTTCTATTGGATCTAATAGAACGCATGGTAATAGGGAGCGAGTTTTTCATTCCATAGGGTGGGGCCAGTATTTTTAAAAGATCTATAATTTAAGTTTTACTAGAGTTCTCGGAGATAAGTAGAGGATCCTCTCAAATAAACAATACCGTTAATTTCAATTTTCGCGCCATACACGATGACCTGCGCAGTAGATGATGCAATGGGTGATGTAATGTGCGACGCCCTTTGGGCGTGTCTTGTCGTAACGCTTACTTTCATACATTATCACGACATGTATGCTATGATACAATCGTGTTATTCTATGTACATCTATTTATAGATATGTGGTAGAACAACTATGTAATATCTATTTATATCTATAATATATATGTGTGTGTTTGTGTGTGTATCTGTGCGTGTGAATAAATATATATATATATATATATATATATATATATATATATATATACTATACTATACTATAGTATCAAAGTATAAAATTAAGTATATTATATACAAATAAATTTTATAAAATTACAACTGGATTACAACTCCGTTTTAGTACATCCCATACTATTAATATAATATTATGCATAAATGATATAGAGCTAGAGAGTTTTTCTAGTAATACTACTTTTCTCTAGCTCTATGATAAAGTATAACACCTATCAATTATATATGTTATATTTTTATATTTAACAATACTATTTTATATTACCTTATTAAATCAACTTGTAATACACAATCTAAATATTGATAAATTGTCAATATAGTAAGTTTAATACATAGGAAGAATTATCAAATAATGAAGTAATTAATCAATACCGTTAATATTAATTTTCGCGCTAAACATAATTTCCACAATAACACACTCATCGATATAAAGAAAGTCACTTTCTTTATATCGATGAACACACTTACCTGCGCACTGGGTGTGGTGGGTGACGCAATTAGCGTGACTTTTCGTAATGCTTCATTTCATACAGTATTTACGACATGTATGATATAATACATTCGTGGAATGCTATGAACCTCTATTTAAAGATATGTAGTAGAAAAACTAGAAAATATCTAATATTTATTGCGTATTAATCATATTATTTATACCTAGTTATTTTACCTAATTATATCTTATATACATATTCCATTATAATAATGTATATTTTAAAACTAATGAACTAATTAGTTCATTAGTGCATCAGTACTTTAATGTGGGATGTGAAATAAATCATAGAAATATTAAACAGAAATAAGTGTATAAATTAACACTAATAGATGGTATATATATATATATATATATATATATATATATGTTTGTGTATGTGTGTGTATGTGTGTGCGTATGTATATATTATACAATTATATTGATATATAATTCTATTAATAATAATTCTTAATGATAAGAGATATATTTTATAAAATATAATATTTCACTATAGATATCGCTGTTGTAATATCCAATGTATTTATTTGACTTATACAATTGTATATATTAATATACAAATTTGAATATATATTGAATACATAAATTAATGATATCCAAAGTGTTTATTTGACCTATAAAATATACAAAATTGGAACATACATTGAATACATAATATATTCATATCCAAAGTGTTTATTTGACCTATAAAATATACAAAATTGGAACATATATTGCATAAATAAAATAATTATATCCAAAGTGTTTATTTGACCCATAATATATACACTGGTGGAACGTTGTTATATATTTTACGTTGACGCGCAACGCGTTTGGTTGCTTGGGGAGCATTTTGGTAACGAATAGAAGGTAAATTGTACGTTTTTTTAAATAGATCAGAGATATAGCTAGGGGTTAAAGAACATATTTATTTTTGGAGTATAAATAGTAGTCGTAATATACACCTGAGGGAGAAGGTAGCCCCAAACAAGATTATTGATGTGATGTTGTAGTAGAGTGATCCAGTTGTGTTATTAAGTAAGTAGTACGTGTTGAGGAACGGATATTCCGATAAAATGGATCAGTAGATTTAGCAGGAAGTAAATTCAGTAGGGAAGAACAGTAGTCAAGTCCGGAAAGTACAAGAGTATTACTTAGAGTTTTAGTAAGGTTTCTGGAAAGTGATGTCCGCATTTTTTAATTCTGAAAAGATGAAAGTTGGAGGATTTTGTTATGGATGATATGTGATTCATAAATGATAATTTGTCATCAAATAATAATCCTAGTTTTTTGGAGGAATGGGAAGGAGAAATAATCATGTTATTTAGATTAAAGTTTGGAAAGAAAGTATCATAAGTATATATGTTAAGTAAAGTAGTCTTAGAGGATTTCATTAATAGTTTATTGGATATGAGCCATTATATTATGCAATTAGAATACTCGATTAATTCAGAGTGGATGGTATTATGAGAATTTATAGGGAGAAAGGTAAACAGTTGAATATCATCAGCAAAAATATGTTAGTGTATATTTGGATAGTTCTTAATTATATCAGCAATAGTATGGATATAAATAGAAAAGAGGGATTTACATAGAACGGATCACTCGGAAATACCGTGTTTAAGTGGACAAAGGGGCGATTACGATTTTTCAATATAATAGAGATTTTACGGTTTGTCAGATATGAAATAAACCATTGTAATGCTAAGTCAGATATACTCATCATAGTAAGCCGCGAAATTAATATATTATTGTCCAGGGTGTCAAAAGCAGATGATAGCTCAAGTAGGATTAGCTGGAAAACGTGTTGCTATTTAAGATAGATAATATGATGTAAGTAATGCGGATGAGAGCTGTTTCGGTCGAATTACCCTTACGAACAGCGATTTGAAATGGGTAGAAAAGATTATTTTTATTTATCTGGTCGATGAGTTGTTGAAAACAATTATTTCTAGTATTTTTATTAAAAATGGTAGGTGGGAGATCGGGCGATAATTGCTAAGGTAGTTTAGGTCGAGGTTTTGTTTTTTTTTAGAATAGGAGAGATTATGGTAGTCTTGCGGCAGGGTGAAACCTGGCCAGAGTTAGGTGAGTTCGCAATAATATCCAAAAAAATAGGAGAAAATAAGTGTGAAAGTGTGTGATATAATGATAAAAGTAGGGGATCAGTGAGATTTCATGAGTAGGTTATTTACTTCATATAGTGAAGAGATAGTGAATATACTGAATGAGTCAATAGGATGGGTAATATAGATGGTATGATTGAGTATTTATGGAGTAGACGCGAAAATAATATTATTAATGCTTGCAATTTTATTTCAAAACATTTTTCAAAAAGACAGCATAGTTGAAAACTTGACGTTTTCTGTAAAATGGGGAGTATTTTTTCATCTGGAGGAGAGAGAATTTTATTTGCCATTTTAAATAATTTGTGAAAATCGGAGGAGATCAATGCTATCTTTTTGTTATAATATATGGATTTTGAACGATATATAGTAGATTTGTAATTTTTGTTAGCTAATGATATAGCTAATTTTGGATTATATGGTAGATTTCAGTACTAAGTATATGTAATATACTATTTTGAGGCATGCCCCCTGATAAAATCATAGAACCGTCCATGTTTTAATATAATATTATAAATTTGTACGAAAATAAATTTAAAATTAAATAATATTAACTTATAACAATAAATATAATTAAATCATGTGATAAATTCGAAAAAGGTTAAATAGAGTGTATTCGATAATTGTATATTACAAATTAAACCTACATTATAATTTGTTTTGTTTTAATAGTAATTAATAATGTTTATCCTATAATATTATAATTTAACTACCACGTATTTCATAAAATCATTTTTGTTTCAAGGTATAATTAAAATAATGTATTTTATTGGAAATATATGATAATATTATACACAATTTGATAATAATATTGCAATTTCTTTATACATTGAATAATTAAAATAATTATAATATTTTACTTTATTAATTATTATACTAAATAATTCATATTGAAACAATATCGGTGTGTGATATGATTTTATATATATATATATATATATATATATATATATATATATAACCAGTTATCTTCAGATTATTATTATTATTTGTAATACTTTATCTTTAGTATAAATAATATAAGTAAATCAAATGTTATCTCAAAATAGAGATACACATTCAACGTGCATACTGTGTAGTAGCGGTCGTCATATCAATTCGGAATATACGCAATGTGAAATAGGTATCTAATACATAATGTATAATTAATCACTACCTATTACTCATATATTATACATATATTTATATTATTTATTTATCACTTAAATATATATTGTATTATATATATATATAATTATTTATATTAAAAATATATATATACCTTTAGGAAGTCATTTAATTACGGATGTGATACAATGTAAATCGAATTGTTACTCTGTAGTGTACCATATCGATGAGATGGTAGTATATTTATATATATATTGTTATTGTTATTGTTATTTTTATTTGGTGGAGTACTTTCATTCCGTCCAGGAACTTAGATGAAGTTTTCACTTATAACCATATATATGCTCTAATGTAACTTCGAAGCCTATATAATATATATATATATATATATATATATATATATTATAAGATGATGATGACAAGTAACGGTTTACCTATCACTGACAGTAAGGTGATGTAATCCTCTCCGGCGGAGGGCCTACGCTAAGAGTGATTTAAAAATGTTTTTTTTATTTCTGATTATACTGTTAAATATTACATATATATATATATATATATATATATATATATATATATATATATATGCATATATGTATATATATCTGGAATATGTGAATAATCACAAATATATATTTTTATTTGGTCAATATAGTGCTATCGTATGTTTAGTAAAATTTAACTCGAAACATATAGGTAAATACCAAAAAAATATAAATATGTATATATTTTATATTTTTCACTTTTATAATTTAGCTAAAATAATTAGCTTTTAAAAATATGTTAAATGTGTATAGTTCCTATGAATAATTACAATTGCATAATAAAAATAACATTATTTGTATGATTTTTTTTAATTTCTCATAATCTCTCATCATTTATTACAGAATCATTATATTTGTTAACTTTATATTACAAATGATAAAAACTAATTCATTAATCAATATATGTATAATAAATATATTGTTATATATATATAACAATTTTACTTAGAAAATTATAACAATAGTTATTAGTTGTTAACTGGTAGGGATTAGGGACCTATACCTGGAAATATCTTCATGTTGTTAACAATATTTATAAAATTGTTATTAAATCTTTAATAAACGACAATTTTGTATGTGGTATACTTTTACAAATGTTAAGTTATTGTTGTTACCCGATCTTATGATATTATAGCGGATAATATTATAAATTAAAAAAAAATCGCTGTTTATAATTTCAATAAATAATCATATGACCTAATTTATAGTCATTTTGTATGTATATTGGAAATTATTTTATATTTTAAATGTATTATCATAAAACTAATAATGTAATTAAGTATAATATGTACCATATATTAATGTAATCTATTATAAGAATATAGTATTTCAGAAATATATTCATCTCTATAATATATATTTAAAGAATGATGAGACTATGTTGTCTACTTTAATTGAATTATGATATAATAACATTATATTATTTAATTAATTAATACTATTAATAATAATTATATATATATATATATATATATATATATATAAATATTTATTATAAATACAAATTAAGTATAAAATCAAATTAATATATATATAAAAATACAAAATAAATTAATATATATGCACAAATAAAAATAACGCGAAATCTAAAACATGACATATTTTATTGAACATAAATTAGATTCATAATAGAAAGTATATTATGGCAAAGAAGCCAAATGCTAAATTCCAATTATATTTTTCGTTGTTTATTTTTATAGTATAATTTTTCTTCTTTAAATTATAATAAGTCTTGAAAATGTCGTTAATCATGGTGATGATATTAAATAGTCCAACCGTAATGTTGATCCTTACGATAAAATACAAATAACATTTAAAAATGCAAATAATATCCTTATTAAAAATAAATAATGAATATAATTAAATATAAATAATGAAATTAATCATGCGTGGTGAAATGTCGAGATTAATATTAAAAATGATTATTTTTTTAAACCTTCACTGCATCATCAATATTTAATTAGATATATCTGTATTACCCAAATAAGTAATGAATATCATATCCATATAATCTGTAATATCATGTTACGATCTGTACAATAGAACAACTTCAACTCGTGCCTACCTCTCTCGTTCATGGATAACATAATACTAATATAAAAATATTTTCCGATACAAATTATACTCTAATTATATAATGAATATAAAATTAGCAAAAATAACGAAAACAGAAATAAGTTGGAAGTTGTATGGATTATAAAAATAGAGAATATCATATTCAATATGTCTATCTATATTTCGTATTTATACAATTATTAATTATTTATTTCAATACAATATTGTATATATATATATATATAGAAAATATGCTAATGATAATAATAATTATGATTATAATACTAATAATAAATATACTATTATAAATAATAATAAAAATAAATCTATTAATATATTCAGTTAATTATCAAAATATAGTGACTATAGTTGTATGTATACAGCGATTATAGATATGCACAACATACTATATTTATAGATCTAATATATATATATATAATTGTCAATTATGATAATGCATTTTTAATATTAAATATACCATAATGTATAAAAAGATAGAGATAGCAAGGGGTTGCGACACCACAACAGGCGATGGTGATCAATCTGTAGGATTGTACTCTAATCTTAGGGAAACATCTGCTACTTTTCCAAGTCGTCCTACAGGCTGCGATAATAATCTACAATATCGTTCGTTTTATTACACTGTTGACTATATATTAATGTGCTCATATAATATACATATATAATATACACACATATATATATATATATATATATATATATATATATATATATATATATATATATATATATATATATATATTACAAAATATATAAAAAATAACTTCATTATAATATATCATATGAACGAATTAATGAATGAATTTTTAATTCCTGAATATTTAATTAATATACAGAAGGATATTCAGAAGCTATACTTAGCTTATATTAAGAATATCCTTATCAAAAATATCAAATATTTATAATATAATAATAATAAATAAATGAGAAAATATAATAATAATTATTTATTATAATAATAATAATATTACACCATTAATGGTTTACTAATACAATAATATTAATATCGAAAAAACACATTAATAATAATAATAATAATAATAATAATAATAATAATAATAATAATAATAATAATAATAATAATAATAATAATAATAAAAATTATAAAATAAATATAAAATTATAATATAAAGCTTTGATAAATAAATTTGGAACTAAACAAATTATATTTAAGAATTCTTTATACATTTCAAAACAAAAAAAATACAACATTTAAATTAAATTTCATTTTTAAGATAGGTCTTAATCCTTCTAAATAATGTAAGACATTAACTTTTAGTAATTTGTAGAATTATAAAGACTAGATGATATGTTTCTCACATGAAATTGATCTCTACTTATTAATAACTTATCTCTTAGAAACTTATCATTGTGTATTAATTACATATGTATGTTGTATTATAACTAATAATGTTGTATATTAAGCTATATAAACTATTTTGATCATAAATAAGTTACTATATCACTGAATTTCAAAAAAACTATCAATAATATTATATACGATGAACATAATATTGATTTAATTATTCGATTTTGTTATCTATTTATATAATGTATTAGTGATGAAAAGGTATTACCCCATATGTGCATGCAATATTATACGTTAGGAATAGTCATTTTAACATATATATTTAATAACGTATATGAATTGGTATAATTTACCTTATAATTCCTGAGATTTTAGATAATTCTTTAGATATATACAGTTCTTTCCAATCAAGTTTACTATCAATGAAACCACCAAGAAACCTGTAATATTGTATCTTTTATTTATTAATACCATTTATACTAATTTAAAGTATAGATATATTATTTATTTTGTGTAACGTTGAAGATAATAATGTTATGTTTTTTTGTTCAAGTTTAAATTTATCTTATTAGCATAAAACCATGTATTTAACTTTTGAAATTCGGAATTCAATATACAAATTTTAGAAAACTGCGAGTTCATTTCATTTTGTTTAGAGATTGATAAATCACTTTTAGAACATGATTTATAAACAGGTGCATTTTATTTATGTTTAGATCATCTGGAAATATACCATATTGTAAGCACTTATTACAAAGTATTAATAGAATAGGGTATAGGTCATAATTTATCCGTTTAATAATAAGTATACTAAAACATATACTAGCCTTATTATTATTTACTGTTACCTTGTCTATTTCATTTCACTAATTGAAAATAAGAATAATGAATTTTTATTTTGTTGTGCTGAATTTAAAAATAATTTAATTTGGCGAATATGGTCAAAATCTTAGACTAAAAATAAATATTGATGTCATAGTATACTGTATATTGATGCTATAGCATGTATATCGTTCATTATAGTATAACTTATTTAATTATTAATTCTTACCAACGTCATTGATACACGTCATTGATAAATGTATAACTTTTAAGTAATTTATGTTTATTGTTTTATTTATTTTAGTTATTTATTTTATTTATTAGTAACCATGATGATGTTTTCACTTATAATAGTGTGTCTATAAATTCCCTTGGAAGCCGCTCTCCTGTTATAGTATCCGTGACTGCAACCAAGTCCTACTCTCCAAGTGATATCCCTTTGCCTACTGAGCCACAGTGGCAAGTTTTAAATATTATATATTATTTTAAATATTCACAGAATATAATCTAAATATAAAAAATATATGTTATTAAGTAAATATTAATATATATATATATATATATATATATATATATTATTTATTATATATACACTATAAACTAAGATATAACATGCCTTAAATTATGTATTTATTAAGATATTTGTTGGGAACACTGCACAGGAAGTAGATGTAATAATGAAACATATGAAATGAGTTCTGGTTATTTAAATTATAAATGTATATTTATAGGTATATATTATATATAGCCTGTATATATATATATATATATATATATATATATATATATATATAAATCATAACTAAAATGTACATAATACATATATAAATAAATATAATATATAGTATATTGAAGTATTTAGATGATTATATTTACAGAGATACTAATATTATATATAATAAAAACCATAATGGGAATAGCATGATATATTTTTAAGTATTACAATTTATGTAATAATACGATATATTATCAAAGGAGTATAATTACTTTATATACATATATACAATTATGTTAATGATATTTATCGTATACATGAATATTTGCATTAAATGACAAGTTATAGTACCAGTAATTTGTTTGTAATGAAATATAGTGATTATAGTGATAACTCTATAACTTTTTCTAAGGAAGTACCCCTCTTTTTATATATTTAAAATTATATATTTAGATATATATATATATATATATATATATATATATACTTCCATTTCTTCTCATCTCACTCTTATAATCTAGTAACCGATAACTCAAGGTATGTAACATTACTTCAGCTATTATAATAGCTCTATAGATCAAGATGACTATCAAACTTCTTCTTAATACTTCATAATCTTCCATCTCATTCACTATATTACCCAACTATCACTTTTTCCTTCAGATATAATTGACGCATGCCTCCTCATATTTCATACATATTGATGTTATTTTTGATGCTAACATATCTATCATTCCCATATCGATAATATATCTAAATTAGACTCTTTAACATCCATTGCATAAAGAAGGTCCTAATTCACTCCCTATCACTATATTCATAAATGCGATCGTCCTTTCACTTAAATATATATACACGTCCCTATTCTATTAATTGTATGACAAATCTCTACATCCTAAAACCGCACTATTCATGCATATTTTAAATATATATATATGTCTCCCTATATTCGCTCATATCTCCACCTATTCTACACCCCCATCTTATATAAATGTCCCGCAACCGCTAACACGTTTACTATCCTCCTTATATTATGCTATCAATATTTCCCTAATTCTCTACACATATCATTCTTATATACCTAAAATGTGGTTATATAAACTAAAGTTTCTATAGAATATATATATATGTATAGAACTTTCTTCAATATTTATTAAATATATCCAATAATGTCCTTCCTGTATAACTAATATTATACCTACATTATCTTAATAATATAGTTATACTATTCATTTATTTTAATTCACAATTTAATATTACGATTTTTATTAATTTTTTAATTTGTAGTTTTATGAAATTTATTTTTATTTAATCATCTATTTATTGTTATGGCCGAGAATACGTGTTATAAGTATAAATAAACACAATTATCCAAAATATTACAATTATTAAAACAATAATAAAATTACTATTTATTTAAATATCATTAATAATATAATAACATTACTGCAAAATACCATGGTATTTTATGTAATAATTGGTTGAATGAATTATAAGCAAATATAATACAATATAGGTATATATATATATATATATATATATATATATATATATAATAATATATACCTAATATCTCCTTGTTCATATTCAGATTAAAAATTATATATTGTCATTAATATCTAAATGATTTATTTAGATATTGTATATATATATGTACTATTAATACATATTTATAAACGCTATTATATATTATTTCTCATTATATAATGTAAATATATAATATCCTAATTGTACAATATACATAGGCTTATACTTCAAATATTATATACTTAATAAACATACCCCTCATTGGGTATATTTTACATTGGAGATACATTTATTATAGTATTATATATATATACATCTATAATATTACACCAAAATATATAAAATATTATATTAAATAGTTAAAGATTTTGAATCATTCGAAATTAAATTGAATCTCAAATTTACTAACGAAATGGTATTTATTAATATTATTATATTTCTAATTTAAAAAATATATATTTAATATTAAAATGTGTAAATATGTATTTAAATTATCTTCATTTATATATATATATATATATATATATATATATATATACACTAATGTATATTAAATATGCTAATTTAGAACATATTCATCTAATTATTTGTATTAATACCATTTAATATCATCGAAAAAAGATCAATTTACACTATATATATAGTATACTTAAAGTAAACTTTAATTGTTAATTTAAAATTAATAAAAGAAACATTTCAATAATGATTACAATTTGTTAATATATATTAATTAATATATATTAATATACTCAACCTAAATATATACAACTTTTTATTGGGATATTAGTATACTAAGGAATTTAGTATATATATACAATTAAATTTCATAAGCAACGAAATATAACATTATATTTATATATTTAAATAATTAATAGGAGCTATTATAAGAGAATAACAACATTAAAAATAACATAGGATCTAGAACAATGTGATATATAATAATGCATAGTTAGTCAAGTTGAATATTAAATATTTAATATTTATAAAGTATGATTCTATTAATAGTATATAAATCAGTATTGTAAATGTGTCAATATTTTTTAATTTGAAAAATATCCGAACATTAAATTCTACACAATTTAATATCCTAAATTATATTTCGAAACATCATGTTTTAAATAAATTAGTATTTAGACAAACTTAATTTATAAAACAATATTTTTTGAAACCGGTAGAAAGAAATGGATGAGTTTACATAATAAATATTTCCTAATATAAACTAATTATTATAATTAAATTAAATGACATTCAATATATAACTATTCTCATCAGTATCGGAGTTAATATAAAGTAGTATACATATCATGTCATTATTTATATAATTATAATTATTAGTATTAATTATTTCATTCTAAACAAAATTTGAAAATATATATACATAAAGAGTGAGATTATATAACTTTGATTGATTCTAAATTAATTCGTTTTCAAAAGTAAATCAATAAAATAGTTAAAAACACATTATTCTTAAATAAATTATCTTCTTTCTAAATATAAAATTACAATAATAAAAAAATGAATGTTTATAATAAATCATTTTAAAAAGGTGATTTAAATGTAATCAAAAAAGGAGGTTATTCTATAAATTACATAGTTTTTAATATTTTTGATAATAATTTATTATTTATAATCAATACTGCAAACAAACCAGAATTACCCGAAACAAAACTCGCATGATCATAATCATATTGTGATACTTTAAAACATTCGAAAAGTTAATTACCCGTAACTACCCGACACTACCCGATACCATTCAGAAGACTACTATTTATACATATAGTATACTTATATATGTTATATATGATATACATAAATTATTTATTTAATTGTTTTAATTTATAATTATATAATTCCATATAGATAAATCGTGATTATGATATATACCGTTAGTATAAATATTAATCGATAATATATATTAATAAATATATACATAGAATTTAAAAATAGTATTATATTATAATTATACGATTTGTTTATAGTATATTCTGGACGATATAATGATTTAAATCACGATGAGTAAATTTAGAATTTAAATTAGATGAATATTGTATATCAAAAATTAACGAAATTAAAGTATTTCAAAAAAATAAAAATGACAGATAATGAAATGCATATCCTTATATATATGTATATACTAAAATATTTATATCAAAATATACCAACATATAACACATATATAAATCATTACATTACATATCATTACTTTTTATATAATTATAAACTATATTTTAAATTAGTTCTTATTTATATATAACATTGGTTTTAATATTATTATAATTGATGTAATTTAGATACTGTATTGCATATAATTTCTCACAAATTTAAATTATTTGAAGTTATATCATATATATATCAACAACATATCAAAATTATATAATAAATAAATAATTATATATATTTCAAAAAGTTAATAATTTATTATAAAATTATAATTTTCTTAAATACATTTTTATTAAGTGTTAAAAGTGTATTGATAATCATATTTCATAACTCATTTTATTGGTATCACACAAATGGATATTTATTGGAATAAATAATATTTTAATTTAATCGAAATAATTTGTTTTCTTATAATAATTTGTTTTATTAAATTTATAATTATTAATATATTAGTAGTATATATATATACTACTAATTTCAATTCTAAATTGTCCTACTCGTGATTGGAACCATTATATCGTATAATATATATATATATATATATATATATATATATATATGTGTGTGTGTGTGTGTGATGTGTGTAATTAAAAAAAATATCATTTTAATAGAGACAAAATCTAATAATTATTTGTCTTTGTGGATTGCAATAATAATACTAAGTGGTGCCATTATTATTTATATAATCATGCATAGAGCATATAATGCATATAAAGGTTTTATTGAATATATATAAATATATATATATATATCATTCATCATCAGGTCTCAATAAACAACTCTCCAATTGTGCTAATGATATTAAAAAATGGCATATTTCTAATAATCTTCTCCGTACTACTTCCAAAACTACGTTGTTGAATATTTCTCCATTACCAACTTACTTCCCTCCTTTACTTATTGATAACATTGTAATATCTCCTTCTCCGACTTCATCCAACGTATGTGATCTTTTTGATTATACTCTTTCCTTCATTCCTCATATTACTGCCATCACTATATCTGCAAATTATCATCTATTTAGAATTAGAATAATACGAAAATCGATTACTGTATCTCTTACTAAAACTCTAGTTAATTCCCTTCCCTTCTCACGTATAGATTACTGTTTATCAATAATTATCAATCTTCTCTTATCCTATCTCTATCCCTTAAATCGAGTTATTCGTTCATCAATCCGTACAACATATAACCTACGTATTCGAGATTATTCCTCTACTTCCTCATACCAACACTTACCTCCATGGTTCATATTTAACAAACGATCTGCTTATCGCATACTATCTATTGTTCATTCCTCAATATACACTTCAAATTGCCACTCCTATATTTCTGCTTCTCTAGTTCAAAGATCATCCCTTTCATCTCTTAGAAACCATGCATCTAATCTTCTATCTGCCCCTATTCTCCATCCCTCCTTAATGAATACTCAATCACTGAGTTATATTGGTTCTAAGCTATGGAATTCACACCCACCCTATATTAAATCCATATTATAGCATAAAACATTCATGAAATATATACGACAATTTATATCAGGTGGTAACCTGTAATACTAATATTGTTTGTCATTATTATTTTATTTATTAATATACGTTCGGTATATTCTATTTTATTGTATTATTATTAATAGTATTTATTGTTTTACCTAACCTATTATTTGTATTCTATATATACACTTTTGAGAAATCATTTATGAATTATTTAAGTGTTTAAATAAATAGTTCAATAAATATATATATATATATATAATTATTATTATATATTATATATATATATATATATATATATATATATATATATATAATAAATACAAATTATTATTTTTAGAATTGTGTTGTTATAATAAAATAAATATAAATCAAAATCTCATATTTAATATCGATTCTATTTGACATAAAATAATACTTTAATATTTAATATCATTATCACTAATACACACGCCTTATTGATATCAGTTGTCATCTCCTAATTGCATTTAAAAATTATGCTACCATCCTTTAATTTATATATATATATATTATATACCAGAGTTATAAATAGGTTCTAATAATAATCTAAATTAAATCTATTTATCAATTTTCTCATCTATTTGACAGAGCTTCTCTATTATTTCAAACTCGAATTATTGATTTACTCATCTAATTATACCTATATTTACAAAATGTCTTTCACAAATTCAATATACATTTAACATATTTACTAATTATTTTAAAATACTCTTCCCATTCATGACGTGTAACTACATTCGTCTATATTCCAAATACCGAGTTATTTATCTTAATTAAGTATTATCGATTTCCTAAGTGTCCACTTACTATCTGATTCTCACACTTATTCTTCTAACTATATCTTCTCCATATTTTATAATTATTCAAACTCATTCTTCTACTCATGATATATCATCTCAACTTGATAACTCTGAATGAATTTCTATTGGTTCATTCTCATTGATTCTTATTGTGAGAATATTTTCTTTTATTAATTCCTAATATCAACTTAACATTCCTTAAATTAATTGCAATTACTGAAGGTTAGTTTGCTCCAGATGATTATAATATTTTTATATAATCTTTTACATGACATTGGTTCTCCCTTTTAATCTATTAGGAATTCACGAGGTAGTATTGTTGTATCCATGTATATCCTGACCTACCTACCATTTTGTCACTAATCCCAAATTATCTCGATTGTCTTTCATTAAATGTTACTAATTCGAATAATACTTTTATTATAATTAATAAAAATATAACTCAGATTTCATTGTCTCTATATTAGGATGTCCAAATATAATTTTTGATATACCCATTTGCTGAAAATACCATATATGGTATTATAATATATATATATATATATATATATATATATATATATATATATATATATATTACTTTTCTCGGTTACTATAACTACCATTTCCCTTAAAGTTATTCCGCATTATTCTTATAAAAACATAAATGAATCCATTTCTCTTATAAAGTCATCAATTGTTCTCCTCATACTACGGTCCACTCACTAAATAATATGTTATGTCGCTCGTGTTATATGTGTATTACAGACTTGAATACATACATAGGTATTCATAACATATTATCTAATAATGTATCATTATATTATTAATAGCAAACTTAGCTAGCTAATATCATACCCCTTGTATTATCTCCTTACAACATGATATTGCTCACTTCTTAATGTATTTCTATAAGGGTTTCAACAACTGACAACTAATACTCTTTTACTATGAATTCATAGTAATATTAGTTATATAATCAATGGTGTACTAGTAAACGTACTAGTCATAATTGTATCATATATGCTTCTATTTCCGCCCATTTGAGCTCATTCATGATTATTTCCTAGATTCCCTAAATAGAATAATTCATTCTTATATACGTTCAATATTTATCTTATTCAAATTAATAAATACTCGTCTTCTGATAAATCTACTACTCCCAACCAAGTTTCCCTATATTAAATTATCTATAGTTAGGTTATTATCACTATAATAAAAATATATCCATTCCCACCTACTTATTAATAACACTCCATACAAGGTCAAACCGGGAAGGTCATACTCATGGTATTCTAATAAAGCCTCTACTTTGTCTATTTACCCTATCAATTACATCCTTATAAATTAAATGTCCTTACATTGTCAAATTATTATGGTATTCCCTACATTTATAAAAATGTTAATACAACCAACCACCACTTATATAAGATTTGAATTATTCTCCAACCTCCACTTTAATAATATACTATTATATGATTTATTTTATTATCGTAAGGATCGTAATTATTCATAAATTAAACTTATATTAAATATATACATATATATAAATATATATATATATATATATGTATTTTTACATGAATTATTCTCAATTTGATAGTGTCTAATAACTTATATATTAACGTATATATATACATATATATATATATATATATAAAATAATATACATATATTAAAATTATTATATATATATAAATTATATTAAATAGTTCAATTAAATGATAATATTAAATTAAGAAAATTAAGTTTTAATTCAACAGGAGTAGAAACAAAATCATCAAATTATGGTTTATATTAATTATACTATAATTTATTATATTCACTTAATGTAGTTCACATCATTATTTTATATAATATAATTTCAAATATTGATTAGCATATAAAAAATAAGGAAACATATATATAAATAATATATTAATTGTATTTATTAAATATATTTATATTGTATATATTGTGTCTTTATAAATTTTATTTTTGAAAATACAAATCTAATAGAAGTTTTATAAAATATGGTGTTTTACTATATATTATATATATATATATATATATATTATATATATATATATATATATTTATATTTGTATTATTTCACGCATGTACAAATATATATACACTTATACGTGTATGATAAAATACATTAATGGTAAGGATAAGGGCATATATTTTATTATTAATGTGAATAATATAGATTAAGTTATATTAGATACTAGGATAAGAGTTAACTAGCTATAAGTAGGTACACATTTTGTTTTTTTACTGAACGTATTCATCCTGAAACATAATTATGCGATCCAGTTAAATACTTAACGGGATTAATAAGGGAATTAATCGGAATGAAGAATTTCACTAAAATAAACAACATTACGGTATCATAGCGAGATACTTTATAATAATAGAAAGACCATCTATTATTGGTCATTATATAGATTAATAATTTAATTATAAATAAGGCATTTTATTTATAAATAGCCCCTAAAGGGTTCTCTGTTATCAATATATAATAATTAGAATATATCTTTACTATCGGTAAAATTATATAATTACAAATATTTTAATAATAATTTATCTTAATGGATTTAAAATATAAAATAGATTATAAAATTTAACATATTAATGTATAATATAGAGTAATTATCACACCCCTGTTTAATTAGTTAGTTGTATATTTGAATAAATATATTATATATATATAAATTAAATTAAAAATATATAGTTAATTTAATAAATTAAAATAATTTATTAATAATTATATAACATTATTAAATATTAAACATATTATTTCAGAATCAAAATAGAGACGGAGTTACTAATAGAATGTTGTAATTTGAATAAATATTACATTTTATTTTATATTTAGTTTATATGGACATTTATTTAATTATGAATACATATAAATTTTTATACATATATATATATATATATATATATATATATATATTTAATACATTTAATTTTAATAAATAATTAGTTTATTTTGTTAGACTATAGTTTGTATAGGGGTATGCAAATTATTTATTAATTTTATAATTATAGATATTAATATATCTATTATATTAATCGATATTATAGATATGGTTATTCAAATATTAACACTATATAAATACATAATATATAAATAACAATTAACAAAATATACAAACAATAATTATTATTCAATTTGTTAGGCTCTACATTCTTAAACAAAGATGAAAATGATAATGCAATCAATTTAAATATTTTATTCTTAATAATAATATACCAATAGACGTTATACAGGATATATAGAGGTCAAACTTAATACTAACGTAATCTAGATGTTAATAGATATACAAATATCTAATAATTGTTAACATACCTTGATATTGTAATAATTCTATTAATTTCAGTAAAAACTAGGTTATTAATTACTTTACATAAATAATAATTGCATAATTATATGGATGGTAAATTAAGTTTATTTCACTCAGTATGTGTGTGGGCTCCCCTAGTAAAATAGCAAAGTAATAAATAAGAATGTTATTAATAAATAAAATCAGATAAACATATTAAAATAAAAATATTATCAACATAAATAAAAGACGGGTTTGCAAATATTTAATAGATAAACAAATATCATAGTATAATTGTATATAAGATAAGTGGGGCTTATGATAGATATTAAATGTGTATTGGCAATATATATATGATGGAACATTTAAAAAATCCATAATGAAGGAATATATAATGGATGCGGAATATAAAATCTAATAACGTTAGTAAAGTTATACAGTTATATATATATATATATATATATATATATATCACTATCTTATAAGAAAGAAGATAAGAAGCTTTTTATATTACTATATACTATGCATATAAGAAGGTGATGAAGAATAAATTATATTATTCAGCGAATTCTAGATATAATGGTACTTCAATACTATTATGTATGTATATAATAGTAATATGCAGTAAAGTGAGATATGCATATTGAAATATATAAATTACTAACTATACTAAGTGTCAATATTTCTTCGATATATGTTATGTATAAAATACATTACATTTATAAATTTGTATATATACTAATAATAAACACACAGTGGAGAGTGCTCTAATATCGAAAGTCACGTAATATCGACACCCTAGAATATAATTCCAATCAAAAAAGAATTAATGTATGCAATGTTAATCAATATAAATCTAATTTATATAAGTATACTTTTTTTTAATATTTATATTTTTTTAATTATAAACAAAAAACTGAATTTTCCTTACATCTCTAAATTTACGATATTTTTGAAGTACAATATCGATTCTAAATCATATGAAAATTAAGATATTTAACAAATGTTAAATACATCGTATATAGAACTATAGTTATAATTATATTTTACAATTTGCCGAAAATATTTTGTATTTTTCATAAATGTTTATAAAGTTATTGACATTTCGAACTAAGCACCATACATTTTAATAATACCGACACCATAATTGCACGTAATATCGACACCCTTTCAATTATATAACCAATCAGCGTTATTTGTTTATAAATTGCGTGCGTTATGATAATATTCAAAAATTAATAGACATACCTAATAATATACTCATATACTTATATATATATATATATATATATATATATATATATATATATATATATATATATATATATATATATATATATATAAATATATATATATATATATAATAAATATATATTATATATATTATTAATATATTTATATTAATTTAAAATTTATTAATATATATAAATATATATTATATATATATTACAAATATAATTATATATTGTAAAAAATATGGAAACAAATATGCCATGACAAGGACTCGAACTTCTGCGAAACACAATAGTAATACATTACCCTAGCCGAATCGGCCAATTACATTTTTATATATTATAATTATATTTAATAATAATGTAAATAGTTATTATTTAATTATAAAGAAAATGAGATATAGAGATAAATACTGATATTCATTTTTAATTTCTATTATAATTCGTAATACAACTTTGTTATCTTATTGTCAAATCTTATTATATAATTATACCGTTTACGTTAATAATCTTTTGTCTAATAATTACTCACATAATTTAAGTATCGCTGTTATTGTATTTTATTATACCTACATATATAATAAATTGCTTCTACTTGGAATTAAATAGGTTTTCAAAAACTATATAAAACTCGTATATACGTACAATATTCGCATTATAATTAAGTAATTTCAAACTTAATATTTATGATATAATATAAAATATAAAATATTTTGGAAAATTAATTTTAAGAAAACAACGTATGAATTGCGTGTGTTAACGCGAATTTAATTCTGATTGGATAGTGGATATTAAATAATATATGGTATATATAAATTTCGATATATTTAGGGTGTCGATAGTATGTGCCAAGGTGTCGGTATTCGAGGCAGTGCCTATAATATCAACACCCCTGTTATCTCAGAGTTAAACAAACTTTTAACAAAAATTCAATTTTAAAATAGCTATTATACGTATATACACACTTGATATTATAAATAAAATTTAAAAATATTTAAATAATAAAGTTATGATGATTTATTGTTAGGGTATTCGAGTACTCTCCCATATACACACACAAATACTATTATATTTATATGATAATGTCGCGATTAAAGGATACACAACGATATAATTCATGACCTATATCTTTACAAAATTAAATATTCTATATATGTATATATCCTATAATCGCGACATTATCAGATAAATATAATAGTATTTGTGTGTATATATATATATGTGTAATCAAATTATATAATAAATGTAATATTTAATATTACAATTAGTTAATTCCCTAAAGTATCCGTCTTAGGGGAGAACAGGATAATAATATCGATATATATTTCCATTTAGAACGATCCATAGCAATATCTAAAAGTTGAAGGAGATAGTGAGAGTCTAGAGTCTAGATGCATTAATACAAAAACCCTATAACCAATCAGCGCGCAGTATATACGCATATATGAACTATTCTGATTTTCATAAAAATCGCGTGAGTTATAATATTAATACCACCAATAAAGCTAAATTTAAAATGTTTATTATGTAGATATTTAAATTGTATTAATTAAAAAATTAATAAAAATAAATAAATTAATAATTAATTAAATTATATTAAATAACATTAATTATAAATAATGTAATTGCAATTTGTCTGATTGATTCATCAATAATATATAGTTTATCTAATAGTATATAGGGTGTCCGTATTTGGACACCCCCGTTATATATTGAATACAAAGAAAAAATACAATTTTAAAATCACAATAATATCTACACCTGAATAGTAATACATAAGCCCTATTTGATTGGGCAATATTTTAGATTTAATTCACCGATTTAAAATATTACTGTAATATTTATTTAGAATCAAAGAATGTATAATTTAACCCCAATTCAAATATTACTTTAACTTAAATAGCGGAAAAATTAATAATATTACAAAATTAATTGTACAACCTATAATGTGTTATTATAACTAGAATTACTGAAGCTAGTTTAAACACTGATTTTATAAATGACCTCTATAAGGAATTTAACATATATAAATAAACTGTTACCGATGTTTATCTCAAAAACGGTATATATTTTAACTTATTATATTCTAAAGAAATATTTTATATTTAAAAGTTAAAATATATCATATAGCGAACTATTAAAGTTCAATAATACCTATCGAAACTAGTACATGTTTTATTAGTGCTGTGATTCTGTATATATATATATATATATATACAGTATAGTATAGTACAGTAAAGTATAGTATAGTATATATTCTCTATGGAGGTGTTATATAACTTATCATAAATCAATATTTTCCTACTTATGTTTGTGGTAACATTTTAGATTTCATATAAATCAAAGTTTTCATATTCCCTAGCGAAATACGATTCAAATTTAATTATTCATAAACTTGTTATGATCTTTTGACTAGACAATATTTAATATACAATTAATTATTCTGAAAAAAACACCTATAAACTAAAGCCTTAATTTACTACATAGTAATGAAATATATATATATATATATATATGTATATAGAATCTTATTAGAATCTTATATAGTTTATCGGATACAATTCTTTGAGTTGTGAGTCAATATAGATGTATTTTATATATTCTTAATTCCCTGTCTTCTACTAAATAACTTTTCTATTCTAACATTCTTTCGACTACTACTATTTTATCCTTTACAATATCCCCTCATTGTACATTACTAAACTCCAAAATCCTTTAAATTTCTATGGATGTATATTCAACATACCAAAATACTCCCATACTCATATATCTCTATTCCTAGTTAAACTCCACTGGCTACATGTACGCCATATAAACAGGCCCGTAGCCATAAATGTATACCAGGGGGGGGACAAGGCCCCACAACATTTTAAGAGTAAAATGTAATGAATATACACTAGTACCTATACTAGTAATAATATCACTTCTAGTAATTTACTAGTATACTCTATTACTTATATTGACTCACAATGTGAATTACTCAGGGTATAAATAAACAATTAATAAAAATACACTGTGTGTGTATATCATACACTATATAAATATAACTTTATATGCATATAATAAAATAAAAAAAATCAGTAGGATCAGGTTAACAGGTAACGTATATAATAATAACATCAGTATATACGTCTACATAATACTAGCTAGTGAATTACACATTTAGTCATGGCAAATATAAGCTTATAACATAATTTTCTAATATTATATAGACAATAGTTAGCAGTGCATATCATATTATTAATGTGTGGAGGGTAATCTATGTGAGAGGTTATAGTGAAACCAAGGGTAGTTATAAATTGAGAAGGTGGAAGAGGTAGTAGAAAAGATGAGTGATTGATAGAGGTGAGCCGGGTCTTGAAAATATGATAGTATTAATTGTAATCATATTTAAGGAAATGGAGTTATGAGAGAACAAATAAGTGAGATCAGTAATACAATTAAACATATATATTTTAATCAGCCAAAACACTAGAACTAGGAAATGGGGATATATATTTATATATATATATATATATATATATATTGTTATTGTTATTGTTATTTTTATTTGGTGGAGTCCTTTCATCCCATCCAGGAACTTAGATGAAGTTTTCACTTATAACCATATATGGCTCTAATGTCCCTTCGAAGCCGCTCTCATGTTAATGCATCTATGGTTTTAACGAGAGCCGATCATTTATTTATACACAATTATATAAGATCACTTCTAAATAATATTTTAAGACCCATTTTATAAAATTAATTAATGGTCCGGACGAGGGTCGAACCCGTGTCCTACTGCTTGTGTGTCTGACGCCTTAGCCACTGATCCACACAGGCAGTTATATATATATATATATATATATATATATATATATATATCTAAAGATCATCGGCATAAAGATGATAGATAATATTAGAATATTTGTGAAAAATTGATTAGATAGAAAGAATATAAATAATGAACAATATAGGGCCAAGAACAGAGAATTGTTGAACTCTATGTATGTTACAATAAGGAGGAGACAACGAGGAGTTAATCTTCACTGAAGATATTCTAGAAGAAACAAAATACATGAATCAACTATGGACTTGAGCATGTACTAATTAATTAAGTCCAATAGAAATAATATTGTGATCGAGAGTATAAAAGCACTATATAAATATAGTTGTACGGTATTATTATATAGCATGGGGCTTTATTATCATGAGATATGACAATATCATTAATGATTAAAGTAAAGGCAGAAGGTACTACGATGATCAAGATACGCACTTTGATATTTATTAATAATAGCATTGGACATACTGTAATTAATAATTTGAGTGGACACAACTCGTTCTGAGGTATTAAATATGGAGGATAACTGGTATAGGGCGATAACTTGATAAATTAGATTGGTCAAGGTTAGTTTTTTTTAAATCGGAATAATCTATGAATATGTCATGGAGTGTGGAACAATAGATGACATAAGAGATCTATGAATGATTTCAGTGATAAGTCCAATAAAATATGGTGATAGTGAACGAAGTAGATTGAGTGTAATTTGATCAAGTGGGGAATTAGTTTTCAAGGATGTCATCAGAGAGAGTACAACGTCATGTGTGGGTAGCGTGAAACATTAATAGTGATTCTGAGTTGATTTTAAATTGAGTCGTGCCGAGTTGATATTTGGGAGTATATTGATAATGCTAGACATTTTGTGTTGGAAGAAATTGGCAAAAAATGAACAAATAACTAAATCAGCTTGGTCAGTAAGATGCTTGGTCTGGGTTTTCCTACTAAGGTGACAGATAATTTATAAGCTTGCTTAGAAGATATTCCATAACTACCGAGCATATCAGTGAAGTATGACTATTTGGTAGAGAGAAGTTTGTTCTTGTAAAGCGATTGAAAACGTTAAAGGAAATAATATCAGATTCAAGTTTAAAGAAGGCATATTTACGTTGTAGTCTATGAAGTAGTTTCCTTAGATTAACAAGCTCAATATTAAACCAGGGAAACTTAGAATAAGTTCGGTTGATAAGGGTACCGGTAAACTCGGACCAGGTAAACTGGGACCACTTTTTAAGTAAACTTGGACCACTTTTGAAGAAAACTCGAACCACTTTTATGCTTTAACCCATATTATAGACGTATATTATATATAGTTATTTTAAAATGGGCCGAATCTTATTAAAAAGTGGTCCGAGTTTACCTGGTATTCGTTGATACGAGTAATGAAGGATACAAAAATATCAAACGAATGCGATAATGCCAAATTAAAATATTTTAATATTTAAATTATATAATCAAAAAGTGTAGACACATCAGAGGATATACTCAAGACCTCCTATAACCTCGATGTTATAGGAGGTCTTGATATACTGCTGTTAAGTTGATGGAATACAGAGTTTGGAACACACATCGGTTTATCAATAGAGGAGATTTTACGAAACGATTTATAAGGTCGGTTAATTTGTATAACCGGCAAGTTCAAATCAAATAATATGGCAAAGTCATCAGATATTAGATAACTTTGAGTGGGATATGAAATTAATTTAGAATCAGTTAAATATAAAAAAAAGTCAATATTATTACTTAAAAAAAACATGTTGAGTCAGGGTATACTAAAATATAAGTTTATTCAGAGATAAGGAAGCATGATTTTCATTATTAATTTTAATATTAAAATCACCAAGAATAACTGTGTTAACTGATGTGAATTATTTTAAAATAGAAGAAAGTTCAGCTAAGAAACAGCTAGATGAAGGTGGACGGTAGATAAGTTTAATTATAATGGTAAATAATGAAGGAAACTGAATATTACAGTTCAGAATTTCATATGAAGAGAAACATGTGGTAGATGACGAAATAAGATTAAGTTCCGATGATAATAACAGAGCTAGGCCGCCACGATGATATATAGGCACTACCTATTAGCAATCAATACGTTAAAACCATCAGGTGTAAGTTGGGCAGCTAGAGCAGAATCATCAGTAGTTAGCCAAGTATCAGTAATAGTAGATTTAGAAAAATTTGAATCAATAATTAATCGTGTAATCAAATAAACTTTATTTCTTACTGATCTAGTATTGAAGAGTTAAAAGAATACTTTTAGGAGAGTGTACCTACTTGGTAGACAACAGTTTGATCTTTTTTACGCGATACATAGAAGGAATCCATTGATTGGGACCATTTATTAAACAATTTTCTTGTTCTATTGCGGAATTCCAATTGTAGTAACCACTTACTGTGAAAGTACTATAATCTACAATTGGATATAAATTAAATTTAATTTGTATATATTTATATATATACATATTATGTGTAAATCTTCTTATTATATTTCCAAAAGATGCTCGACCACTTGTATATTTAGGACAAACATTTCTGAAATCAGATGGACGATAATTTAAATTAATTGTTCATATTTTGTAGTGCTATTGTTTGGGTTTGGGGTTGGTTGGATATTTGATATTTGTATTGCCATTCTGTGATATATTAAGTTGTCTGCTCCTATTTTAGTTAGAAAATAAAATAGTTGTTTGTTATTTCCTCATGATAGGGTAACTTTTAATTAATTACAATTAAATTATTAAAATTTATTTTTTAAATTTACCATAATTTTAGAAAATATGTTATATAACCATAAATACTGAATTGGATCCTCACTTTAATGTCTATAACTAAAATACATACATTCTAATAAATAAATATAATATAAATAAAATTATAAAATAAAAATATAAATATAACTGAATATATAGTAAATACTATATGAAAATAACTTATGTGAAACACGTTCTAGGAGCCTACCTTATCTCAGGGGGGCCTTGCCCCCGTAGGCCCCCCCCGTGGCTACGGGCCTACATATAATCCTATATAAAACTCTACTACTGGCTCATAAAGTAATCCACCATGATTCTCCTGACTATCTATCATCCCTACTCAAACTTAAATTACCAACTAGTACCACTACACGCTCACCAATACGTTTCTACTTCAACTTCCTCCTAAACACAACTTACATTCAACTAACACTCGCGCCTGGGCAATATCCGTCCCATACTCCTGTAACACTCTCCCTACATCAATCCGTACTACACCATCAACTCCAATCTTCAAGAAACTACTGAAAACCCATTTATTTAATATTAAACATGTACATCAAATAAGCTCTATAAGCACAGTTCGCAGTCCGAAAACCGAAAAATGTAAAATATATGTAACCTTTCATACATTGGTTAACATTTAAATCTAGATTTTAAAACGATCGTTAAAAAGACTAGAGTGCATGATATGTAGGTATCTTCTTCATAAGTTATTATTCCATATGACCCGGAAGTTGAAATTAATTAGGCCTATAAGTTGAAACATGGTATCGATATTTCTTACAAAATTATATACAAAATAAAATAAACTCATAGAATAAGTTACTAACTAGACATAATATTAAATATAAATATAAAAATATATTTTAAAATTGTTAAATTTAATTTTTTTTAAATAATCTAATAAAAATTAAATATATATATATATATATATTTATATATATACATATATATTATTATTATTCGTTAATATCAGCATATAGAAATGTATTTGATCAACATAATAATACTTTTATTAATTGAAACTAATCTTAGTGTATCAGGGTTAGTAACCTATAAACATACCATATATGGTTTATATATTTATATATAATTACAACGTGCATACATATATATATACATATATAATATAGCATAGTGAACTATGGTGAACTACATGGCCTGGGTGTATGGTTCAATGGAAAAGTTAAAAGTTATAAAGCGAGATGTCCCATGATCGATACCTTGTAGTTCTTATTGTTTCATGTGTGCCTCGTTAACTTATTAACGATGTATGGAAAACATAGAAAAAATAATGATACAATTTTGTTTTATCCTGATGCTCACACAGAATAAGATGAATTCTTAAGTAAAAGAATTCTTGAGGGGTCAAGCATTTATATCCGATATTTGTATTCGTGATTCAATACATAGGAACATATCCTTTGAACACATCCTACATATTATTGATGTTGTGCACGACAGCATTTGTTATGCATACTTTTTCTACTTCATAGTATATCATTTTATAAACTTTAAATATAATCGAATTAATACCGACTTAAATTGTACATATTTATTAAGTGTTAATAGTTTAATAGTTTAAATATCGTTTGTATCATGTTTATAATTCGTGTAACTCAAATGATTTTACATTTATAGGATTATAGGATTATAGGATATTAGGATTATAGGATTATACACTTACACCTAAAGTGTATTTTTATCGTCACACTGCATCGTAATAGGCTAGAAGCCTACCATCAAAGATTGTCCGACTTCTTTTTAGTATCTTTGGTACCATCGAAGATATATATTTAAATTTAAACACAAATTAAATACTAATTAAATCGTTAAATACAGAAAACATTAATTATTATTTATTAAATACGATGTAATGATTTTTTAAGTGGTTTATCTATATGTATTTGTATACTATTTAGGGGAAGGTTTTTAAGTTATACATTATACAGATATTCGTAGATATTCCTATACAAAATACGCCTATATCCTATAGCCATTATAATATTCTAATTAACTTAGTATGTGGCATTTGAACACAACATATATGTTTATTTAAATATATAGTGAGACATATATTATCTATGGGAATTCGTCAATTACCGACCTGATATATATACCGATCCCATGTCATATCTTAGTAAATATAAGATATATCAATAAATTATATATGCATAATAGCCTATATTAATACCTGATATATATGAATACTTATTTTGTGTTAATAACTAGTAAATCATAAAATTATGATTGTATAAAATGTAATATTGTGGTTTTACTTTTTAAATATATGCACAATAACTTATTTTTAATCATTGTAAATATATTATTAATTAAATAACAGCGTAATTCTATATACATAATATTATAGAAATATTAAATATCTATATATATTTTTTAAATAATTTAATTTGAGTACTTATTAACATATATACCTTATTGTATAGTTCCCCGTATGAATTTTCAATTACCGATACCTTATGATTTATCCAATATACACCATAATATTCAATAAAAATAGATTGTAAGGATTTTTATATAGACTTTTAAATTATAAGTAATTTATGTGTATCATTGACATAGAATAAAGATCCAGTATTAGCACCTATCATATATGTATTCTCTTTACATACACATGTCTATAGTCAGTTATTTAGTATACTATAAAATATAAAGTTTAAATATAAATTTAATACGAATATTCAAATTTAAATCAAATAATAAATAAATTGCGTTCGTTTTGTAATTTATTAAATATGTATAAGCGCTATTTTGATTGGATATAATAATTCTACGATTATATCCACAAACGTATTTTACGGAATCCGTAAATGGTAAAGGGTCGGTATTATATTCATTTATCAAATTAAGATTCCTGATTATTATGTTTTATTTTGTATTGTTATATTTATTTTGTGGAATCCTTTCATCCCATCCAGGAACTTAGGTGAAGTTTTCACTTATAACCATATGGCTCCAATGTCCCTTCGAAGCCGTTCTCATGTTAAGGTATTAAGTCGATCATGTATTAATACACAATATATAATATAACTTCTAAATATTATTATAAGTTATATTTTAATGGTGCGAACGAGGCTCGAAACCGCGTCATACTGTTCGTATGTCTGACGCCTTAGCCACTGAATCACACAATATAATAATATATAGGGGAAAGTCTCCGATTACCGACCCCTAAATGATTATTTGTAATAACTTATTCAATATTAAATATATTTATTTGAAATTTTGTAATTAGGGTAATATTATATAATATGGCATTGAATGATATAGCTAATTTACATTTTTGAAATAATTATATTTACAAGAATAAACAGGGGGGTCGGTAATCGGATACATGTGCCTAATACCGACCCCCTTCTTCTATTACCGACCCCTAAAATAATCGTGGTATAAATAATTGTAGTATTATAATATATAATACAAATAACAGATATAAATAAATATAATTAATTATAACATGCATGCAATTTATTTTTTATTGAATTTATGTTTTAATAGTTATATTATATTAAATTTTAACTTTATAGTAATTATATTAAAATAGTGTATATTATTATTTAATATATATTTATTTATCAGTATTTATATAATCAACTGGAATCATGAATCATAAATATATATATCAATGATACACAAACAACTTACGACATATTTTAAAAAACGGACCTATTTTGATTGGATATTATAAATAACATGGGGTCGGTATTAGGGTGATTTAGGGGGTCGGTAATAGGAAAATCATATGTGTTGCTATAATTAAGATATATTGGTTAATAGTTATTCGAATTAAATTATTATAATAGTTTTTAAATGTTATTGATCTACAATATTATGCCCAGTATTAAGTTTTCTTTTAATTAATAAAGTATTTACAATGATTTAAAAAAAGGTATTATTCAAATATTTAAAAAGTAAAAACAGAATATTACATTTGATCAAATAACAATTGTAGGATTAAATAGTTTTAAAAACAAAATACTTATTCATATGTATCATTACATTACTAACAGTTCATGTATATATAATTGTTTGTTATCTCTCCTTGTTACTGAGATACGAGATGGGGTCGGTATTAGGAGGGGTCGGTAATCGGAGACTTTCCCCTATAATATATATAATATATATTATTATATTAACTTTTCTAATAGATTATATTGAAAGTGATTAATTTATTACATATATTAAAATACTATACTTTATTAGTATTCTATAATTATATCTAAAATAAGTAATATCATACTGAACACTTTTTATTTTCAGACCTTTCATAAAATGTATCACGTGCTCGGTATCCATCTTTGAATTCACTCCAATGAAAATGGAATACTACCTAGGAATGAATATCACGTGTTTTAACACAATATATAATTATCGCGATATACAATTATGTGATAAAACAACAGACATATGTACAACTCACCTTGAAATAACGAAAGATTTAAATAATATCAATCCTTTATTTCGGGAAATTGTATTCAGCAAGGTATTAATAATATATATTATATATAATACATTATCTATTAATTTATAATATATATATATATATATATATATATATATATATATAAATATTAATATGTGTATACATATAAACTATAAACTACATATAATATATTATATATTAACATATATAAATATGTGCGTATACAGTATATATGATTTTCAAATACTATAAATGATTAACCATATATGTATATATTAATGTTACAATATATATGTATATATATATATATACACACACACATATATATATATTGTAATATTAATATATACACTAATATTATAGTTACGGTAACTGTAAATTGTTGTAATTTCTTTAATTTTTTAATTTCGTATTATTCTTTGTTTATTTCTATAACGTATGTTTTCTTTAGAAACTATTTATACCTTATACTTTCGATTATATATTTCCACTATATATTTACTTAAATAATTTATCAATCAATCAATAGATAAACATAATTAGAAAATGCATACCGATTACTGAAATAAAGAAAGAGAAAATAATATCTCGTGGTAAGAGTTATGGAAATTTATAAATACAATCATTTAATAATATAATTAATAATTAATACTTAATAATTAAGTGTATACACTAAATTACATAACACTACATTATATTATATATTTATATATACATATATATAAATATATATATATATATATATATATATATATATATATATATATATATATGTAGTATGGCCAAGAATGGGTTCGAACGAGTATAGATTCAATTGTTTTATTTATAATCACAAACAAAATACCTGTATAATTATTATGTTATCCAATTATACATATTAATCATTATAGTTACCTTAGCCAAAATAGTGCAAGTGTCAATCGTATATCGTATATCGTATAAGTGCACTGCTTAGCTGTCAACTTATTATCTAGCAGTGTATATTATAATTCGTTATATTTGCGCGTGTATAAATGCGTGTGTCGCGCGCGTTCTCTTCATTATCTAAATCATGTTTTCACTCTACTACATATATATATATATATATTGATACTGATACATGTATAACTGAAGTTATATACGATTATTATTACATTTAAACATATATATCGACGTATATATATATATATATATATATATATAAATCAATTGATGCTGGATTCACGCTCTACGATTATATTGACCTAGCCATGTATATATGTATGCATTTATATATTTTGTTTGCCTTTACTCGTCATTATTATTCGTATATCGTTCAGTTATTGTTTTACACATGTTACCCCGTTCGGTGACGTTTATGCATTCGATTCTACGCATGCGCATGCGTTTTGATTAATAAAATAAGTATACGATACCAGATATTATCTTATCATCATAGATTTATAGTTTACATGTAAACTATAAATCTATGCTTATCAAAGACTTAGAATTGTATATCACCTAATTCTTTGCCTGTGGATATTATCAAGACATGTTAGATTGTTATTTGATATTATACTGGACATTACATTACATTTTTTTTATAATTTTCGGTTTTCGGACTTCGAACTGTAAAGCAATCGGCCGTCCATATATATTTGAAGTTAATGTTTCAAATTAAATAAGTGTATTTTCAGTAGTTTCTTGAAGTTTGGAGTTGATGGTGTAGTACGGATGGATGTAGGGAGAGTGTTTCATGGAGTATGGGACATATATTGCCCATACTCGAGTGTTGGTTGAATGTAAGTTGAGTTTAGGATGGCGTTGCAGTAGACACGTATTGGTGGAGCGTGTAGTGGTACTAGTTGGTAATTTAAGTTTGAGTAGAGATGCTAGGTAGTCAGGAGGTGTCATGGTGGATTGATTTATGAGCCAGTAGTAGAGTTTTATATAGGATTATATGGCGTACATGTAGCCAGTGGAGTTTAACTAGGAATGGAGATATATGAGTATGGGAGTATTTTTGTATGTTGAATATACACCTAGCTATAGAATTTTTAAGAATTTGGAGTTTAGTAATATGAGATGAGGGGGTATTATAAAGTATAAAATTGCAGTAGTCTAATAGAGGTATGGTGTAGGCAGAAGCTATAATAGTAGCAATGGATATTGATATTGAATGACGAATAAGGCGTAGTGAGTGTAGTTGATAGTTTAATAGTTTTGTTATGTGGGACAGTTATCTATAAAAATTAAAAGTATTGTAAAATATATCACCAAGATGTATGCCATGGGTTGAGTACATGATGAGCTGTCCATTAATGTTAATTGGAGGGGGAGTTGGTAAATGTTTACTTCGGAGTGGAAGGTGATGGAAGATAGCCTCAGTTTTAATTGGGTTAAAGACGAGGAGTTTATTGTGAGCCAGTTATGAATGGTTGGAATAGTAGAGCAAAGTATGTCAGGTGCAAAATGTACGTTTTCTGTACATTTTACATAACGTTGGATGTCGTCTGCATATATGGAAGCTAACTGGAGAATTCGATATAAGGTGGAAAAGGGGAATTATAATTCCATATATGTAAATGTTAAAGAGTATTGGTCCAAGGACTGACCCTTGGGGAACACCGTGTGTTACAAGACGGGAAGATTAACGGGTTGCGTGAACTAAAACTGAGGAAGTTCGGTTGGTTATGAATGAGGATAGCCACGTGTGTATAGTACCAGTGATACCTATAGATGTAAGATGGTGTATGAGAATCGTGTAGTCAATAATGTCGAACGCGGAGGAGAGATAAAGTAGTATGAGTATTGTGCCATTTTTGTTATCAATATTAGTGAGAATATCTCTGGATATCTTCGCTAGTGCGGTTTCTGTTGATTTGGAAGGAAGATATGCACTTAGGAAGATGTGAGGGATTTTGTGTGATAATAAATAAGGCGTAAGTTGTTTCGCGACGATTCGTTTCAAAGTTTTGGAAAATATCGACAGGTTGAAATTGGACGATCATTGTTGAGGCTCTGAGGGTCAAGATTTGGTTTCTTAAGGAGGGATGTAATGAGTGAATATTAATATGATGTTGGAAAAGTAACGAATTCGAGTGATTCACAGAATATATTATTGAGAGGGATAGTGATGGATTCAGTGGTTTCGTGTAAAAGGGAAAGAAGAATAGGGTCAAGAGAAGATGAACGTTTAGTTGCTTTACGATGTACGGGATTACGATGTGTGCCTATGTCTGAAATGGAAGGGACTGTAAATACATTACGTGAGTGAGTTGGTATGGTGGGGGTTATTAAAGTGGTACATCGTGGGAGATTGCTGAGAGTACTTGTAAGCTTATGATGGAAATAGTCATCGAGAGTTGATGATAGGGTATCTGGTTGAAAGTCGGGTAAAGTTTTCTTATTATTTCGCCCAAGGAGTTTCGAATAAATGGTGAGCGGTTTCTTTTAATCTGTTGAGTATGATTCCTGAGAGGCAGTAACATGAATCGATTTTGCAATTAGGAGATCACATCTATGTTTGACTTGATCAGTTGATAAAGCGCGAGTATAGATTCAGATTTTGATTTTATCAATTTCTTTTCAAGTGTACGCAATTTACGCTTTTATTTTAAGAGTGCGATGGTATACCAGGAAGTGTCAAGTCTAAGGATAGATTTGTTAATAATGATTGGAGCGTGGGAATAGAGAATAGTTGAAAAAGTGGTAAATAATTTATCGGGTGAGTTATGTTGGAGGGATAGGAAGTATCTGATGAAATCGTGAGTGTTGATGATTTTTTTTTGCGGAAATAACGAGTGATAGTGGGTGGGGAGGTTTAAGGGATTGCAGGGTAAAAAATATAATGTGATGATCTGAAATACAAGGGCCAATAAAGTTAGAATAAATCAAGTTGGATGAATTATGGTAAATCAGGAGATCGAGTGTATTACCATATTTGTGTGTGGGGTAAGTATTATGAAGTTTAAGATTGGAGGATGACAGTATATTGAGTAGAGATTTAGAATGATTGGCTGATAGGTTAGTAGCAATATTAAAATCACCTATAATGATATTAGATTCAGACATTTGATGGGTAAATAACACTCAGAGAGGAATAAAGGATTTGAGGAAGAAAAGTCTGTAAACAGTGGTAAGGTCGGTAAAAAAGTGATATATTAAAAGTCTTGGAGTGTGTGGGACTAATGGAACAGGTAAACGCCTCAGAGTGATCATTATTATGGTCACGTAGATGGGATAAATACAGGGAGTATTTATAGATAATACCAATACCTCCTCCATAATTATGGGTATTACGTCTAGGCAAATGAGAAAAAGAGTAAGGACCAGTATTCGGAGATGATATAAGGGGTATGTCATCAGGCATAATCCATGTTTCAGTGATGAATATAAGATCAAGGTCATGTTCTGCAGCAAGTTCTAGGATAAGTGGGATTTTGTTACGGATGGAGAAGGTGTTTAATAATGCAGATTTAATCAGGCATTTTTTTGCGTTCTGAGGAAGATGGGGACAATGGAGTTAAAGGTGTAGATGGGGATTGCAGTGTGTGAATAGTCAGATTTGTGGAAGTGGTTTTGCAAAGCATATTTTTATTTTTGTGGACTTTTGGAATTGAGTGTCATTGTGAGCGGGGTGGGGAAGTGTTCACAATTGATGGACACGGAGTGGGAGTTGGTGATGGGGTGATTTGTGTAGAGTAAGTTATTATTGAGTATGATTAGTGGAGTCAGTATGTTTGGATGAATGTATTGGATTATTAGATGCTGCTTGTCGCATATTAATGCATGTGCGATTGTTGAAGAGTTTGCTCCAATGCTTAATAACAGGAAGAGGTGGGTTACGGGAAATGTTTTCCAATTAACTTTGTTGTTGTGGTAGTGTCGTAATTCGTAATTGTTTGTTTTACTGTTGAATACGTATTTGATTTTCGAGTTGTACAGGAGATTATTTTTTATGGCGAATAGGATTATCGGACTGGGGAAGGCAGACTTTGATGTGGGTGATGTTGTATATGTTATAGGTTTAGAGTATTTGTTTGGAATTGTAATGTTGTGAGATTGGTTTAAAATATTTATAAAATTTAGTTTAGGTTTAGAAATCGTTAGGGAGAGTATGGGAGGAATGTGTTTATTTAGTTGACATTTAATTGAAGTGATTGATCTAGAGGGCGACGGTTGAATGGGCTTAGTCTTATTTAATTTAATAAGTTCTTTTATGATCTTAGTGTTATACATTTGTTGATCTTTTATGATAGTAATGCTGTCCATAATATGATTTAAAGTGTTGGTTTTGACATTAGTTCATCTATGTTTATATCTTTCTTAGGTTGTGGTGAGACTTGTGTTGCTATGTGTAGTGGTGGTGACAGCGTATTATTAAATGTAATACATTTGGGACATATATATATATATATATAAGAATGAATAGCATGTAGCATGTAGCAGATGATCAGGTTTATATATATATTGTCATTATCATTTATATTAGTATTATTATTAATACTTAATTAATAATATTAACTTTGTTTAAATTGGCGTTGTAAATATGATCCAATAATACGTTAATTATAATACATTTTATTTTTCGTATATCATTTTATTAGTCATACACATATTGAAATTACATATATATATATATATATTTAATTTTCCATATATAATTTTCATTTTCTCTACTTTTACAAGCTAATTCAAAAATAAATCAAAAAGTTGGGCTAAAATAACGGAACTAAAAACGAATAATAAGAACATACCGATTAAACAATATAATCATATACATGGCTGTGCCAGTGCAATTATCAGAGCGTAACTTAACACATATTCTGTGTATGAAAATATACAGAATATATTATATAATAACACGATTGATAAATGTATAATACATTAATAAATATACCTATATACTTAGTTCTATAAAATGTATAATATATATATATATATATATATATATATATAAATATATGATTAATATAGTACATTTATACCATTTATACCATTTATACTATATATTAATTACAGTAATACATATTGTATTTTATTTAATTATAACAATTTACAGATCCTTTTATAAAATTCTATTCTTTTGATTGCAATGAAGAAATTGAAGGCGTAGCGTGTAATTCTATTGATATGTATAAATATTTATTTTTACATGGTTTATTTTTAGTAGATATATATAATTATTGTTTACATATATATATATATATATATATATATATATATATATATATATATATATATATATATAAACTAATACATTTTAAATAATTCGAATAAAATAAATATAGTAATTATATATATATATATATATATATATATATATATATATATTTAATAAACATCCAGTTAATTAATTGTAACGAGTACTTATTTAAATTGGAATTAAAAGAGAACCCGTAATTATATTATTTATTATTATATTATAGATTGTAATATATGTAATATTTAGGTAACGGTACTACGATTATTAATATCGTTATTATATTATGAAAAACGTTAATGTTAGTTCAACTGCTAATATCACATTTATATATCTCTGTAGATATTGTTATATTGCGATATTTATGAATGTACTTATAAGTGTATTTAATTAAATGTATAATTCGTTATTTTCAATTGAATTACTACTTCGTAGCTATGCAGATATATATGTGTTATAGCTTGATATCGTTTTTGTTGTTACAAATAATAGTTTTTATCCATAACTCAATATAAATATCAATAGTAATCGACATTTTAAATATATATTAGTTACTATTGTGTATATTACTATCACTTTTTATTAATTTGATATTAGTTAGTTTAGAAAGCAAGTATCAGAAGATATGTTAAGTAAAGTAGTCTTAGAGGCATTACATAGTAGTTTATTGGAGAGGAGCCATAATCTTATGTAGTTAGCACCCTCGATTAATAAAGAGTTAATGGTATTATGATAATTTATAGGTAAACAGTTGAATATCATCAGCAAACATATGATATTGTATATTTGAAAGTTCTTATTAGATCAGCAATATGGTGGATATAAATAGTAAAGAGGGATTAACCTAGAACGGATCACTGGGAAATACCGTGGTTAAGTGGAGAAAGAGGCGAGAAAGATTGTTCAATCATAATAAAGATATTGTGGTTAATCAAATGAAGTCAACCATTTTAATGATAAGCCAGATATACCTATCAAATTAAGCATTGAGATTAATATGTTATGGTCCAGGCTATCAACAGCAGATGATAGATCAAGTAGAATTAGCTAGTAATATATTAGATCGCAATAATATCCAAGAAAATAGGAGAAAATAACGGTGAAAGTGTGTGATATAATGATATAGGTAGGGGATCAGTGGGGGAGGTATAGTGAGATTTCATGAGTATTCATTTACTTGATACAGTTCAGGGATAGTGAATATACGTAATGAGTCAATATGATTGGTAATATAGATGGTAGGATTGAGTATGGATGGAGTAGATGCGCAAATAATATTATTAATGCTTGCAATTTTATTTTCAAAGAACTTTTCATAAAGAGAGCATAGTTGAAAATTTACGTGTTCGGTAACATAGGGAGGATTTTTTTATCTGGAGGAGAAATAATTTTATTTGTCATTTTAAATAATTTGCGAGGATCATAGGAGATGAATGCTATCTTTTTGTTATAATAGATGGATTTTTAACGAGATATAATAGATTTGAAACTTTATTTATCTAGTGATAGAGCTAATTTATATATATATATGTATATATATATATATATATATATATATATATATTATTTATTATATAAATATAAACTATACTATTCCTTTAATCTTAAATTATTGACTTAATTTATCTATTATATTTAGCTTAACTCCTACATAAAACCTCAAATAATAAACTATATATATTAATCGCATATTACTTAATTTATTACATTATATTAAAATATACCTATTATAATTACATAATTCATACCTTATAGTATTTTACATTGTATAATAATAATATTAGTATACTCTACCGTATTAATAAACTAATTATATGTTATTATCTCATTGTTCCCAATACTCATGGTAAATCTGATTGTATTAATTCGTTTAATTATTATTTACAATTTATTATATAACTCTTGAAGCTTAAAAAAATATCTAATATCTTACATCCTTATATACGTGATATTAGCTTTATTTCCGTATCTGAAGGAATGTGTCATACTTGTTTAAAACATATTACTCTCAATCAAATCTTAATAAACTCATTGACACTAATATATTGATTAACTATCTCCCATTTTCCGACTTACTAAAAAAATGATATTTTTAGAGTGAATTTAAATGAATAAACATAGCTAACATAAATATCTACTCTTCAGTGTACTTGCAAACTTATGCCATTAGTTTTATCATATATGATTACAATTCAATAAACCATTACATTCTTATCAGTTACTACTATGACTATAATATATCTATTATATTATCTTGAATTATTATATTATCGTTGACATTCTACTTATCTCCTCGATATACCCCCATTGCAATAATTCATGCATTAAATCTGTCATAATTGAACTTAATCACTTATTTACTCATATATATTATTTTATATCTTCGAATATAATTATTTATTTATATTTGTATACTTTATTGGCAATATTGTAATGTATTTTGTTAACAAATATGAATGTAGATTTCATTTTATATGTATACTCGAGTAATTTTTAAATAAATTTATATATAAGTATATATATATTTATATTTTGTTTTTTTTCTTTTATATTTATATTTATTGTTCATTTTAATATTCATTTTATATCATTACATTATACATGTATTTTATCCGAATGAAGGTGATTAAATATGATATTTCACCACTGTCAGGATATATCGAATTAAAGCAATCTAATCACTTTCACTGATTCTCATAATACATATTATATAAACTGATTATTTCATAGTATTTTTAAAACTTACACTAGGATGGAAATTCACCTATACATGTATATACTGTTCCCAACCTATATTAAATTACCTAAATGGTACTGAACATATAGATAATGATTGTCTGAATAATTACGGTTATTACAATTATAATACTAAATATTTTATATGTTTATGTATATATATATATATATATATATATATATATATATATATATATATATATATATGTCTAGGTATAATATAAATTTATAAAATATACTATATTATGTTAGATTCCGAGTTAATACAATTTATTTATTACCAAATGTAAATCCTAAATATATGCATACATAAATTCACAAAAAAATAGGAATACATATTATAACATAATGTATATATTATAACATTGAATATTATATTTTAGTATTCGTTAAAAAGCGGCATATTTGTGGAATTCTTTAAATGTATTTATATAATATTTAACTAATATGAATATTTTAACAATATAATGTATATACACATTACAAAATTGCTTTCACATAATTATATTTAATCATTATCTAGTTATTAGATACTTGCTATATGTAACTATTATTATTGTATTTAAATGGTTCTCTTTACTTATATGTAGCTCTTTTAAATAACATGTTAATCAAATTATAATATAGCAAATTAAATAATATGAAATAACAACTATTTTACTTTTATATAAAACAATATAATATATTAATTATAGTAGCTTATCTGCTACATACATACCAATATACACACACATACACACATATATATATATAAAAATATTTATATAAATATTTATGATTACATTTTAATATTCCCAATATTCTAAATGTTGATTATTAATATTTAAAATTAAACATATTAAAGTTTAATGATATTAATGAAATTTCCGGAAATGTTTTCACTTTAAACAAAATGTTTATCAAATTGTAATTTGATACCCCCTATAAAGTTACTTTATTTCAGGTATGTTGCCGGAGTATAAGGAAATCAATACATTTGTATACACATAACTATAGTTATCTTGATAATACAATCGTTTAAAGTTACAATATGTAGGGAAATTTGCCGGACATACTTGTATTGGGATACCCCTTAATATAAAATAAATGCATAAATCATGCCATCGATTTATTTGCATCCTAAGGTCGCTTCATTATTTAAAAAAACTAATTACTTATAAATTCAAGTCCATCAATATTTCACCAAAGTTTACGAAACTTAAAATTTCATGTAATATATTATATATATTATATATAATAGTTTTTATATAACATATTATGGACTTAAATTAATGAATATTTTAACGAATAGTATCATTACGCAATATAAACCTATTATGAAGGTATTATAAAGGCAATAGAAATATTTTCTTAAATTAAAAAAATATATATTGAATATGAAGTTTAACTTTATCCATTTTATTTTAGTATTATGCTTTTACAAATTTTCTATTGTTATTAATAATATTTTATTTTAGCAGATACTAATCTTAATTTATATTTTACTAATATTTGTTTTATTAATATATATATATATATATATATAAAACATTTTGTATTTATTTATTTATTATAAGTATATAAATATAAATATATTTGATTAAATGTATAGATATATCTGAATTTCAAAGTACTATTCAACTGAATTCCATAATTAAAGAATGTAGTGGATTATGCTATTCTGTATTGTCTTACGATTTCAATGCGAAGGTTACTTAGTTTATTATTAATACACGAATAAAGCCCACGTCATATAGAAAACGATTTGCCGATTTGTCACCGATATGCGCGCAGTAACGAAATCGACGAGAAATCGGTAACTATTTAGAGACGTCTCCAAATAATGACTATCTATATCGCTATAGCGATACCGGTGAGATATCAGTACGGTTGTCATACCGACAGAGATAAACATCGGTGAAAATCGGTACGATATCGGTGAAAAATCGGCGGACTTTGTCGGTGTGACGGGGGCTTTAATTAATATGTGATTTTTAATATTATCTTGTTTTATTACGTTTTAGTGAATTCGATGTTATCGTAAATACATCTAGTAGATATCAATATCTATTATATCGCTGAACTCGCTTTAGTCTACTCACTTTTATCTACATTATTTGAATAAAAACATTAATTCAATAAATATATCTTACATTTTGAACTACAAATTATAAACATAAATTAAATTATTATTTCACATATTATCTCACAAAGAAATGAAGGAACCTTACCTAACAATGTTATCCTCTACACATAGTATATACATTATAATCGGGTAACTTGTTATTTATATATATATATATATATATATATATATATATATATATATCTGCAATATTATGTATTTGGTATAGATCGAGTAAGTACGCACATTTTCTTAAAATACAATTCAATAATTGGTAACTTATTAATATATATTAATATATGTTAAATTTTATTTAAAATTGATTTGCCACTATTTTTGGTATGATTATAGATTTTTTCCAAATTTTCTGATTACCCGATAATGATGAATTAAAAATAATATATAAATGTATATATTATTCATTAGATAATAAAGTAAACATAGAATATGGTATCCCATCAGTTCAGAAATATGTTTAATTGTTAGTCTAGAATATATTTTCATTATTTCATGATTTAAATCAATTGATTTATTGATTTATTCATATTAATATTATCACATTTGTTGTTTAGTTGTATAACACAATTCGTTAAATTTCCATTTTGTTGAATTGAAATAAAATATGTATCTAATGTAGTTGCTTTGTCGATATCTGAAAATAAAATAGTATCATTTGATATAATAAATAGAAGAGATACTCAGGATTTAAATTTTTTCGTTTCAATTTTCTTATTCTCGAAATCGATTTTACATTTTTTTCACACGAAATTACTACGTAAATATGAAGAGTAATTCCGTATAATATAGAGAATTAGTTATACGCGTATATATGTCGAAATTAATTAGATTTAAAGTAAATTATTTTTTATTTATTTATAGAAATAACACTAAAATTAATTCCAATTTAAATTGTGTCGCTATGCGTTGCGTGTATATAAATTATTTATATTAAAATATTTCTTTAGCATATCAAATTAATATCGAATACATTTGTATATCTAATTTATAAACTAATAATAAATAGAGCAATATTATATGTGTTACGTAATAAATATAATAATACAAATTAATAAAGTATAACATTATAAATGTTAACATTTTCTTGTTTTAATGTAAGCCTTTATTTATTTTTATTGTTTGTTTAAATATTAGTTTAATATTATTATGCTGGTACTAAATTATAGATGTATCTATAAATAATGACTATATATATATATTAATAAATACATTATTAAATATTGTTATAATTATATATTTATAGATTGTATACATTAACATTTATAATAATTTATTATCAATAGTTAAGCATTACAAAAGGATGTATTCAAAGAGAAAAGTTATATTCTTTACCAAAAACCGTGACAATTAATGATGAATTACTTTCGGGATATAATGGTTTTTAAATAGTTTTTAAATAGTTTTTATATAGTTTTTAAATAGTTTTTAAATAGTTACTTATAATAATTATATATATATATGTATATATATATTTATATTTAGAAATATGTATTTATATTTAGAAATATAAATATATACAAATTATGTATATTATTAAAGTTACCATTTTAGTAAGTAATTCATGGCTTTGAATAACTTAGGATTTTAGTGTTATTAAGAGGTGAATAAATATTTAAATTAACTCATTGATATACTCGTAAATAAACGTTGAAGTTAAATATATAAATAGAATATATATTTAGATATCTACACGAATGATATCATAGCGTATTCTAAAAAATAAATGTTATATTTCAGAAGATTATGTATTGGAGTTAAATGATATTATTATGTATCAATTCATTATGAAATATAAGTATTTTTTAAATTATATGATTTTACTAAAATATTTGAAAATAATAATAATTACTTACTTACTTGCTTATTTCGAGATTGTTGTTTCCCGAACGGTAAAACTTCTCCAAACATCACGGTTTGATACCTTCAATTACTAATGCACTATCATATGCGATGTCCATATCTGTAACATTAATAGGTTGTACTCTTCTGCTTTTTCTTTTCCTTAGTTGGAAATATAGCTGATCTTCTCTTCCTAGTACAGCTGTTCTCATATAATAATCGATAACTATATTTATATATATATATATATATATATATATATATGACAAAAGGGTATGGAGTTAACGGGGTTAAGATAATAATTAATAAATTATTATTATAGTAAATTTAAATTTACTTTACATATAAAATCTCTATTTATAAATAGTTTCAACATATAATTATATACATACATACATCTATTGATTCGTTTACAATTTATTACCATCATAATAGTATTAAACTAATGAACCTTCTATAAATAGAGTCTTAAATTAAAAATTATAATGTTATATACTTTATAATTATATATAATTATATATAATTAACAATATCAAGAACACATGCTTATTATGTTAAATTAGCATATTAATATTATATTATTATATTAAAGTAAGTGTTACTAACCTATTTAAAAGTTATAAATACTAATCTAATCTAAATCATTATTATAAATAGGATTAATACTATAAAATAATTAAACATGATATTGAATTATGTGACGATATTTAGAACTAGTTAACAAACGTTCTATTTTGTATATATATATATATATATATATATATATATATATATATATATATATATTAAATTAAATTAAATTAAGCCTTAACAAATATTGTTTTCATTTTAATATATTACCCCATATTAAAATTAAAGGATATTAAAGGATATTACCTATAATTGTATTATTATAATACATATATGTAGTACATATTATGTACATATATGTATTATAATAATACAATTATAGGTAATATCCTTTAATATCCTTTAATTTTAATATTTTAATACGTATTATAGAATTAATATCTGAATATGATTTTATCCAATATTTATTTTGTAAATGTTATAATTTTATTAATAATATCTCTTTTATTGAATTAATGTAATATTCTCGTTGATATTTATATTAATTAGTATTAATTTTAATATATTAATTAGTATTAATTAGTATTATATATAAATGCTTTATTATTATCAGTTATTAATATTTTATTTAAAAATGTTATGGGTTCTTTTAAATACATTAATTTATTATTAATTAAGTTTAATTTTCTTATAAATAGTAATAAAATAGGTATAAGAGTATAATTAAGTTAATATATATTATCTAAAATAATATATAATATATATATATATATATATATATATATACCTATATTACTAATACCTGGGTTTTTAATAATAAAGTTTATATCAGTACTGACAAAAAAAATAAAATAGTGATTACAGATACAACACAATTAACGTATTATACTGAAGTGATTTCAAATACATAAGTTCATATTTTATCTAATACTTTTATTTTATTTTATACTTTTATTTTATACTTTTTTATTTTAATTAATTTACTATGAATACATTTATTTCCGATTTTGACAAATCAATTGATAATTCTAATAGTATTGATTGCAAGTATTATGATTATACAAATATACAAAATGCATTCAATTGTGATACAAGTAATATAAATGATTTGTCTATACTTCATATAAATGCACGCAGTATTAGTGCAAATTATAATAATATTATACATTTTATAGATTCTATTCATAAACAATTCTCTATTATTATAATCACAGAAACATGGTTGAATGATTCAAATAATAAATATATAATTTATCAAATTATAACTTAACAAGTATAAATAGATCTTCGTGTAGAGGTGGTGGTGTTTTATTATATGTTAGTAATTATATTGACTTTGAAAATATAGATGAATTGTGTTATACTAATAAAGAAATATGTGACATGTGTACAATTAAGTTTAAATTAAAAAACTCAAACATAAAATATTTAATTAGTGGTATATATAGACCACCTAATAGTAACATTATTGATTTCACTGATATGTTTACAAATAAATTTGAAAATTATATATCAGATTATGTAATATGTATTGGTGGTGATGTAAATATAAATTTGCTTAATTATAATGATTCTAATAATACTAAATATTTCTACGATAGCATATATTCACTTAATTTATACCCAACAATAACTAAACCAACAAGAATTTCAAGCACACATTCACTCATAGATAATTTTTTTACAAACTTTCAAGATAATTTAATATCTGGTATAGTCTACTCAGACATAAGTGACCACTTACCAATTTTTATAAATTTTAAAATAGCATCTAAAAGAGATAATATAAGTATAATTAAAAAGTCACGTATGCTCAAAGAAAATAACATTGTTAATTTCAAACTCGCAATAACTAATTTTAATTGGAATTTACTCAAATATGACACTGAAATGTGTATAAATGATACTTTTACAACATTTTTAAAAGACATTTCTATGTTATATAATAAAACTTGTCCATTAATAACAAATAAACTATCCAAAAAACGTTTTCTAAACAAACCGTGGATATGGAATACAATTAGAAAATGTATATTTAAAAAAAATAAACTTTATAAAAGATATATAAAAAATAAAACTGTTCTCAACAAACTGAGCTATACCATTTATAAAAATATTTTAACAACAATTCTTAGGTATGTAGAAAATAAATATTATAATGACAAATTTAAAACTCATAGTAATAACCCAAAACAAATGTGGAAAGCGATAAAACAGCTAATTGGATATACTAGTAAATCTAAGGATACTACTTTTATTAGTGATACATCTAATAGTGAAATTGCAAATAAGTTTAATGATCATTTCATAAATGTAGGCCCAAATTTAGATAAGGAATTTTGTGATAATAGTTTGCAGTCAATCTATAAGACATTAACTAATAAAAACAAAAATTCATTATTTTTATTTCCTACTAGCATTAATGAAATTAAAAAAATTATCGAAAATTGTGATAATAAGTACAGCATTGATACCTTAGGTTTTAATATGCATATAATTAAACAAATAAAGGATGAGATAAGTCCAATTCTTGCAATACTTTTTAATAAATGTTTACAGGTTGGTTTATTTCCAGATGATTTAAAAATTTCTAAAATAATTCCTATATATAAATCTGGTGCTAAAAATGAGTTATCCAACTATAGACCAATATCAATGTTACCACAAATATCAAAATTATTTGAAAAGATAATAAAAACAAGATTAAATGTATTTTTAACAAAAAATGATATATTGAGTGACTCACAATATGGATTCAGAGAAGGTATTTCATCCTCGGATGCATTAATGGATCTAACTGAATCAATATCTGAAAGTCTTGAACGATTGGAAAAATGTGCAGTTGTATCAATTGACCTAAAAAAAAGCGTTCGATACTATACACCATGACATATTATTTGTTAAACTAGAGCATTATGGTATACGGGGGTCAGAACTTTCATTACTTAAAAGTTACCTACATAATAGACTAAAATTTGTTCACTATAAAGATGAATACTCAACTACTGAGATTATGAAATATGGTGTTCCGCAGGGCTCGGTTCTTGGGCCACTTTTATTTTTAATATATATTAATGATTTACAGAATATTTCCAATGACTTCAAAACAATTTTATTTGCAGATGACACTAATATTATTTTTAATAGTGATTCACTAGGTAAATTAAATGTTAAAATGAATAAGGAACTTGAAAAATTGAATAAATGGCTTTGCGCAAACAAGTTAACTTTAAACCTGAAAAAATCTAATTTTATCCTTTTCAATGTTAGAAATATACATACTAACTCTATATTTGATATCAGAATAAATAATACCAAGATCGAAAAGGTTAAACACTATAAGTTTCTTGGAGTATTCATTGATGACAAACTAGACTGGAAAGAACAGTATAATTACATTTCCAAAAAGTTATCTAGGATAACCGGAATTATAAGGAAAGTTAGACCAATGGCAAACAAATATACTTTACTATCTATATATAATGCTTTATTTGTTCCTCACTTATACTACTGTGCCCATATATGGGGAAATACTTTTTCCTCATTAACTGATTATATAAATAGATTACAAAAGCGAATACTAAAACTAATCACAAGTTCATCGTATAATGTATTTTTGAGAGAAAATAAAATTTTGAATTTTGATAATATTGTAAAATTAAGTTCGATTAAAGTTGCTCACAGAGCATATTATCATATATTACCGAGTAACATTCAAACACTTTTTTTGATTAATAAAAACACGGATAAATTTGTAAGATTCAAGTCAAGAACTAGCAGAGATCTGTTTAGAGTGAGAAATGTGTCCTCTAGACAGTGGAACTTACTTCCCATTCAACTTACAAAAAATAGGTGTATTAAAACGTTTGGAAGACGTGTTAAAAAATATATTCTTGAATTAAAAATGACTTAAAAAGGGAAATTTGTCTAAATAATTATTTTTTTATTTTGTTATTTTAATTTTTATTTCTGACATAATATAAATTTAACACACATTTCTGATGTTTTTTATAATTTTAAATTTTTATTTTTATTTTTATTTTTATTTTTAATATTTATATAATTTTTTTATTATTTATATAACTTTGACATAATATAAAATTACAAAATATTATTTGTTTGTTTTATTCTTGACTTTTTCTTGACTTATTATAATATTAAAAAAAAAATGTGTTTACAGTGTTCGACTTACTATAAATTTACTTAATTTTTTTTTTAATTTTTGTATATATATATAATATAGCTATTTATTTATTTTTATTTATTTTTTTATTTATTTTTTTAGTTATTTTTAGTTATGTTTAATTTTAATTCAATAGGATTTGTCTTTTAATTTTTAATTTTATAATTATTTTATATTTATATTCCTAGATTTTTATATTAATTTATTTTTCTTCTTTACATTTTATGATTATATGATGAATGACATTATGAGGAGTTTTTAATTATTGGAATATATATATATATATTAGTTTTTTTTTTTTTTTTTTTTCATTATATTTTTTCTATGACCGGAGTGGCTAATATGTTTTGACTTGATATGATTATGATACGTATCGGGGGATGGGATATACTTGTGGAGTGGACAAGTATTGTCAGTGTTCTTATTATTGGCGATATTAAGATCCCTAAGGCATTGGAACTGGCGTACCCATATCCTTGAAGTTGATACATCATATACCATCATTAATTTCAACATAATATTGTCAACTCTGGATCTAATTTATTAGTAATCTTTAACTACAGCATTCAAAACTAACATATATATATATACTCCAATTATACTTTTAATTTCTTATACTATTAATTTTTTTATTTATAATTATTTACTTTTAATATTATTTTTAAAGTTATTTATATTTGTATATGATTCATAATTTTATATTCTCACGATTCTTATAAGATTTATAAAATTACATATTTTACTTCTATATTATATAAATTTTAATTTTATTTTTTTTTCTCCTCATAATTGTTATTTGGGAATATGTTTCAGGTAAACGACTAGATAAGCATTGCGCTTCTTCGATTACCTTGGTCATGCCTAAATTCTGCCTAAATTCTGATATTATTATTATATATATATATATACACGTATATTAATAAATAATGTTATAATAATATGAAATAATATAAAATAATAATATATGGTAATGTATGGTAATATATGGTAATCACGATAATAATAATTACATTTATAATATTTGGTATTATTATATTATAGCAATAGAAATATAATGTTAAATAATTATTAATCATTATATTTCGATTGTGTTAACTGATAATTAAAATTAATATAATAATATTAATATAAGATAAATATACAAAAATAAATTCAGAATATAAATATTTAATTGTCTTCAAAATGAAAACGAATATATTATGCAATAATAATCAAATAAGTTCGCATTATCAAGGTTATATGTGTTATTGGCAACCCCGAAGCTTCCTTCACTTATATATTCCCTTTGATTATCCTTCTATACACATACATGTTTGAATGTATAATATTTAATTGCATTATTATTTACTCTGGCCAAACACCTCGAAAGTCAATTTGACTATTTTGTTTAGCCATTTATTGTTAACAATTTTTTTGCAATAATAAATTATCCTTATCCTTATCCTTATCCTTATCCTTATTGTATTTATATATATATATACATTATTACATTTGTATATAATTTAAAATGAATATTATTTTATAAATATTATAATATTAACTATAGTTTGGTAAAATATAATATAGTTATATATAAATATATATATATATATATATATATATATATATATATATATATATATATTCTATATATAATATTACATATAATTATCATTACAATGAAGTATTTCATTATTTTATATTTAAATTTTTTGATATCTACTTTATTATTAACAATATTGTTATTAAATAAAAATTATAGTAACTTTAAAATAATTCTTTTTCTATAAGATTTAAATTAAAAATATATTAGAAATAAGTAATTAAGTGATTAGTAGATTTATATAAATATACCTATAGCTATATACTAATAGTATAATACTCTATAATATATATATATATATATATATATATATATATATATATATATATATATATATATATATATATATATATATATACACACACATATATATATATAATTACATATACATTAACAACGATATTTGAACATATTTTAATAATTATATATATATATATAATACTTAAAATAATTCACAAATTAAAGTCATTGAAGACATAATTAATAATCCAAGACAAAGGTTAATATATATATATATATATATATATATATATATATATATATATATATATATAATATATTAATATTAATATAATAGTGAATATTTTTATATGGGATTTGTATATGTTATTTAATGTATGTTGTCCTGAAGTTAGTCTTAAACCAATATATAAATATCGTAAACCATGGCTTTGTCTGATTTTATTGAAATTTATTATTAAAAAAAATGAATTATATAAAAATTACTTACAAAATACAAATTCCGAAACAAACTTTAATCTCTCTACAATTTATAAAAATTATAAAAATATATTGACTTCAGTTTTGAGAAAAGCTGAAGCTTTACATTATAGTAACGATAAAGATCGTCCGAAGGAAATATGTCTCACTTTGATCAAATTTATGAAATTAATGAACAATTGCTCCACCTATACTACGGAATCAAATTTGTAATTCTATTTATAGTTTATATTTGTTTACATGTTAATTTGAAAATTATATGACTTTTATAAATGAAAAATTACGTACATTTGTGAATACAATAAATATTTAATTTATAGTGTTTGTTTTAAGAGTATAACATTATTTTATAATTAGAACTATTTTTCTTAAAATATACATCCATATTCGTGAAATATTATAAATCACTAGGTCCATTTTCAATGTAAAATTACACTTATTTTGTAACATGCAAGTATTTTAAATTTGAAAATATTAATATTAAATTAAATTTATAATATTATATTTAACACGGATCCAAATGAGAAGGTAAATATTTTATAAATATTACATATTCAATATACTAATCTATATATTATTGTAAGTTATGTACATACGTTGTAGTGCTATTATAACATTAAATCATGTATTAAATGTTTTAACACATTTTATTTATAAATAAATATTATATTATTATACTTAATTATTAAATAATGATCATAATAGTTAATAAATATAATGTTTAAGGTATATTATATATATTAAATATCTGTATGCTATACTGTATAATTGATACAGTGTATGGAATATGGCCCGTTTATTTTGATTACGATTTATGAGATCACATTTAAAATACTCGATTTGGCAGTTGATATACTAGTAATACTAATAATACTAGTAAATATTATAAAATAATATAAATAATAAAATGTAGTATATATTATAATTATTAAAGTGATATATATATATATATATATATATAAAGTCTTTATTTGTATTATTAATTAAATAGAATACATGTACATGATGTAAAATATATTAAATTTGAACTAGATATTCTACATATTACATTCAAAATAGTAAAATTGTGTACGCATTTTATTGACGTGTGATGGGTTTCGCACCCAAATCAATAAATTATTTAAATCTCACGACTAATTAGCGATTGCCAGCTATATGGATAGATATATCTTTGCTGTTATTTTTTTTATACAAAGTTCATTGTATTTTATTGATACATTAGATCCAATAGGATATATATATATATATATATATATATATATATATATCATATTCACACTGTATAATACAGTGTATATGGTATACATTAAATTAAAATATATAGTGAATCCATGCAAAAAATGCTTATGGTGTAGATGGATTATATCGAAGTTGGATACCTAGTTAATTTTGGTTTCTCCTTCTGGTGTTAAAACTAGATTTAGTATCTCTATATCATTTAATATATAGTATATGTGATACGTATACATGTTATTTTAAATGTCTAAATATTCAAATTTAATAAATATAAATATCGTATATGAATAAACGGAATAAATTCATTTTGATATTTACATATTGGAATATTTAAATGTAAACTACAATACTTCTATATTTAATTATTGTTATATAATGTTATAATTACTATATATATGTATCTTATGTATATATTAATATCATTCGCTATACAATAAACGGCGTGCGACGCATGTGCGCCTAGTACCTGGAATATGCTCACGAATTCCTGTATAGCCGTCTCACATGACCGTCCCGTGCGTAGATAAATAGCTATATAAATGTAACAGCCCATCGTCATATGTATGGCACTTACTGTAGTCTAATTAATAATGTGATGACATAAGAGACATATATAGTCTATGATAAGCTATAGTCGGTTATATATTCAATTTCCTATATATTCCGCTCTTATTTCATATATTATTAATTGGGAATTCATATATTATAGAGAAACGATTATTTATCTGATTAATTTATTTGTGTTATGAAAGGGATTTACTCCCCAACACCACCACCCAATAACAATATCATCCTCCTACACACAGTCACTTTAGGACCGACTTCAGATACTGTAATCATACGCTGAAGCTCCAGAATAGGCAACTTCCGACCGCTTCGCCCTGTAATCTCTCTTCTTTGGGAAGAGTGGATGTTATATTATATATATATATATATATGTATCAATCTTGTTATATTATTATACCAACGCACGCATACCTAGTATCTTGTAAATATGCACGCACATTCCTGCGTAGCCGTCTCGCATGACCGCCCTACTTGCAGGCAGCTGGTTATATATAGCGAACCGCCGCTGTATATAAACAGTCCCTTAATTCGCCCCAATAAAGTACATAAGTCTTGATGCTCTTATCTATGCATACAGGCATACGCCTTATGCATACAAATAACTAGTATGCTATAGACACATCCAATACATATTATATATATAAGGTGTATGTATACATACCCTATACATCCATTTCACCAACATAACATAAAGTGTAGGATATTTACATTGATATCATGGATAATGCATATAGAAATAGTTATAATATATCTATTATTAATACATACTTTTATTAGTTTGAATATTTATTATTCTAGATCTGGCCTCCATTTGAGAAGAGGTAACATTTTCCAGACTCATTAAAATACTTCCTTATCATCTTCACAATTTCAGTTTATAATCGATGATAGTATTTTATCAACCATTACCTGGGAATTAATATAATTCATTATTATAGTAATTTCATAATTCATTTTTAAACTGCAAAAAAATATGTTTGCCATTTAAATATAAATATTTAGATATTAAAACATTTATCTGTCGTATTGTCTGCCTAAATTGCTTTGTATTTGGATTATCACAATGGAAAACTTTTGATAATATCTGAGTATTTAATATTTATATTATTATTATTTTATTTACTTAGTTCCATTTCCTTTAAAATGAACTCTTATTTGGGTTTTTAATTTAAATAATCTTTTTGATACATAATTTTGTAATATGATTTAATTCTTCTTTTGGGGATTTTTTTAATATATTTTTCTTTTACTCTAGGCTTTCTTATTGTAACTTATAATAATCATTACATTTTAATTAAAATCAATAAGTAATATACATACATAAAACAGATATATTAAATTATGATAAAATTATTTAAAATAATAAAATTTTAAATAGAAATATCCAGCTTGATTTCATTCGTTATAAATTACTTAATATTATTAAAAAATAGACACAATCAAGCATATATTAATAGTAATAATAGTTTCAATATAATGTAATGCTTATATATGCATATTTAGATTAAATATTTTATATCATAATAATTTAAAAACTAAATATATTATTGATTTATATGTAATTATAAACTTATTAAAATTGTGTGGTTCTAAAGAGAACCGATTGTTTATGAAATTAAAAACATGTATTTAGTAATAAATTTATTGTCTTCTATTACTGATTGTTTAACTAATTATCCTGAAATTTAAAATAATTAGATACTACAGTATCGGGATGAATATGCTTTGAATGTGTTAGTGTATGATTGTAGTATGTGAGTGTATGATTGCCTCCGCGTATTATGTCATTTCTTATCTTCATTTCTAATATTTTTTTATACTTTAACTGCTTTCTTAGATTTTACCTAGTTATTTTAATCATGCTAAAATGAGAACACATATATGAAAATAATAGGCACAAAATTAGACGAAGATTAATTAAATATAAATAATAGTAGATTATATTATTTAGTATATAATATTGATTATAATGATGTGGATTGTGTGAATTCGTTTATATGTATGAAAATATTATATAATATATATATATAGTGATCTCGTATGAAATCATTTCATTTTGTTTGATGATTTTGTGATAGGTGAAAATGCTACTATTCATAAATATTTGTTTACATTGATATACATATTATCATTTCACATACGATCACTGGTATTCTTTAAAGTTGATGGTAAATATTATTTATTAAATATAGATAAATGTGCACAATGATATATAATTTGTTATGTTAACTAATTAAGTTTATTATGTTTATATAAATATATATATATATAATAAAGTTTATATAAATATATAAATCACGAAGATTTTAACCAAGGGTTCCGCACTAAACTATGCACATTTATCAAAAAAAATAAAAATTGTCTACTAAGCACAATATGTGATAGATTCACTTCGTGATATAATGCAGCTAAAAATAACAGAAAAATAAAATCAAACAACCCTAAAATACCAATCCGTAAATATATATATATAACACATATTATGTGCCTAGTTACATGAGGTTCGTTGAGTGGGTACCATACAAATTATTCATCTGAAATATAGTAAATATATTAATTTAATAATTATATAGGAATATATATATATATATATATATATATATATATATATATATATATATAATACCTTATTGTTAATACCCAATACACTTTTGCAGCGTTCAAATCGCGCATCAATCGCAAAGATTTTTTACCAGGTACCGTGTTTTATATATATACATATAATATATAAATATTATATATATATATACCTACACATCATAATACCGTATCTTATATATTAATATACTATTATATACACCCTATACGCATCATTTACTTGAACTCTCGGTTAGAAAAGTGACATGTTGGGAGCGATGTCACTAAGTAAATGTATATTATAAATATGTTATTAAATTAAATTAAATTTTCTTTAAAATAAATGTACATAAAATAAATTTAAAACGTAAAATTAAATTTTATAAATTAGTAAATTTATATTATAAATATTCATGAATCTCGAAGTAGGTGCCGATTATTATTAGTAGAATGTCAGAGTTCAATGTTTATTTTGGGTTGTGTGATTTCTTTGGTTTGGTTTGATTATGCTGTTTTTTTAGCTGCATTATATAGCTGTCTATCAAATATTGTGTTACTATAAAATATCTTATAATGCGTATAATGTGAGGTAATGTATATATAAATACAGCCCACCTTGAATTCTGACATTATTATAATAACAATCGGCTGTCTGATTTGAGATATTTCTATATATTTAATTAAATAACACTATTATATAATATATATATATATATATATATATATATATATATATATATATATAAGTATATATAATTAATCGTATGTAAAATAAAATGTATATATGTTTATAAATATATTAGTAACATAATTATAATTATAATTAAATTACATTTAATTTACTGTAAAATAAATATTATATTTAATAAAAAAAGTACTTATAAAGTAGTAAATTTACTATAATATAAATGTACATAAAATACTTATATAGTAGTATATTTTAATATAAATATGTAATTAAAGTACACTATTATATATATATATATAATTAACCTTATTTAAAATAAATATATATATATATTTTTAAATAATATTTTATAAATATTTTTAAATTATAATCCTGAATATAATATTAAAAATATGCAAAGATATTAAACCACGACAAGTAGTGCCATCTACATCGCGGTATCACCGAAATTAAAATGTATTTCACGTAGATAGATACAAGTGGCATATCTTTACTTCGTAGTATCTTTGGTAACGATATAATGTCTAAGTCAAATGATTCTAAAGCCACTTGGAATATTATAAATCATTTGTTAAAAAAAAAATGTACCATTATCTGGAGATTTACCAGATGCTTTTACTTTTAATTATTATTTTAGTAATATTGGATAGATGTTATCTAATTTAATTAAAAATAATTCTAAATATGACAATTTTAAATATATAGATACACAAGTTAATTCAATATTTTTACAAGTACATGCGTTGATGAAATTAATTATTTAATTTAAAATACTAAAAATAAATATAGCACCGATTCAACGGAATTAAATATGCGACTAATTAATTTAAAAATGAATTTTCGCCTCTACTAACCATTATTTTTAACAGATGTTTAAATGATGGAATATTTAAAATAGCAAAAGTGATATCTCTTTATAAAGGAAGGGATAAATTGAGTGCGGACAATTATAGACCAAAATCACTATTGCCTCAATTATCTAAAATTCTAGTGAAATTGATTAAAGTAAGATTTACTAGTTATCTAAATAAATGTAATATTATAATTGATTTATAATATGGTTTTAGGGCTAATATGCATAGTATGATATGTAAAAGTCTTATGCTTTAATTGATACAATTGAATTTGTTACTGACGCTTTAGAAAATTTGATAAATTTTCTATTCTTTCAATTGACCTCAAAAATACATTTGGTACAATAGATCATTCGATACTTATTAAGAAATTATAATTATATGGAATCTGGAAACTGCATTAAAGTTAATAATCAGTTACCTAAATAATCGCAAACAAAATGTAAATAGGCATGATGCAAATTATACATTTCTAGATATTAATTGTGGTGTTCCACAAGGATCGGTATTGGGATCAATATTATTTTTAATATATATTAATGAAATGATAAATATTTCTAATAAGGTTAAGATATACTGTTTGCTGACGATCAAATCTTATTTTTAAAATTGACAATACCATAGATCTTGAACATATTATTCAGGAATATCTTGATATATTATATGAATGGTTATGTATAAATAAATTGTCTATAAATATACAAAAATCAACAGAAATTCTATTTAATATTATAAATTCACTTTCATCTATTAGATTAAATATTATTATTAATAATATTTCTATAGAATTGTATAGTAACATCAAATTTTTAGGTTTATTTATTGATAATAAATTAAATTGGAAAATACATATTTCCCATATATTAAGAAAATTATCAAAATCTATTGCCATATTAAATAAAATCAAGTATAAATTAAAAGAAAAAAGTTTAATTATAGTTTATTACGACATTTTTAAATGTCATCTTGATTATTGCTCACATATATGGGGTAATAATTTCGAAAGTAATATTAAGCCAATATCAAAACTCAAAAATCGAGTAATTAGACTCATTTGCAAAGATGTTCATAGTTCTATACTCTATAAAAAAAATCCATAATGAAATTTATAGATATTGTTATATTAAAAACTCTAATTGTTATGTTTAAAGCAAGTAAAAGTACTCTTACTAATATTAAACAAACAAAAATGTATTTCTATTCAGAAAACATACATTTATCATGACAAAAATCAGAACTCATAGAAAATCGTTTTGTATTTCTATTATTGGCCCAAAATTATGGAATTATTATTATATATAATAATTATTATAATATTAAAAAAAAATATTATCACTTTTAAAAAAGACGTCAAAAAATGTTTTTGTAGTTTTACTAAATTTTTTATATTATTTTATTTATCCTTTTTCTTATTTTATTGACTATTTTTATATTTATACTCCTGTATATTATTATTTATACTAATTACTATTTTATATGTTATTTAATAATGATGACATTTGAATATTAAATTATGAATAAAGTAAAATGTATATATTAATTACATTATACTTTAATTACATCAATACATCATATACTAAATATGGTTATTTAAATTTAATATTTTGCTACAATACAATTTATCGATTTTAAAGTTGGATTAGTGATATTCAAATTGTTCAGTATTGTATTCAATCGATGAGAGGGTTTGACTTAATTGATATAACTCGGTTTTTTTTTAGTTTTCCTGGGTATTACCATTGAATATATGTTATTATTGTGGCAAGTTTATACAGCTATAGATATGATTGTAGTGTATTGTTTATTGGGTCATGCTAATCTTATATTGTTTCAGATTTGACAAATGTATTAGCTTACTCATCCCTAGTTTTTGTTACAAATTTTAAATTTATTTATAAAAATTATTTTTTAATTTTTTGTTTTAAAGTTTTATAATACTTATATTTAATCATTACAATTTAAATACAATCTCCATAGTTATTTTTTTGTATTACTATACCCATAATTTTTTTTCAACGGATGATCCAAAGCTTTGCTTCAATATCTATCCGGGTTCTTATAGCAATTTCTGAATTATATATTGATATTTTGTTATTTTGTTATTGCTATTTTTATTTTGATGGAGTCCTTTCCATCCCATCCAGGAACTTTGAAGTTTATATTTATAAAATGGCTATAATATCCCTTGAAGCCGCTCTCGTGCATCGTATTAACGAGAGCCGATCATTTATTTATACATAATTATAAAATATCACTAATATAAATACCTATTTTAATGGTCCAGATAAGTCTTGAACTCGCGTCTTACTACTTGTGTGTCTGTCGCCCTAACCAACTGAGCCACATAGGCAGTTAACTATATATAATATATAATATACTCAGAGTTGGCTTAAAATCATTATGAGTTGGCTTATAATATAAATAATGAACAATATATATATATATATATATATATATATATATATATCGTTCATTATTTATATTCTTCCAATAAAATCTATGTTTCACAAATATCCTAATATTAACTATCATATTTATGTCGATGATCTTCAGATATATAGCAATTTCCTAGTTTTATTGATTCTGGTCTGATTAAAATGTATATTTTTAATTGTATTATATGCATATAAAGTTATGTTTATATAGTGAATAATATATATACACAGTGTATTTGTATGTATTGTTTATTTATACCCTGTATAATTCACATTGTGCGCCAATAAAAGTAATAGAGTAATATAGTAAATTACTAGTAGTGATATTATAACTAGTATACTAGTTTATATGCATTGCATTTTAGTCTTTAAATTGTGTGTGGCCTTACCCCCTGGTATACATTTCTGGCTACGGGCCTGCTAGAGGGTATACCTTTATATACCTTTATACCTTTATACCATTATAATGTGGCCAGCTGACGTATCTCGTAAACTATAAGTCTAATCAAAAAAAAAATGTATGTATGAAATATGCGCATTGGTAAGCATTGAAGAAAGAAAAAATAAGAAAAAATAATGCGTATATCTATTAATAAAGACAATTATGTATACAATTTAAAAAAAATCGATTTACTTAAAAAAAATAAAAGTTTAATAAAACATATATTAAATCACTAATATATAATATAAATATAAATTAAAGTTGTTTATTAAAAAACTATTTAATTAAAATAAAGTATGTAATCCATTTATATTAGTGAGAACTATTCATTATTATATAGTATCTATAGTGTGATACATATAACCGTGTAATGTGACCACCTTTAAGCGGGTATTTTTAGCCAATTTACGATGATTTAAGCCAATAATATTAAATATATGAAATTAATATTTGTATATATTGATAAGATTGAATGTGTTATTATATAAAAACGTTGATTGAATCAACATCTACTATATCCTAACCATATAATTATATTTCCATACATATTATAATCGTGGTATAAACATTTAAAATTAATGTAGTACAGTTAATGTATATTTAATTATTTATTAAAACAATTATAAATAAATAAATATATATATGTAGTGTAGTGGCGTTTACGTATCTACTACTAATCAATTTACTTAGATATACATTAATAAAGAAATACGCGTTTCATTCCTTTATTATAATTTCCTCGTGGTAACCGTCGATATCAGGTTATTCGCATACGTCTGCTCGCTTCATAGATTTAGAGTACCATAGATAGCGCATTCGCGAGAATTGATTCTACACCAATGGAGAATCGGCCGCCATCTTGGGCGACTATAGTAACTGTTTTTACATTAAATTTAAAACTAAATACATTTAATATATTATTATGCATTGTTGTATCGTGAATTTGTGTACTAACAGTTAAACAAAAATTGTACCAGAAATATGATTACATAGTTAAATATATAACTATTACAAAATATATATATATATGATCTATAAGTACAATAAATAGTATTTAATTAAACAATTTTAAAATTATTATTAAAAATAATATTTTTTTAAAATATATTCATATATCAACATATAGTTATACAATATATATATACAATATATAACTTATACATTATATTATAATATGTATTACTGATTAAGTATTATTAATATATAATATAAATATGTAATATTTATATATTTAATATATAATATAATATTATTATTTTCATAATATTAAATATTTTCTATGTATATATAAATTATATATATTATATAATATATTATATTAATATATAATATAATATTATTGTTTTGTATTATATATATATATATATTAATATAATATAGTATATTATATATATACTATTATATACATAGGAAATATTTAATATTATGAAAATAATAATATTATATTATATATTAAATATTATACATATTAAATATATACATATTCATTATATATATATATAATTAATATATAATTATATATATATATATAATCAATATATAATTATAATTCTTTTAATGCATGTTGAACTATATTTATACTAATCTAATAGTCGTAATTGTATTGATACTTTATTAATTCTTATTACTCTATGTATCGCTATTGTTGTTGTACAGATATATATATATATATATATATATATATATATATATATATATATATATATATATATATAGTTACTATAGGAGTGATTGGATTAGTTAGGAAAGGTGTCAATACACACCGTACTGTCACGTTATATCATATTGTAATGTCACGTTACATCATATCATACTGTCCCCTCTAGCACAACGTACTGTCACGTAACATCATATCATACTTTCAGACCACCATACTGTCACGTTATATCATTTTGTACTGTCACGTAACATCATATCATACTTTAGTACAACGTAATGTCACGTTACATCATATCATACTTTTATACCACCGTACTGTCAAGTTATATCATATTGTACTGTCGCGTAACATCATATCATACTTTCAGACCACCGTACTCTCACGTTATATCATATTGTACTGTCACGTAACATCATATCATACTTTTAGACCACCGTACTGTCACGTTATATCATATTGTACTGTCGCGTAACATCATATCATACTTTTAGACCACCGTACTGTCACGTTATATCATATTGTACTGTCGCGTAACATCATATCATACTTTCAGACCACCGTACTCTCACGTTATATCATATTGTACTGTCGCGTAACATCATATCATACTTTCAGACCACCGTACTCTCACGTTATATCATTTTGTACTGTCACGTAACATCATATCATACTTTAGTACAACGTAATGTCACGTTACATCATATCATACTTTTAGACCACCGTACTGTCACGTTATATCATATTGTACTGTCGCGTAACATCATATCATACTTTCAGACCACCGTACTCTCACGTTATATCATATTGTACTGTCACGTAACATCATATCATACTTTTAGACCACCGTACTGTCACGTTATATCATATTGTACTGTCGCGTAACATCATATCATACTTTTAGACCACCGTACTGTCACGTTATATCATATTGTACTGTCGCGTAACATCATATCATACTTTCAGACCACCGTACTCTCACGTTATATCATATTGTACTGTCGCGTAACATCATATCATACTTTCAGACCACCGTATTCTCACGTTATATCATATTGTACTGTCGCGTAACATCATATCATACTTTCAGACCACCGTATTCTCACGTTATATCATATTGTACTGTCACGTAACATCATATCATACTTTCAGTACAACGTAATGTCACGTTACATCATATCATGCTGTCCACTCTAGCACATCATACTTTCACGTAACATCATATCGTAATGTCACCTTCCAATACAACGTAATGTAACGTTACATCATATCATACTATCAACTTCCAGCACAACTACCTGTCATGTTACTTCAAATCGTACTATCCACTTCATTAAAAGATGCCTTTAATTAACACGACTGAGTTAATATCAATAACTAATACGACACCCGTATAATAAACTTACTTCATATAATATAGGTAACATAAAAGTACAGTCATTAGGAGCTTCATATATTGCATTTATAAATATTATTAATCATTCTTATACATCTTATGAGCCTGGTATAAACCAGATAATTTTATTTAAAAATATATAAATGTTTATTAAAATAAAATATACACCAAGTGGATATGGAAATAATCGATAAGAAGTCTACAAGATGTATAAGAATTTTTTTTTTACAAAATTAATATTATTTAATAATGAATAATATATATTTATATTTTGTATTATATTATTATATTATATTATATAGTATCTATATTATCATATTTTTTATAATTATTATTACTTATATTATTATTTATTTAATATATTATTTTATGTAATATTTAAATTACATAGAATAACATATTTGATTATGATCAGAGTTTATCAATATAATAAATTACAATTTTACGAATTGTAATGCTTTACGATTTAGTTATATATGTAAAATATATTAAATTATGTATATTATAGTATATTATACCTAGTATATTATATACTGTATACATGATATGCAGTGTTTTATTATTTTATAATGTATATTTATCATTTATTTAATATATTATAATTACAAATATTGTAAAGATATACTCATAATATAACATTGGAACACTAATTTTTATTTCTTTAATATATTATTAAAATAATAATTATCGGAACTTTACATTTTAATAAATATTTAAAATATATTTTTGAAATTTTCACTTTATTTGAGTATAAAATAATCTTTAAATAATATATTTATATTAGCTTAATTAATATTAATAGCATAGATTTATTATTTCATATATTTGTAATGTATTATATAATTAAACATAAATTTAAATACATAACATTTTAATAAATATTAAAACATATTTTTTAAATTATTACTTTATTTGAGTATGAAACGAATCTGTGAATAATATAATTATATTAGCTTAATTACTATTAATAACAACGATTTAGTAATACACATATTTGTAATTTATTACATAATTAAACATTGTATTAACTTATAAATAACATATAAATAATATTTTAAATATAGTTTTTAAAATAATATATATTTTTACATATATATGTTTTCTATAGTCGCCCAAGATGGCGGCAGCTCTATCCGCATTGGTAGAAATAATTTGTGTTGAACGAATAGCGAATGTGCTATCTATGGTACTCTATATCTATGGCTCGCTTCGACCGCTAGCTCAAAAAGGGAGTTCACCTTGGAACAATTCCAGATGTCACGCCCACAATATGCTAAGGGGCGTCCCAGATAAATAATAATAATAATACGGTTGGAGTCGGTAGAGCTCCAGAAGCAGGTCGTATCGTCCCAGCAGCAGCTCGTCGGTCGCAGTCGTCGTCGTGGTCGCAGGGTGAAGATCGAGATACGTGGTGGAGGAAATACGTGGTGACGGAATACGTGGTGGGGGAAATACGTGGTGACGGAATACGTGGTGGGGGAAATACGTGGTGACACACTACATCACATATATATATATATATATATATATATATATATATATATATATATATATATATATATATATAATTTATTTAGATTGGAATATAGATAGATAATATGTTATTGAATATATTCAAAATGATGTGTAACACTAGAGAATAATGATATAGGTGTAAATTACGTATACTATCTATAATCCATTATATGTATATCATTATTTAGTTGTTATTTTATTATTATTATCTAATTATTATATAACACTCCACTATATCAATGCAGTCTGTATACAGATAGTATACTATAGTATATAACACTCCACCATATCAATGCTGACTGTAGTATATAATAGTACTCTATATTATGTAGTATTGGTGTCCGTGGTATATTCAATATATATATATATATTATTATTATATTATTATCGTATTACTATTATTTTATTATTATTTTCTTCCCGCACGAGCGAAGGGCACATGACCCTATTTTAGTGCTAATAAACTTAATATCATCATCATCATTATAAATATATAAAGAATAGTAAACAAATATAAATAAGTTTACACACCGAAAATAAAAAAATAATAATAAAGGCAATATTTGGGATGTTGATCAAAGCTAACTACAGCATCAAATAACAAGGGAAGAGGTATCGGGTTGGTCAGGCCCATATAGATTTACATGTCCATAAATCCTGAGGGATGGACAATATAATAGCAGTATAATAGCACAATTTAAATATTCGAATCTATTAGTTATGCTATTATGTTGATATTATGAGGCCATCCCTGTTAGCTGAGTAGCTATACACTATTGGTTCTGTGCATAAGCGGGTTAGCACATATCGTATTGTCGTTAATATTATAATTATTATAATATTATTATATTATTATTATGTTGTTATTATGTTGTTATTATGTTATTATTATGTTCATGTATGTTCATGTATGTTTTTCCACGTGTCTTTGCTTCAATAAAGATATACACGAACTTAACTTTATTATAAGTGGCGATACGAACATGATTTTATAGAATTTTATTAATTATTTCTAGCCTTCATTACATATATATGTATATATATATATATATATATATATATATATAATTTATATGTAACCAACTAATGTATATTAATTAATGAAGAAGTACTAATGTAAGAATATGCTCAAACTGTATCAGTGAACGTTTAATAGCTGATAATCCTACAGAATGCGAAATAGGTATATTATTTTTCATAAATATGATATGAAGTATTTTTTATACACAACATACTAATATATAGGTAAATCTGAAGATGTCGATAGAGTAAGGTGTACCATATATGAAGGACTATGCTTCATAGTAATATCAATAACTGATGCAAAGGTATGTATAATATTTAGTGTAATACTTAATTTATATAATATTAATAATTGTATTAATACTTGTTTTAAATAAAAAGAATCTAGTTATATAGAGTGCACTTTATATAAAACTCTAATTATATTTATATTTAGTTATATTATTATTGAGAATATGCATTATTACTTAATAAAAAAACATCTTATAGTATATTATACTAGTATTTTATAGTTTATAGCGTAGTAATCCGATGTTATAATATACATTTTATATTAAGAAATATGTTATACCATTTTATATTAGTAGAATTATGTGTTAGTCTACTAGTAATTTGTGATGATAATATTAACTTATAAACGAGTTGAATTGGTAGATTTTACATTTAATTTATATTAACTTTAGATTCTAAAGAGTTTTATTAATACATCTATATTAAAATAATGAACGAGATAAAATAGTTAATTTATAATTACTTCATTAATAAACAATACTATTAAACATCAGAAAAATTACAATTTTATATACACCCGTGCAATAAATATAATATATTATATTAAAAATAATAATATAAATAATAATAAATAAATATTATTTGTATTAATTAATTAATTAAATTAAATGGTGTAATACTCTATAATATATAGTATATATGATAGATATATCTATCATATTATATATATATATATATATATATAATATGATAGTTTGTGCTGGCAACTGCCTGTGTGGCTCAGTGGCTAAGGCGTCAGACATACAAGCAGTAGGACACGGGTTCGAGCCTCGTCCTGACCATTAATTAATTTTTAAAATGGGTCTTAAAATATTATTTAGAAGTGATCTTATATAATTGTGTATAAATAAATGATCGGCTCTCGTTAAAACCATGGATGCCTTAACATGAGAGCGGCTTCGAAGGGACATTAGAGCCATGTATGGTTATAAGTGAAAACTTCATCTAAGTTCCTGGATGGGATGAAAGGACTCCACCTAATAAAAAATAACAAATAACAAAAATATATATATATATATACAAATATTATTTTTTGATTAATTATATTAAAAATAAATTATATAAAATCAAATGTGTTCTAAATTAATAAAATGTTTTTAATTAATATTTAGTATTTATATTTTACTAAAGATAAATATAATTATTTTAATCTTACGCTAATATATTTAACTAATTATGATACTACAAGAATATTATTAAATAAGATTTTATATTATTGAATATAAAGTGAATTATTTTTTAAAACTAATGGTAAAAAACTACTTATCAACTCCTGTTAACTTTGTACTTAGTATGTACATCACACATATCATTAATATTGAACAACTAGTAATAGATGACTTTTATACAAATAAATTTAAAACATTTTTGGAAACAATTTTTAAATTTGAAAATTTTCATAAATTTTGAGTTACACGTATACATATTACTATTTAATATAGATGTATATACATTATTATATACTCTATATATTGTATATACTATACTTTATACACTATATTATGTACTGTATATACTATATTCTATATATAATAAGTATATTCATATATATATATATATATATATATATATATATAAATAATATGCACACATTAAATATTAGAATATTCTATCTGTATTGTTACAAGTACCACATACTGCTATTACATTTTCAATATTCCAACATGACAACTATTCATTTATTATCTCCATAATCTATAGATTATGGAGATATATCTGTTACAGCCATTGTGAAAGTGATGCCTTCACCAATGCTTTACCAAGAGAGATTCATTGATACAATTCCATAATGTAAATGAAGTAGTTGAATCAATGGAAATATCATATGAATAACAATAATGGAGGCTATTTATAGACTAATCACATTAAAGTTAATACTATTATATTTATTTTCCCGAGATATTCGCTACAATTGACTGAAAGATATAGCAGCATGTTTATTCTACTTGATTCATTAATATACAATGATTATACTTAGAATATTTATTGAGATTTAAAAAGTTATTAGATAATTTTGGGACGACAAGCAGGATACACAAAATATCCATAATGTATTTGTTTGTGAGATAGTCGAGCCTATGCTAATCATTGTACATGACATAATTTGTCATTTAATAGCACTTATTTATTTATTTTAGCCTGGTTCATATAAGGCTAAGTCACAATCGCTTATTAATTAAGACATATTATATATCCATTAACGATATCCACTATTACACATTAAACTTAGATTACTAAAGAATTTGTAAAAGCATTTGATAAGAGGGACGTGATTTTATTCATTTACAACACATATTTCCACATATAATTGGAAATAAGTTAAGGAGGGAATTTTAAATTAACCAACAAATAGTAAGTTAATGATCAACACAAATTTTGATTAATGTATGAAAGAAATTGAATTAAGAGCTGACTGGCATTAGGGTAAATTATTAAATATTTTCTCGAAAATCATAGATGTACAAATATGTAAATATTATTGTGGAAGATTTGCTTTTATATTTTGTAGATAACTGAGCTCGTATATCCATAAAGATTCATTTTATCAGTGCAAATCTAGACTATATTCATGATAACTGTGTTGAATATAGTGAAGAACAAGTATATCGATTACTATTAAGGAAATGTAACTATTATCATTCTATAATAATAGAATGATAGAATAAAATCATTGAAATAATCTTTTAATAAATGATTATTATATTATTAACTATATATATATATTATTTTTAATCATTATATATTAAAATATACAAAAAACCATTGAAATAAATTCATTGCATTTATGTTAATTTTATTTATTTTTCCTATATTTGTAATTCTTTCTACAAAATTTTAAAGTTAAATAAAAAAAAACTTGATCTGATTTGAAAAAAAATAATTAAATATTTGTAAGCAGTGCGAAAAACTAGTCTAGAATCAGTTAACAGAAACCATTCTTCAGATAATTTATTTTCAAATTGCTATCTGTATAATATTTGCTTGTGATATCTTAATTATTTAATAACAGTAATACACTGTATTAATACTACATTTAAGTTATAGATTAACATTAACATTAATTATAATTTATATTAATATATTTCTTAATATGATTTCAAATATTTGATAAATAGTTATTTGAGAAGGATTATTAAAGGCTTATAATTCAAGGAAGTAACAACGTATCAACACTAAAACACATATTATAATATCACAAAAATAACATGTGATCTAGAAATATTAAAATATGCGACATAGGATTGTTTCATTGTTAAATAGTTTATATTTTATGTAAATTAATATCAAATAGATGTGTTGATGAATTCATAAAATATATTGAATAATTATCATAATTTGTGAATTAGTAATAGAGTATTGATTAAAATATCTACTAAATCTGGTGAAAATGTATTTTATTATTTATTGTACATGGTAGTTGTCTTGATGAATTACAAATAATACTTTAAAATTATAAGTTCTGAATCATAATAAAAAGAATTTTTGTTTAATTTGGGTTAAAAATCTCATTTATAGATCTTTATTTTATATATATCATAAATAAAACATTATATATATATAAATATATATATATATATATATAGTATGATTAATATATATTTACACACACACATATATATAGTGTTTTATTTATCATAATGATATCAATACCTACCCTAGATATACACAGCTAGAGGTTGTTTTAGTAAACATAACCACAGTATGTTAATGCATCCGGATATGGACCGAATCATCTCGAGTTTATACCGAAATATCGGTCACAAAATAACTAGAAATGCCTATCAAAATAGATTGAACTGTACATCGATCAAAAGTTAGTACGTACAAATAATATACTATTTTATTTACCAGTTGGACGATTTTATTATATTTTACTATGGAATAAGTGTCATTACAAATATATATGATTTTGAAAATTTTTGAAAATATCTTTAATAATATTTTGAAAAAATAGAACATATTACATATATATATATATATATATATATTTATACTAGCCGTACCCGACCCGACGTTTCTCGGTTTTTGATTATTTGCCTATTATCTATTATTTATTAATTATAGATAGGTTATATACCTATTCCTGATTCTGCATTACTATATATACAATAAAATAAATTTTAGCTAAAATACAATAAAATATAGAAAAATATTTGTTTGATATCTAACAAATTAGTGGAAATATATTAAAAAATGCAACAAATATTACAAATATTACAAAGTATGTTTTAAAAAATGTCTAAAACCCAAACTTAAACCCAAACCGTACCCGACCTGGCGTTGCTCGGTTTTTGATTGTTTGCCAATTATTATTTATTAATTATAGCTATTACTAATTCTGCATTGCTACCTATTTATATTTAATTTTTTCCTAACTATTATTTATATACAATAAAATAAATGTTAGATGACATACAAACAAATGTAGAAAATATTTTAATATTTAAAAAATTAGTGGAAAAATATTTTAAAAAATATATTCAAAAATACAACTAATATTTCAATTATTATTTAATATGTTTTAAAATAAATGTCTAAAACCAAAACACAAACCGTCCCGACACTGCGTTGCTAGGTTTTTGATTGTTTTCATATCTATTATTTATTAATTATAACTATTCCTGATTTTAAATTGCTTGCCTTACCTAACCCGACGTTTCTCGGTTTTTAATTATTTGCCTATCAATTATTAATTATAGCTATTCCTAATTATGCATAGATAATTTTTAGTTACAGAGATTACCTGTTACTGTTTCTTATTCATATTATCGGTTAACTTTTGTCTTGGTTACCTAGTCTCTTTTTATTTTATGTTCTTTTATTAGGAGACCTTCACCGAATTTATTGACGTCGGTTGACGATTTAGAATTCTTGAATTATATGATTTAAACGTATTGTGTATAGGACTACTCTTCGGATTTACTTTTGGATATTTCTTGCTGATGTTCAACAAGTTCATTCTTGACACTATCAGCAAATGTATTATTGAGAATAATATTTGTATCTGTTTTAGAGATGAGAGTTTCTATCCTATTTTTTATTTCGTTTACTTGCTGTGATCTTGTTGATTAGTGTAGGTTCTCTACAATCAATACAATTCTAGGATAAACTAGATATATTCTGATTTATGTTCATATATTTTACAGTTTTGTTATCCAAGTCATATAATTTTACATAAATTGATGACTATATGCGATATCCATGGTAGGATTAAAGATGATCCACTAACGATGTCGATTTATTTTTTACATATTTTACATATGTTGGTCATTTTTTAGTCATTATTGGAAGCTAGTGCAGTTATAATGTTAATGTCGATATATATTTACATTATATTCATTATATTATTATCTTCGTATCGATACGAAGTTAATGAAAAGTAGTCATCAACAATAAATTCAATTTCAATAAAATTAAACTTAAATAAATGTACTTGTTCGTTCAGTTTTAAATTGCATTAATGCAAAACTATAATTTGTATATATATATATATATATATATATATATATAATAATAATAATAATAACATCATATTTGGCAATTGCCTGAGTGAAGGAAGAAGCAGAGCTTATCAAGTCTTTCACCCATTTATGATTACTAGGAGAAAAATGTATACAGGAATATAATTAAAAACAAGAAATAGTAGAACAAAAAATAGAGTACAAAATTCAATTATTAAAATAAATCATCAACTCATAAAGCATAAACAAACATAGTATATCAACTTTCCGAATGTGGGTTCATCGAGTCCAAAACCTTAGGGAATATACTTTCGCCAAGAGTATATAAACTGGTAATACATGGAGTCAGAAAATGCATCCATACTACCAAATATAAAATATGACACATTTTTGAATTAAGAGTGTCAACGAAATATAAAAAAAAACAAATTCCATCATATTCTAATAACTCTTAAATATAAATATATAAATGTAATAAAAGAAAACAATAATTAAAAATAATACAATTATAAATAGTAAATAATGTATAAGTTTATATTCTTTATATGATTTAGATAAAATAATAAACATAAAATAATATCATTAAAAAAACTCCTCGTAATATAATCATCAGTATAATAAAATATATAAATATATATAAATATATAAATAAAAAATAATAAAAATATATTACAAAAATTATAGTAAAACAAATAGAAAAAAATTATAAAACTAAATTATAATAAATTATAATAAACCTTAGATTAAAAATAAAAATAAAATAAAAGTAAAACTTATAATAATAATAATAAAAGTATTATAACAAATTAGTCAATTAAAATTTTCAATAAGTCATTTTAAAAGTAAATTATATTATAAGTCGGATAAACGTTAAATAAAATTATGTCATGAGTCAGTTAATAGTTAAAAGTCTTTGTTTTATAAATTAATTTTAAAATTAATAATATTAATATTTTCATAAGTCAAATTAAAAGTTAAAAATATAAATTTAAAATGACATGTCAATTAAATTGTAATTAACAATTTAAAGGTAACTATTTAATAAATATTTTTTTAAAGTTCTTTTAAATAAATTGAAATTTAAAATTGTTCTTATGGAATCATCTAAATTATTCCATAGTCTTGGACCTGTGATAGATAAACAGAAAGATTTTCTATCTGTTCTAACTTTAAATCTAAGGAATAAATAGGTATTATGTAATTAAATTGAATATAATGTATGCAAATTAATAAGTAATACATTATTCCTGGCCCTAAACATACACTTTATTGTATTCTTTTTCACGATATTATGAAATTGTAATGACTTATGCTTAATATAAAAAGTTGAATAATTAGAATCATTATTTATAATTTTTAAATCTCTTTTTTGTAGTATACATATTTTATTTAAATTTGAAAAAAATGTATTACCCCAAATATGACAACAGTATGTAAGGTGAGAATACAACAATGCATTATATACCAATACTAAAGATTTCAAATTCAATTTAAATTTAACTTTATTAAAAATACCAATAGCTCTAGATAATTTCGTAGATACATAATCTAATTTGTCATCAATTATTATACTAGAAATTTTAAATATGTTACTTGTTTGATTTTAATATCATTAATATTACATTCAATTTAACATTATTATTTTTATTTCGAATATTAAACTGTAATAAACTAGATTTACTAACATTGAGGGACAATTTATTGATCAACCAATCAAAAAGCTTATTTAAGTTACTTTGTATATTAGTTTTTAGATCAGTAACTGAGTTATCAGAAAAAATCAAATTAGTGTCGTCAGCAAATAATACAGGCTTAAATGAATTATATATGTTTGGGAGATTATTGATGTACAATACAAATAACAGTTGCCCCAAAACCGAAAATTGTGATACACTACATGCAATATTATTAATATTTGAAGTAGTATTCATAAAACTAACATACTGTTGCCTATCTTTTAAATAACTTTCTAATATTTTGAGAGCTCTTATACTATATATACTAAGTTTTTTAATTAAAATATCATGAACTAAAGTATCGAAAGCCAGGTCAATGGTTACAATAGCGCATTCATTTAGATTTTCCAAATTTAAATTAACTGTTTCAATAACATCGGAAATTGCATCAGAAGTTGATACATTTATTTGAAGCCCATATTGCGTATCACTGATTATATTAAACTTGTTTAAAAATGTCAAATTTATAACTTTTATTAATTTTCAAATAATTTTGTGAATTGGGGTAATAATGGGAGAAATGGGTCTATATTTTCTGGTTTATATCTATCATCTTCTTTAAATAATGGAATTATTTTTGATTTTTGTAAAGCAATTGGAAATATTAGTATTCACGATTTGAAATATATATATATATATATATATATAGCAATATAATTATAACAATATAAATTTAACATTATAATAATATATAACAAAAATAATATTTTATATTACAAAATTAGAAACATGTTGGAAAGTGTGTATGGGAAATATGTGCAATGATTATATTATTCGCATGAACAATGGTTTACATCAAATATATATATATATATATATATATATATATATATATATATATATGTGTGTGTATAATGTTTCTAAATAAACCACATTTATTAATCAATACATTAGTAATACTTTGACATTTACTTACCATTAACATATATATACAATGGGAACAAATACTATGTAATGGAAATTATATTGATTACAATATAGATATTTTATAATCAACTATATGAAAATATATTTGATAAAATAGTGTAAATGGCTATACTAGTTACTAATTCAAGTGAATATCCTAATTATATGAACTCTATTTAATTATAATACTTAAGCAATTTAAAATAAGAATAAGTCAATAATTCATAAAGATGTGAGATACAAAATTACTTATACATTGTAATATTTCTTATAGGGTATTATCATTAACACGGGTTTCTCGCTATTAGTGCATTTCTCTTAGATGTATTATATTATTTCACCAGTTTACCAGTTTTCTCAATGTCACCATATGTATTATAGTGCAATTCTGATTTCATTTATAATACATACATTGTATATAATATAATATATTTTGAATAGCACTACTATTATTAATCTAGTGACCGCTCGTATAATCCAATGTTTTAATTTTATTTAACTTCTCCGTTTATTTCTTATTTTTTGTATCGTGTAGTTTTGTCTTACTGTTATCATATTTATATATTATATTTATATATGTTATATAATGATAGGATAATTTTTTTTATATATAAACAGTAATGCAATACACTTTTGATCTATCTATTTACTAAAGTCGAATACAATATCTTTCTTATTTTCATAATTATTTTGTTTGTCATTTCACATATGAACTTAGATCAAGTTTTTACTTATAACCAAATACCCGTAGTTTCGATTCAAAACCTTTCTCGTGCTGAAGTTTATATGAAATGTTAATTAAAAAATCATTACGCTATCAAATGTTAATTATTCACCGCATAGTGAAATATATCAATACATTAAAGATGATAACACATATGTATCACTAGAGTATACTAAATAACAATATTAAATGAGCCTATACATAACATATTATAATTTATAATGGTGTCATCCCGTAGTGTACACTTAATATATACGGTTAATATCAAACGAAACTATTAATAATCTTAAATCTTACAATATACATTGTTGTACAACTTTTAAGTAATCTTTCTAATTCATAAATAATTCATCCCGATGAAAATATTATCTTTCATATTTATAAATTATTATATGATTACCGACCAACAAAAAGATATTTTTGCAGCCGATACTATGATTCACTTATAATATAAAAATCTATTTTGATAAAAATCACGTGGGATTAGAAATAAATCCATTTATATTTTATAATATCTGGGAACTTGATATAGCTCCAAATAAAACAACGCTCGTATTATTAAATAGTATAGATATATATCCTAGTATAGTATACACTAATATAGTATTCAGTTAGTATCATAATTACCATATGTTATACCCTTTAATATTTAGGTAGGGTATTACATTTTGTATATTTTGATAGTATTTATTGTGTAGTTTTTGGTATATACCATATATGCCATATACTATATGGGTATTCTTTTTACGGTTAATTATGTATGAAGGTGTTATATAACTAATTATATTAATATAGTTATGCATATAATAGGTTACTTATGATCAGAAAAAGCTACAACGTATACAACTGTTTTAAACCCTGATATTAAAGCCAGTATATTCAACGACGTAAAATGGGTTCAGAGAGTAAGGGTAGAGTATTCGAAATAGGTAGATTGAGTACATTATTTATTATTTTTGAACACACTTTTATTATCTTGTACCATGTATAAATACGTTTAGTGTTCATTGAGATATTCATTTGCTATTTTAATACTTTTGTTTTACATATATCCTATGGAATACACTCAATTATGAAAGAGCTCTTTAAAACTATTGAACTGTTAAAAATAGTGTATTATTAAAAGTAATTTTAACATGTATCCGTCAATTACGATACTTTTCGTATACTACTTATGTCTAATATTATATTTACCTGTCGCAATGTATACATATATATATATATATATTATTTATAATCATTATTTTAGTGTACTCATATTATTTATATGAATATATTTCACTTATCTTGTCTGCCTAAATAATTAGTACTACAATGACACTATTTTATTAAATATTATATTTTTTTACGTTTGTTATCTTTATGAGTTTTTAATTGTTTTAATTGTTTATTTATCTATGTGTTTTAAAATAATATCTTTATGATCATAATAAAATTCTATTCATTTTAAATATATTCGAATAATTATAATTAAAATAGTTATAATAATAATCAATTATATATCGTATTTTAATAGATTTTATATATCACATTTCACTATAAATAACCATAACAAAATGTCGAATATGTATTATGTATATTAGCGAAATGTATACATGCTATATCATGTTAAATATACTTAATAATTAATAACAATGTATTACGATACTAAAAAGAAAATTTAAATAGTCAATTATAAATATAAATTAAATTTTAATTATAAATAATAGATCTATAATATTAATTAATTTAATTATTATTTTATTTATATTAATTAAAATAATAATCTACTAAAATACAAAAATCAATTATTGTATCTCTTACTAAAACTCTAGTTAATTCCCTTGTCCTCTCACGTATATATTAATGTTCCTCAATCCTTATCAATCTTCCATTATACTCTATATCTCCCTTAAATTAAGTTATTCGTTCATCACTCCGTACAAATATAACCTACGTATTCCGAGAGATCATTCAGTAGAGATCATTCCTCTACTTCCTCATACCAAAACTTACCTCCATGGTTCACATTTAACAAATGATCTACTTATCGCATATTATCTATTGTTCATTCCTCAATATACTCTTCAAATTGCTCCTCATATATTTCTGTAATTCTAGAACAAAGAACCTCCCTACCATCAATTAGAAACCATGCATCTCATCTTCTATCTACCCCTATTCTACGTCCCTCATAAATTAATATTCGGGCACTGAGTTATATTGGTCCTAAGCTATGGAATTCACTCCCGCCCTATATTAGATCCATAAATTGCATAAAACATTCATGAAATATATACAACAATTGCTCTCAGGTGGGAACCTGAAATACTAATATTATTTGTCATTATTATTTTATGTATTAATTTCCGTACGGCTTATTCTATTTTATTTTATTATTATTAATGGTATTTATTGTTTACCTACTTTTATTATTTGTATTCTATATATACAATTTTTAGAAATCATTTATGATTTATTTAAGTATCTAAATAAACATTCAATCAATCAAACATTCAATCAATCAATATATATATATATATATATGGGATCTACGAAGTAGCAATAACAACATATAAAATTGAAAAATTGTAGTGGCGCCACGATTGTCTCACGACAATTATATATATATATATATATATATATATATATATATATATATATATATATATCTAGTACACTATTGTAAAAATTATTGTAATATATATTCAATTAATGTTATCTTTACCATTACGATGTTATGTAATAACATCGAATAATGGTTTTATATATATATATATATATATATATATATATATATATTTATTGTACCGAAGTTGGCTAAACAAATAATTAATGAACCTAGTAATGCATCTATATATTCAACAATGAATGAAAATACTAAATAAGCATTATTTTTATTACCTACGAATTTAAATGAAATACAACAATAAATATCAAATACAAAAATAAAATATAGTACTGATTTCAATGAAATTAATATGTTTATTATAAAAAATATAAGTACAGAAATGTGTCCTTATTATTACCCATTTATTTAACCGATCTTTATCAGATGGATATTTTCAGAATATATTAAAAAAAATCTAAAATAATACCACTATACAAATCAGGAGATAGAAGAAAAAAATAGAGAACTATAGACCTATATCGTTACTACCAAAATTATCTAAGATATTAGAAAGATTGATAACAAATCTAATTTTGAATTTCATAAATAAACAAACACAATATAATTAATGAGTGCCAATATGGTTTCAGAAATAATATTTCAACAGCAGATGCTATTTCTGAAACAATTAGGATTATAAGTGATCAATTGGAATCATTGCAAACATTTGCAATTATTTCAATCGATCTACGAAAAGCATTCGATACACTAGATCATACCATATTGTTAAATACACTTTTTATATATGGAATTAGAGGTAAAGATTTTAATTTAATAAAAAGTTATTTATCTGAAAGGTAACAATATATATCCCAAAATGGTCAAAATCAAATTATAATAATATTACATGTGGAGTTCCACAAGGATCTGTGCATGGACCACTTTTATTTAGTTTATATATTAATGACTTACAGAAAATTTCAAATAATTTCAAAACTATTTTATTCGCAGATGATACTAACTTAATATATTATGATACAACAATTTAAAATCTTAAATATAAAATGCAAACAGATATAAATAAATTATTTAAATGGCTTAATATAAATAAATTATCTATAAATATCAATAAAACTAATGTCTTACTTTTTAATATAAAAATTAAAAATGAAAATATAAACTTAAATTTATATATTAATAATATTAAATTAAAACAAGTAACTGATATACAAATGTTAGGTGTATATATTGACGACAAGCTTAATTGGAAAAAATAAATAAATTTTGTAGCAACAAAACTTTGTAGAGCAATCGCTATTTTAATTAAAGTAAAACATAAATTCGATATAAAAACATTAATTTTACTATATAATTCTTTTTTTTATTCAAATCTAAATTATTGTGTTCATATATGGGGAAATACTTTTGTGTCTAGTTTATTAAAAATAACTATTATAAAAAAACGAGCGTTAAAATGCATATTAGGTACACAGTATAATAGTTATAATTATAATAAATTGCATTAAACATTCAATATTTTAAAATTTAGTGATATTGTGAAATATAATACAACTCAATTTATGAACAGGGAAAATAATAAAATGTTGCCTATAAATTTACAGAAATTATATAAAATAAAAACGTATAATAAAAATCTATTTTATAGAATTAAAGTCAGAATGGATCGAACAGCTTTTTGTTTTACTAATGTTGGACCAAAATTATGGAATAACCTAAAAATACATCTGAAATACAATAATAATCCAAATAAATTTAATAAAAACTATAACAAATATTTAATAAGTTTATATAAAGATAATGATATACTTTTATAACAATTTTATTGTATTGACTAATGTTAAATTTTACAAATTAAAAATTTATTATATTATATTTTGTATATACATTTACTTTTATTCTACTTTATTATCATTTTCATCTAATTGACTAATGATATATATTTTATATAATTACAAATACATTTTTAAATTACATATTATGTACTTTTACTTTTACATTTACTTGTATACAACTATAACTAAAGATATAATTTTAATTATAACATTTTAATATTTGTTTTTAATTACATTTTTTATAATTAAATAATATTCGTTTTTTTAGATGGCATGCATTATAATATTTATACTGAAAAATATATAATCTATATTTTTTTTATTTAAAAAAAATGTTTCTTTAATTATTATTTTATTTATGGTAATATTTGTCTTGATTTATTCTATATATTATATGTTTTCTATATATCTATGATTTATTTTTATTCCATGTATATTATATATTAATTTATATAATATCATATATATATATGTAGGATATATTACAGTTATGCAATATGTTACTTACTATTTATTATTATAAGTTATCTAGTATTTTACAATTTATATTTATGTTGTATACATGATGAGAGAGATTACGAGAAATATTATTTAATATTATTTTAAAATTATTGTAGTGTACTATTAATTATTTTCTTTTTTTTAATTTCTAATTTAATTTATATAAGTATTATATTTATCATTATAATGTATAATTTATTTATTGTTTGTTTCATCATATATTAGTATATATTAGTATATATGGGTGTGTTTGGGTACAGGATTGGATATGCTTGAGTCATTGGGTGTAATAGGGATTTATAGTATGCATCGGGGAATAAGTATATCAGCGTTTACACCTCTGGCAATGGTGTAATCCCAAATGATATAAGATTTAGAGCACCCTTACCTGAAAGTTGATGTTCTATGCATCCTGGGTATACTTGGTGGCAATGGTATTATCCTTTGTTGTACTTAATAGCATGCTTATATCTATTCTTTTTTTTATTTTTTTTTAATTTGTGTTTATTTAAAAAAAAATTCTGTTTATTTCATTTATATTTAAATAGTATTATAGATTGATTGTTTGTAATATTGTATATTATAATCTATACAATTTATATAATATACTTTTAATACAATATTATATTTTTATATATTTTTATATACATATATTTTATTTATATATTATCGTTTACTAATATACTTCTCGTAATCTCGTAAATAGGTGAATTACCAGACAAGCTTTTGCTTTTTAAGCCAACTCTGAGTATTATTATTTAATGAACCTATCCAAACTCTAAATGAATTTATTCAACCTATATATAAACTTAATAAATATATATATAAATATATATATATATATAAATATATATATATAAATATATATATATATAAATATATATATATAAATATATATATATATATATACATACTAATAATCACATAAATACAGATATCATTTTTGATAATTTAAAAAATAAATGGATGTTGCAATTTGGAACAATGAATAAAAAATTACACAGTTAATTTAAATTTATAATATTTGTAGTATATACATTAAATACATAAATACATATATGCTATATATTTATATATATAATTTGAAAAAAAAATGGATATGTAACCCATATATTTTTATATTTATTGATAATTCAACAATTAAAGCGTTAAATATAGAAGAAACTTATATATATATCTTCGCATCAACATAGGCACTTTGGAAAATATAAATAATTCAATTAATGATAACCTCACATCGAAACTTTTGGCAATCTCTTTCAGATACTTCACTCGGTGTATTCTACGTATCTAGTAGTTTCAGTGGGATAGCTATCACTCGTCATTTTTCCGGCAATACCGGTGCTGCGGCTAAACAGGATTTCATCCATTAGTAGGAATGATGACACTATTATTCAAACTTATTCAAGCGTTATACTAAAATGGTCTACATCTCGATTATACGATGAATACACGTTTATTGATTGTTTATAAATAAATATCATTCAATATATTTATTTAATTCTGTCGATGGTAAGGGTTTATAATTAGGCACGTATAGTCTTTTTATCAATAATTGGATAACTTCTCCTATAAAGATTTTTTCTGGTCGTGATTTTGTAGATATGGTAAAGCTTAAGAATAGTCTACTGTATACACATTACAGATGTAAACGTATGTTTCCAAATTTAAATACAAACTGTTTAAGGCGAGGGTGTAATTATAAATATGACTGCCTAAATCATATTATGCAGACATGTAGATTTAATTATAATCACATTATTCACAGGCATAATTATGTTAACGATCTTTTAATCACTATACTGAATAAGTAAAAATTTAAAACTATACTGGAACCACACATACGAACACAACTTGGCTTACGCAAACCTGACTTACTGGCTTACCGAAATGACATTGTTTATATTATAGATACGCAAATTTCAACCGATACAATAGATACTGATAATAATTACCAACACAAAACTGACTATTATAACAAACCTGAAATACTCTCCTACGCTAAACAACTTAATGATACAAAGCAGGATAAATTAAGTACCTCTTGTTGGAATTGGCGTGGCATACCCTTATCCCTAACGTTTAAAGACCTATATTCGTTAGGCCTGAGGAAGCATGATATTACGCTACTCAGTATTCGTGTTATGACAGGCAGTCTAAATATTTATCGCAAATACTGCTGCAATAGGTTATTGTAAAATCCCTAATTATCTGGCCTCTCCCTTGTCTACTTCGTTATATTTTATTAATATGTTTTATGGGAATACATTGGATAATTGGCTCTGGTTATTAACCAACCATTGTCTATATATAAATATATATAAATATATATATATAAATATATATATATATATATATATATATATTTGAATGAATGAATGAAATCATTTATATATAAAGTTTGTATAATAAATCAGTTTGTCTATAGACAAAGTCTAAGGATGATCAGTGAAAGAAATACGTTGTATCGATTCGATAGCTCCTGACAGTGCAGTGCCATATATCATCATTTTAATTCGGATAAAAATAAAACATAATAAATTATTATTCAATTTTATTTTTAAAATAACGCAAACCTGACTTACCGGCATACCGAAATGATATTGTTTATACTATATACACCCAGATTTCAACCGATATATTAGATACTGATACTAATCAGGGATTTGTCCGGATATTTGGAAAATATCACATATTATTCCAATATTCAAAAAAGGTGACGCTACTAAACCAGCAAATTATCGGCCCATTAGCATTCTACCTAGCACGCTCATTCTTTTTGAAAAAATTCTTTCTAATATTTTAACTTTCTATTTACGTTCAAATAATTATATTACTAAATGTCAATACGGATTTTTAGCTGGAAAGTCAACTGAATTGCAACTAATATCTTTTTATAAAAAAATTTATGAAGCAAGAGATACATTCCTAATATCGGATATTGCATATATTGATTTAGCTAAGGCTTTTGACAAAGTATCACATTCTAAACTTTTGCATAAATTATCTTATTATGGCGTTAGTGGTAATCTTTATAAATGGTTAAAATCTTATTTACTCGATAGAAAACAACGTGTTAAAATTAATGATAGTTTCTCTAACTTCTCACCAGTTATATCTGGTGTTCCTCAAGGGTCCGTTATAGGTCCGTTGTTATTCTTAATTTATATTAATGATTTACCAAATATTATAAAACCACCCATATATGCCTCTCTATTTGCAGATGATGCTAAGCTTTTATATTCTTTTAAGCCAACAGAAAGTTGTTTACCTTTACAATGTGCTCTTGATGAACTTAGTGATTGGATGAAGATATGGGAACTAGAAATTGCTCCTACTAAATGTGTTGTCATGCGAATTGGTAATAAAAACCCTGTTCATTAATATTTCATTAATGATTTTGAACTGCCTATACACACCTCATTCAAGGATTTAGGCATAACATTTAATGATAATATGAGTTTTAATACTCATATTAATACTATATGTACTAAAGCACACTTAATTATTAATAGATTATTTAGATGTTTCATCACCAATGATTATATATATTTGCTTAAAGCCTATATATCATACGTTCGCCCTATTGTGGAATCGGATTCATCTGTCTGGAATCCAGACAATTTCATATGCAATTCTAACAATATAGAAAATATTCAAATCTATTTCACTAAAATACTTTTTTATAGATGTAACCTTACTAAACGGTCTTATGAAGATAGAATTATTTTTCTCAATATTAAAACTTTATTTCATCGCAGGTTATTAGCTGATCTTACCCTGACATATAAGATACTGAACGGACTTGTCGATGTGGATGCAACTGATATATTTGATCTATATAGCAACAATTGCAGAGGGCCTAAAGTGAAGATACGAAAGAAAAAGTGTAGAACAAACGCCCATCTGAATTATTTTGGAAATAGAGTTTGCTCTTCCTGGAACGCGTTACCCTTTACAATTACATCTTGTAAAACCGTAACACTTTTCCGTGAAAAATTAATTCACACCAAATGTATCAATCATGTTATTGTTATTCCGTATTAATTGTACCAATATATAGTATCTGATATTATGCTTGCTGTCAGCAGTTTACGGTAGCTTAACGCCAGGAGACGTCAACCAAATTACTTACTAGGGACTCATCCACCCTTGGGAATTGATCCATCCCATATGGGCCTTGCCAACCCGAGACCTTCAGTTTTGTTACCTCTCCTGTTTGATAACTTGCACTGCCAGATACTATATATTGATTCAACGGCTCGTATAATCCAATGTTTTATTTTTATTTTACTTCTCAGTTTATGTCTTGTTTTTTGTATCGTGTCGTTTTGTATTACTATTATCACATTTATATATTTTGTTTATATGTTATATAATTATATGTTTATATATAATTATAACTTAAGTTTAAAAGAAATTTCTTTATATAGGTATACCTATAACCAGTAATGCAATAAACTTTTAATCTATCTATCTATCTATCTAATTACTGACAAAAAACTATAATAAACCTGAAATACTCTCCTACGCTACCTCCTGACAGTGCAGTGCCATATATCATCATTTTAATTCGGATAAAAATAAAACATAATAAATTATTATTCAATTTTATTTTTAAAATAAAAATAAAATAAATGACACTGAAGAAAAAAGTAAGGGTACCCCTATAAGAAAATATATAATTAAGAAAAAATACATTTTTTATAAAAGATTAGAATTAATTAAAAGAACAGTATATATTTACTAAACTTAATTAGCAACACTTATTAATCATTAATTATGTATCGAATCATGGAAGAATAGAAGTTGTGATAAATGATAGGTAGATATGGAGACTTTGCATACCCGTAGCCGCACAGTTGATGGGATGTCCCATCATGTATTGCAATACAAAATCAGTCAATCTAAAGTGATACTTCCAATGGCGCCACATTCCACAAAATAAAAACAGACAGGTCAATTAATGGAGCCATAATCAATCCAGTGCCATGCAACTACAGTATATTTAAATATACTGTGACAATTGTCACATTCAAAACATTTCATGTATTCATATTCATATGTAAGATAATATGTATGTAATGATTGTATAATAAATTGCAAAAGAAAAATAGAAAATAATAAAAATAATGATTACAAATGAAAAATATAAATAAACAATATTTGATATGTACATTTTATAAAATAGTAATAATTTTTTAATTAATAAAATAATTATAATACTGCTTTTAAATAATTTTATATTTTAATACTGTTTATAATACTTTTTTTTTTTGAATTATAAAATATATATTAAAATAATAATATATTATAATAATAATATATTATATTATAATACTGTTTTATTAATTTTTATTATAATACTGTTTTTATTAAATATATATATTTTTAAAAAATGTTTAAATATATTTATCTAAAAATAATTTAAGGGCGTTTTTCAATATATTTATATTGTTTATAAAATTATTTTTTAAAATATTACCAAACATTATATTATTATACAGTTTTGGAACTCTACAAATATAGTATTTTGAAATTGGGTTGTTCTAATGAAAGGTAAAATAAATTTTCAAAATATCATAATAAACTATATTCCATGTGAAATATAGACCCCCACTATGAGCATTAGTTAAATCTGGTCGGGATGCCTTAAATCCTCGACAATTGTAGCAATATTATTAACTTTCATACCAATTGGTTTAAATCAATATTATTTATTTAGTCAACATAAATATATAATATATTGACATCTAGATTAAATAAAGAAGGACATATTTTATTAAAAACATTATTAATATAATATGGTCATAACAAGCAGATGCTATTATAATAAAACTATAATGCACTTTCATCTTTTTAATTTCATATAATTACATGGGGGAAAGTAACCGAATACGGACGCTCTCGGTATCTCAAAAACCATAAATCCTACAAAAAAATATATTATTGAATACAAATTCATAATTATATAAATAGTCTTAATATGTATTTTTAAAATTTTTAATTATTTAAATATAGCTGATATATCAAATAAACTCATTTTTTTTATTACGTTTTTAAATTTATGAAAAAAAATGTCTACTTAAAACCTTAGTTATTCTCCGTAATTCTCAAAAATACACAAATGTATTGATATACAATATAACAATATATTATTAAAAACTAAAGCATTCTAAAAATGATATTTATAATTTCTATATTTGTTATCAAATATTAATTAAGTTATAAGCACGTATCTAGATGTCAGATACGTCAATAATATGGACACTATATAGAGTGTAGAAGACATATATATATATATATATATATATATATATATATATATGTCTTAATACGGCAACATATAACCAATCAGCGCACAGCGTATACAAGCTTCATATATGGACTATTCTGTTTTTAATAAAAATCTCGTGTGTTATAATATCAATACCACCAATAAAGCTAAATCTACATTTTTAATTATTTAGATACTTAAATTGTATTATTAATTAAATTAATAATAAAAATAAATAAATTATTAACTAATTAAATTAAAATAAATTATTCATAAAGTTAATTATAAATAATACAATTGTAATTTATCTGATTGGTTCATCAATAATATATAGTTTATATAGTGTTATATAAGGTGTCCATATTATAACACAGGGTATGGACCATCGATATAAAGAAAGTGAATACGCAATCGAATGTAGTGTATGGAATTTTGCGATAGAGGCGCTGCAGTCGCAGCCTACTACCTGGCCAACTACTTTTTATTTAAAATTAATATTTATTTATACATATATATATATATATTGATAATTGCTACCAATTTTAATGAACTATCTATACTAACAATAAAATTATATATTTAAAATACATCATATCAACATTCCTCGTAATTTTATGTGTATTTAAATTGAAGATATCATACTATTTTATTGATATTTATAATCTAAATCTATTGATATAGATAGAATTAACTTTAATATATTTCGATGAAAAGCCTACTATTTTAATATTTGACATATATAATATGACTAATATCCAATCATAATCACTGATGACATTTTGTTAATTTATAGATAAAAGTTCCATTCGCGTTTCTATCTTTTACATGCATTTCGTGCGTAAATTGCTCATATACTTTTCTTTATATCGATAATTCGGACACAGGTACCGAATACGAACACCCTCGTTATCTATGGAATTTAAATATTAATTAAAATGTTAAAATCACAATTATATCTATAATCATATAATATTAATATATTGTAATTTTTGAATAACACTATTGAGTCATCAAATATTAAGACCATTTATTGTTAAAATGTCAGTATTAGGTTACTTTCCCCTACGTTATATATATATATATATATATATATATGTCTAAACATTGCGTAAAGTAAATTAAGAAACGCAACGCATTTATTTAATATAGTTAAATCCTAATGCAAGAATGTGAGAAATTAATATTATTAAAAACGTGGAGCTAATTATATTGTAGAATAAAGTCGATCAGAAAAGTGTTGCAATTAAATTCATTTGAGTTTATAGCGGTAATAAAATATTGATATACTCTCTAAATATATAGTCACTAGAAAATAAATGACTATTATGAATTGATTGATAGACAAATAAAACAAATTACGAAATAATTTAAATAATGATAACACATGATAAAATTAGTGAATTTACATCTTATAAGAAGTTCTAAATACATATTTTCTACCAATATTTTACAGTTTGATTGATAATATATACAAAAGATAATCATGTAGTTATTACTAATTATATTATAAAAATAATATATATATATATATATATATATATATATATTTGACATCATAAATAAAGATGATTAGAATGATGATAATTATTAACCCAGACCTTAACAATATATTATATTATATTGATCTACTCAAAGGAATGGACTATCCAAATAGCAACATATAACTATATATTAGGCTCATACAAATGTAGAAATGTTCTTCCGAATAGACATGCATGTATACATTGTACACCATTATAATGGAAAATAATCACACCTAAGGGAGAAGTTTCTCGAGTATTAAACGTATAAATAATTTTCTATAACATTATCTGTTACAATACATACATTCAAGTATGGAAAGATTATCTTTATAATCAAAATTACTTAATGAAATTCGTAGTGAACGCACAATACTCATTTTGTATAGGACATCGAAAACAATAACTATATCATTGTATTTAGTATTCGTTAACTTATAACTTAATTTATAAAATATTATATTGAAATGATTTTAATGGGTCACCTTAATACCTATTTCACCCATAGCGTGAATGAGACCCCATTCTATCCTATTGTACGACGTACAATGTACGTATCTTAAAGGTGACATTCTCATATGACACATGTAAATGTATACGAAAAACCTACATTTACTTCAAGTGTTAATGGATATATATATATATATATATATATATATATATATATGTGTTAGTTATTAATAGAATAATCCTATGTTATAATGTAAACCCTTAATATTTTATAAAATTCTTATGAGGGCTCATACTTTTTTTTTCCATGGGCCCATAGTATGCTTAAGACTGCCCTGGTCATTATAGCGTTAATAAAATTACACCCATACAATGATTCATGTGTATGTATTTGAATTAGTGCAATTAATTTGGTTTATAAGCTTTACATAATATACTCACATTAATATAAATAAACATTGCTCATAAATTAATATAATTAAATACTTATTTAAACAGTTACAACTGATCTTCACAAGGGAACTTTCATTAATCGGTTTAATATATATATATATATATATATATATATATATATATATATATATCTGTGTATATATTATTGTATCTTTATAATTAGTATATTTTATTATATAATAATACACCTATATTACCATTTAACTTATTTCTATATTTAAAAAACTAATAAGTATTATGAACTATGTATTATTATTATTTTTTCACATCACCTACCTTTTTTGATATGTTGTCTACATATTTTCCCAAATGTGTAATCAGAAGAAATCTCTCTAATAGTACATACTATAGTATATAGTATATAGTATGTAGTATATATATATATATATATATATATATATATATATATATAGTATGCAGTATACTGATATATCATAGGGATATTATTATTACTAATTGTAATAATAGTTATGTCCTTCTCATTTATTTGCTATTTATCTTTATCGTTTACATACTACGTATGCCTTTAATTTTTTTAGATATTTTATCATTATATTTATAATTATATTAGGATATATCCTATATATATATATATAGGATATATATATATATATATATATATATATATATATATATATATATATATATATGAATTAGTGATATACATATGTGATAAACTCAGTGCATTTCAATCTCAGCAATCATTAACCTGTGATTGTTAACCTTTTACTTTTTAATCATGTTGTGTTATGTAACCTTATTTCTTGTGTGTGATATTTATATCATTGATTTTATTTTCTCATTGTATTGTATAATTGTTCTATCCCATATACCTAGATTTATTTCTTTTGTCTAACTTATATATTTAATACAATGCAAATTCGACTCCATTGCAATATTATCTAAATACAATTATACTTTACAAAACGCCAATATATCACATTCATTTTATTTTTATATTATATTATAAGCCTATATATATTTTAGTCACGTTTCTACATTTTTATCTTAATTACCATATTTCTTGTTATCATTTGTTTTTATTATATCATCGATTTCTTATAACTAATTTTAATACTCGTAGTTTAACAATGCAGTCAACACACCCCTCGGTTGAGATTGAAATGAAAGAAGATGGAACTGCATTTCTGACCTTACTTCACCCAGTGGTCCCTATGAGCTGCTATGACAATGAATGTTCCTTTACAAGTAATAATTGTATTGGTACTAGAATTGCTACTAGTTTTGAGTCACACATTTTTCGTAAGCATAATCTGAGAACATCGAGACGCTATAAATGTTCGTCTTGTTATGAACTAATGTGCGGTGCTACAAAAAGGAGACATATATGTAACCACACAAGTCAGGTTTTGAATTTATCAAACACAAGCAGCATTAGCATTCCTATATTTACCCCTACACCAATATACTTATATTATAGCAACGAATCGGATACATCAAATAGCTCATTACACGCTACATTACCAACACATGCTATTGATACAGAACAACAGGAAATGCAAAGGTCGACACACTCAAGTCAACATACTAACACCAGTCCATCAGAAATTATACTTAATAACTGGAAAGACAAATTATTTAACTGCTCTGATAAAGAGGAACTGAACTCAATAATAGTATCACTAAGCAAAATTATACTAATTGAAGGAAATAAACTCCTCATACCGGAACAGGTGTTAAACGATAATCAGATAAATAGTTCAAATACGCAAAAGAAAAGCACGTGTCGTAATCAATCTAGACAGCAACAAAAATGTCGAAGGTATAAAAGAATGTCGGCTAGGGATGCGGAACGCATCCAGTCACTATATCGGAGATTTCCTAGAAAAGCAGTTAGAATGATATTAGGCCATAAAAACGAGGAATATACTGGGTCGATAAATGACTTAAAAGAATTTACAAATCCTCAAGATTATTCTTCCAGCTCTCAGCCATATACACATATCCATTGGAATACGCTTGATACTGATGAAATTAATATGTTATCCGCTCCTCCTACAAAATCGGAAATAATGAAAAAGCTAAAGAAGGCATTAGAAAATACCTCTCCAGGAAAAGACAAAATTGAGTATTTACACCTTAAAATACTGGACAAAAAAGCACTATTACTTGAAACAATATTCAAAGCTGTGCACAGAATTGGAATACCTGCGTGTTGGAAAATCAGCAAGACTATTCTTATACATAAGAAAGGTAGCACTGACTTACCTTCTAATTTCCGTCCCATCAGCCTACTTCCTACTATGTATAAGATATACTCTGGGATACTATCCAACCGAATAATTAAGGTCGCTGTGTCAAATGAATGGATATCCTCTCAACAAAAATGCTTTTTACCCGGATTGAAGGGGATACAAGAACATACTTTCCTACTCGAATCAGCCATTACAGAAGCGAAGAAAAAGCACGATGATCTACACATTGTATGGCTTGATTTGGCTAACGCATTTGGTTCGTTACCACACTCGACATTAAATAAGTTATTTGAATCACTTCCTTTGACTGCTCATACCTCGACCATATTGAAAGACATGTATACTAATACAATATGTGAATACAAAGATGTTATGGTCCAACCAACTTCCGGAGTAAGACAGGGCGATTGTTTATCACCAATTATTTTTAATCTTGCTTCTGAACCTATCATAAGAAAAGCAATTGAAATAGCTGGTTATGACCTATTCGGATCTAAAGCTAAACTTACAGCTTACGCAGATGATTTAGAAATAATCACTGGATCTCATGAGGAAATGATGTCGACACTAGATGGAATACTCGAAGTTTCTAGTAGTATCAGCCTCAAGTTCAACCATAGAAAATGCACTAGCATTTCTTTCAACAAGGGGGTTATTGAGGATCGACAGTTTATGTTGGGTCAAGAATTTATTAAAACTCTTCATATTGGCGAATTTGAAAGATTCTTGGGTATACCAATTGGATCTAAGTTCTTGTTTAATGTTACTACGGATATACCTGCTCAACTTAATCAACTTTCAGACTCTGGACTAACTCCATGGCAAAAAATATAGGTTTTAAGAAGTCACTTAAACCCCTCTCTATCCCATGAGCTCTCATCTTGACGAGTCATGAAGGAAAGTATCTACGATCTGGATAAATCTATAAAGCAGTTTCTAAGATACAATACTAATACTCCTGACAATGTTGCTACTCCATTCTTCTATGCTGACAGACATATTGGCGGCCTGTGGATTGGTAAAATCAGCCAAGAAGTAGATATTTGGACAATCTCTAAAGCAACGCAATTACTATATTCTAGGGATAATATGATATCCTCAATTGCTAATCGCCAACTATCAAATACCCTCAATTGTGCTATCGGACATGATCATGAAATACCACTCACTGAATTTCTATCCGGTAGCCAAACGCATGGGTTATATGGTTATAGATTTTATAGCAAAGGTGCTAATCTTTGGACGCGCACTCGACATGCAGCAACACACCTTGGAGCTCGCATTGATATATCCGATGGGAACATAATCATAGCCATCGATGATATCTGCTCCACTCCTGCTAAGGTTGTAAAAAGCATGCGACTTGCGCTGAGAAATCAATGGAGCAGAAAATTCATGGAACTTCCGTTACAAGGCAGTGTAGCTGAGTGTTTATCCCAGGATACAAATTCTAAGGTAATCACTAAGCTAATATCACAAGAATCGACACTATCTTTCAAATCCTGGAACTATTGGCACATGGCTAGAACTCAGACTCTTCCAGTAAAAGCTTTTCCAGGCTCAACAGATAAAAAATGTAGGCAATGCTACTCCAAGGATGAAATGACGATGCACATATTGAATATGTGTACTGCATCACTAAAAATGATGACAGAAAGACATGATGCTGTCCTTGGAGTACTAACTAAGTTCCTAGATGAATGCGATATTGAGTACGATACTAGCTACATCTCACTAGATAACTTAAAACCGGATCTTGTTATCAAATATAACAACTCATGTTATTTTGTCGACATCACAATTCCCTACGACTCGATTACAAATATGGAATCTGCCGCTAACAGGAAGATAGAAAAGTATCGCCACCTCGGATATGTAATTCCCTTCTGTGTTGGTTCTTTGGGCTCTTGGTACTCTGGAAACCAAATTCTCAAGACAGAGATGAATTTTCCTACAAATACCTGGAAAATATTGAAGACCGCCAGTATTAAAGAATCAATAGAAGGTTCGGGAAGAATTTTATCGAAATTCTTCAACTGTTTTTAAAGCGTTTTATTATTTTACTTAGCATTTTATATTGTATCTTTAGTTTATTATCTTATTCTCTACTTTTAACTGTTTTTATCACAAAATTCTATTTACATATTTTATCAATTTTTATTTTGTTTAATTATTATAGATATTTTTATACCGTTTACCTCCGTTTTAGTTTTAGGATCACTAACTATGATGAAGAGGTCATAAGCTCAAATATATTTGCTTAATTGATTTTTCAATAACACCCTTCTGAGTTATATATATATATATATATATATGAATTAGTGATATACATATGTGATAAACTCAGCAATCATTAACCTGTGATTGTTATCAAATAATCATCTATAAAGTATTCTAGATACATATTTATCTGAATTATCAATAAAACTATCAATATTATTTATCCTACTTTAAATAATAACTACGTTCTCACATACTTGTTAAGTATCAACTATTTCTTATATCCTAGGATATAAAATCCTAGCTACGAAAATGACCATACTTATCCACTCAGTATCCATCATCTAGAAGCACTATTATTTATTGTTTTTTAAATTAGTAATGATAATAATACTACTCTATTATATACCAAGGCCTTTTAAGGATGTATGTGTTTAACTATCGTCAATTATTATATTTCGAACCCCCATCACTTTTGAATTTTTGCCCTAACATAAAATCAGATTGTTTTCATGATCAAGCATATCATATTCATATTTATGTATTATAGATCAGTAGGGGATGTATTTATTAGAGAATTATTTATATATATATATATATATATATATTAGGTTTAGTAAATGTATGTTTTAAAAAAAATTAATTATAATCTTTTATAAAAGAATATATAGAACCAATATACTGTATCGAATAAGTAAAGCTTATCGCTTTCACTGATTATCCTTAGACTTTTTCTACAAACTGATGTCATTCATTCATACATATATAAACGTATGCAACGTCGTGCTATACGTGTATTATATGAACTAAACTTTGCCTCAATATTTTCTATATCTGATTTAATGAGATCATTATGCTGGTTTAAGTTTAGATATATTTGTATACATAGGCTATTGTGTATTACACACAAAGCTATACACCGTGGATTTCCTGAATATTTAGCTCAATCCATTATTATTCAGAGTTTGAACAGATCCAGTCGGAAAACCCAGCAAACAGTAATAGCCGCATAATAGCAGTATACTTCTATTATGCGGATATTAAATGTATATTATGCTGCTATTAATTTGTCATGCTAATATGCCTCTGTTTTCTGCTATTTAAAGTCTATTATGCTAATATTATGCTGCTATTAATTTTAAAATTATATTATGCTGCTATTATGCTGCTATTATTATAATAGCTAACATTATAACATATGCTGTTATGCTGATATTATGCGGATATTACTGTTTGCTGGGGTGCCACATCATGAAGTTTGTCCAACGATCTACATCGTTGTCATACTCTGAATCAGCTTTCTCGGTTATTACTCCGAAAAGCTGGAATTCAATTCCTTATGATATTCGTAGTGTAACAGCACTTTCATTGTTTTGAAGATATTGAACTCCCTATCTATCTCTAATACCTCAAAATTTAATATAATCTAAATATTAACATTAGATGGCGATATATTATATGACATGTTATATTATGTGATATTTTTATTTAAATTTATTGTTTTCTAATTATATACATTTAAAATCATTACAATATAATACAAATTATAATACAATATATTTTTTTTAAATATTATGATTTATAACAATATATTTATCATTAATTCTATTTGTTTATATTAAATATAACTAATTAGTGTATTATATTGTTATATAATTATATTATCATTTTAAAATCATGCCAATACATATTATAATACAATATACATGTATATTGTATATAATTTATTATTTACAATTACAATACATATAGAAAATTATTATTATAAAACTATTAACACTAAATGGTTATATCAAATTATTAGGTTACACAAATTTACACAAGTGCAATATCTTTCCTTTGGAAAATCTTTGTAACCACCATGTGTTTTTGTAGTCAATAAACTATATATAAATAAATAAATATATGTTGATATATATGTGTAGTATGGTAACTACGTATATAACTGTATGTTAGGTATTTATAAATATGTTGTGCATTAAGTATAAATGTGTTATGTAATTTAGATAAATGTTGATTTAATATATTTTGTTATTTGTTTTTTATATAATTTGATTTCTGGTTTGTAAATTGCAATTAGTTGACGTGACTTGAACGAATGTAAATGTTATGTAATTTGGATGAATGTTGATTTAATAAATTTTGTTATTTGTTTTTTATATAATTTGATTTCTGTTTTATAAATTGAAATTAGTTGACGCCTATCACGTGATCTCATTATTATTTGAGAAGTTCGGTATGATATGGTTTATTAGTGCAAAGAGCGTACACTGAAAGGCTAGTAAATCATATCATATTAATTGTAAGAACTTCTTGATACATACATATTTAATCATGACTGTTGATATTTATGATATTTAATATGTATCCATATTCGTTTTAGTTTGAGGTTTCCTCCATTCTCGATTCGACCAACACGTCTATCCTCCATTCCACATATTCCCCCATCCACGAAAACACACATTCCCCATCTACTCACCAACACGAACCACACCACATTCCCCATTCACGTCCATCCACGAACCACACCACATTCCCCATCCACGTCCAGTCATTTCCATTCAATAAATATATAACCTGTCGATAACTATTATTCTCCGTTTTCCGGAGCAATATATGTATATATATATATATATAAATATATATGTATAAATATATATATATATATATATATGTTATATTATTACAGTAATATCCGATGCATTAAATGTTCTATGTCACTCGCCCATGTATTATTTACGCTCGATAAGAAAGTAAATATAGATTGTTATGATAAAGTGGACTATACTAAATATGAATATTGCGATACGTCAGAATATGTATGTACAACTCAAATGACATTAGTGAAAAGTAAAAATATCATATCAACAATGTATGAGAAGGCTCGATTCGATAAGGTTTTAAATAATAATAATTTATTTAGGATAAATAAGTATTATATATAGGGGAAAGTCTCCGATTACAGACCCAAACATTATTATTTGTAATAACTTATTTAATATTAAATATATTTATTTGAAATTTTGTAATTAGGGTAATATTATGGCAATGAATAATGTGGCTATTTTAAATTTTTGATATAATTATATTTACAAGAATAAACAATGGGGTCGGTAATCGGATACATGTGCCTAATACCGACCACCTTCTCCTAAACCGACCCTCGAACATAATCGTGGTATAAAAATTGTATTATAATATCCAATAAAATAGTAGATATACATACATATAATTATTTATAACATGATGTAATTTATTTTTTATTGAATTTATGTTTTAGTAATATTAATTAATTAATAGTAATATTAAATTTTAATTTAAACTTTATAGTAATTATATTAAAATATTTTATATTATTATTTAATATTTATTTATTAATCATTATGTATATAATCAACTGGAATCATGAATACTAAATATATATCAATGATACATAAACAACTTACGACATATTTTAAAGTAAAATACGGATCTATTTTAATTGGATATTATAAATCACATGGGGTCGGTAATAGAAAAATCATATGGGTTTCTATAATTAAGATATATTATTTAATAGTTATTTAAATTAAATTATTTTTATAATTATTATAAATATTTTATTGATCTATAATATTTTGCGCAGTATTAAGTTTTATTTTAATTGATAAAGTATTTAAAATGATTTAAAAAAAGTTATTATTAAAATATCTAAAAGTAATAACATAATAGTATATTTGATCAAATAACAATTTTAGGATTGAATATTTTAAAAACAAAATACTTATTCATATTTATCATTAAATTATGAACAGTTCGTGTATATATATATATATATATATATATATATATATATATATATATATATAGATATATCTTATAGTTACTGAGATACGAGAGGAGTCGGTAATCGGAGACTGTCCCCTATATATAATATATATTGTATTGGTTGATATAAATTAATAATAATAATAATAATAATAATAATAATAATAATAATAATAATAATAATAATAATAATAATAATAATAATAATAATAATAATAATAATAATAATAATAATAATAATAATAATAATAATAATAATAATAATAATAATAATAATAATAATAATAATATTAATAATAATAATAATAATAATAATAATAATAATAATATCAGATTCAGTTGATGACCGAGATCAAAAACCCAGGTATGGTATAGAAGTTCTATTGAACTTATCGATATACCAACCTGCTCTTGGTGATTATCATTAATGAGAGAATTAATACAAAATGAATAAATACAAAATGAATAAATATAAATAAATATTTTACAATTCTATATTGTTCATTCGTGTTCTGTCTCATAAAAAAGCAATACAATAAAATTAAATATATCTCTCAATACCAAGAAATCATCATGTATATAACAATAAAATAATAATATAATATAATAAAAATATATAATAAAATATTTAAAAATGTAAAAAGATACTAAAATAATAAATAAGTTAAACTATAAAAATCAAAGAAAACTAAAGACCAAAGTAAGGCTACAGAGATAACAAATATGTTTACAATATGAACAATTTAAAAGAGCTAAAAAGAAGAAAAGATGATCATGTAAATAAAATAACAAACCATACAGATACGGTGTAAGTGATAAAATATAACTATTTAAAAGCATGTTTTTAATATGCATTGTAAAAGTATTCAAATTCGTCAAAGATGATATGGTTGTATTCAAAGAATTCCATAAATATGCGCCTTTGTAATGAATACTAAATTTCTCATGATCAAATATTATTTTTGGTATTAAGAATGTTCTATTTAACCTAAAAGTATATAAAGAGCAATTATAGGTAAATAACTTATAAATTGAACTATGCAAATAATGCTTGTTATATATTCAAAACATGTATTTATAAATGGATATATTTATTATATCTTTAAATTTAAGAATGTTATGTCTTAAAAAAATGTAATCAATATTGGTTTTGTTATCAAGTTTATATATTGCTCTCATACATTTATTTTGTAAAATTTAAATACATTTTATATTTCTATGGTAAGTACTTCCCCATATAATAGAACAATAATTAATATGACTATGAAAAAAAGAAAAATATAGCATAACTAAAGTAATAATATTAAATTTATATTTATAACTATGTAGTAAAATAAGTCCATAGTAAAGTTTGTTTTTAATATTATTTATTTGCATTTTCCAATTACGATTTTCGTCAATTAAAATGCCTAGGAATTTAATATTAGTTGATTGTTTTATGGCTATATTATTTATTTTGATGTTCAATTTATGTTTAACTCTTGTGCGATGGAATACAATTAATGTTGTTTTATCAATATTAAGAACTAGCTTATTACCACAAAGCCAGTCACATATTAAAACTAAAGTAGAATTTATTTCTTTTTCTAGATCATTTAACTTATGAGACTTAAATGTTAAAGTGGTGTCGTCAGCAAAAAGAGTAAAATTGCATTTATTAGTTATATTAGGTAAATCATTTATGTACATTACAAATAATACTGGTCCCAAAACTGAACCTTGTGGTACACCACATTTAATCGGAAGTATTTTATAATTGGTATTATTATAGCTTACGTATTGATACCTGTTTGTCAAATAGCTTTTTAATAATGACAAAGTGATACCTTTGAAACCATATATATATATATAATTTGTTTACTAAAATGTCATGATTAATAGTGTCGAAAGCCTTTTTTAAATCAATCGATATTGTGTATATAAATAATTTGTAATTTATATTCAAGTAATCGATATAATTTATCAAAGCATCACATGTTGATATAGATTTTTGAAATCCAAATTGAGAATTGTTTATAAAAGAATTTTTATCTAAAAATGAAAACATTCTTACTTTTTTCATCTAAAATTTTTTGAAATTTTTTTGAAAATTGTGATGTTAATGATATTGGCCTATAATTCGAGCAATCATTTTTATTTCCTTTTTTATATAAAATTATAACTTTAGATGTTTTAAGTACATCAGGGTAAACACCATTTTCAATGCATTTTCATTCACTTCCTGGTTCAATATTTGATACATTTCTAAATTATAAAATTGTTTAAATCTCCAATTATCAATATAAGCTAAGTGCATCATATACTATAATATTATCATAATAATTATAAATATATATTACATATTGTATATTTATTAATTAATACTATATTAATTGGTTTCATACTTAAATTAGCATTATATTACATACTATTCGAAATCACTGAATCGTGACATTATATTAGGCATTAAATGCTATGTTTTGTATAAGCATTATATATATATATGTATAGTAGTATTGTATTTTGATTACATATATAATATTTATTATAATATAAGTTATAAATAATTTCTTTATTACATTTCATAATAATTATATCTAATAAGCATTATATATATATATATATATATATATATATATATATATATATATATATGTGTATATAGTTATATAATATTTGTTATACATATTTATTTACATATAAGTTATACATAAATTATGACATACACATAATATAGTAGTGTTATATATTTTATATAATATTATGTACTAGTATTTTATTTATACAATTAAATATTTTAATATATAATTAATTTAGGTGGGTTTATATGTATGTCATGTTAGCTACATTTATGATCTAAAACTATTATTCAAATACATTAATCAATTTTTTTAGATTATTTGATATTAATTATTTATGGGTTTTTGGTATTCATTTTTGGTATTTGGTAATTAATTGTATAATATAATAAATAACTAATTAAAATTTATAAATTGTATATTGTATATTTAGTTTATTTATATTAATACTTGGTATTTGGTAATTTATTGCATAATATATATAATTTAATTTACTTCTCACATAATCATTTGAATATATGATTTTTATTATATTTTCTAAATAAATTATTACTATAAATTATACATCTATAATTATTATTATATTATATATGTATATGTATTTTATTTTATATGTAATTATCAGATATCATTGTTCTATATAATGCATATTAAATATATATATATAAGCAATTTTACATTTATCATTACATTAACTTATCTAAAATATACCCAACATTTATATTATTTATTTTGCATTCAAACAAATAATACTTGTATTTCTCTATTCATAGAAATCAATATAATCATTTCAAAATAATTCCTTAGAAATTAATTGTTTGATATTTTGATCTGCATACATGCATACATATGAATTAATATCATTTTATAAATTTAAATTAAGTTAAATCTATTGTATTGTTTTATCAATTTATATATATATATATATTATTTTTATAGTATTGTATATATATATATATATAGGTATTGTATTCATATATATATAGGCAAATAAGTAACTGTATGTAGAACTATACAAATAGTTTTGTTTGCTTTCTAAGCTCCCTGTTCTGGTATCTGGTATTATTTATTCATTATTGCATTATTTACTATATTTATCCTCTATACATCTTTGTTCTGGTATTTGGTATTATTTATTCACTATTATATTATTTATTATATTTTTCCTCTATACATCCATATAATCACTAAAATGACAACTACTGGAAGAATGTCTAACTCGGAATTATCACTAAGTATTACTAATCTCATACAAAATATTTTTGACAATAATATCAAAACTATTTTTGATGAACACAAACGTGAAATTGACGAGTTAAAAGATACAATTGTTGATCTAAAAAATATGATAACTAATCTTACTAATTTAAAAGTAAATGATACTAAAAGTTATGCGAACGCGTTATCTAAGAACATTGAACAGTCTATAAATAAGTCTTCTATAGCAAAAACAATAAGTAATAAAATAGCTATTGAAATTAATCTTAATAAAAAACTGTTAATATTTGGATTATCCCAAGATGAACAAGCAAATACCTTAATGAAGGATCTAGGTGTAGATGAAAAAGCATACTCTAAACAACAAATTATTACGGATAATGGAAACTTAATAGTTAAAATATGTCTAAATGATAGTATCACTGTAAAGGAATTACTAAGCACATTTTCGAAACATCCTGATAGACACACTCAATACGATAACATATCTCTGCGTCCCGATTTATCCTATGACGAACGTCATAAACGTATTATTCTCCCAATAGGAGCAAATGCCCTACCAGGAAATATACGCTGCGTTTTTAACAATAGCACACTATCATATGAATTAAAAAACTATAAAATAGACAATGAAAAATACATAATTGATTGGAATACAACTATTACTTACAGTGATACTGATTACTCTAACTGGAAAAAAACATATAATAGCAACAAACAATCTAAATCTAATAACAGCAACAAAAATACGCCTGATCAAGTATCTAAATGACTAGAAAATAATCATATTACTGTATTCTATACCAATGCACAGAGTATATGTAACAAGCTTCCCTCATTAATTTATATTCTATCTACTAACACTTATGATATTATTATTATTAATGAAACTTGGTTAAATGACTCTTACACAAACGCTATGCTATGTTTTAACACATCTAATTATACTATATACAGAAAGGATAGATTATCTACTCGTGGTGGTGGGATATTAATTTTTGTTAAATACTCTATAAACTCTTATGCTCTAACTATACATAATCCACATAATATTGAACTCCTAGCTATAACATTATACAACTATACTATATTTTCTGTTTACAGGCCACCCAATATGTCTTATGATATAACATGGGAGCTATGTAAAATACTGTCTAAATATACTGAACTCTCTAATACATTTATTCTAATAGGGGATTTGAATTTCCCTGGTATTAACTGGTATGGTGATTCTCCCATACCTAGTAACCCACTTGACAAAATATTCACGGATTTTGTTATATCTACCTCTCTAACCCAGTTTGTAACTAACAATACTAGAAAAGATAATATCCTTGATCTGGTCTTATCTAATAATGACTGTATATTTAACCTAAGTATAGATACTCCTTTTAGCTACAATACTTCTACTAGTGATCATTTATCTATAACTGCTAATATTTTCAATAAAAATGTTATTACAATGAAATCTAAGACTAATAGTAACTGTAATTTTAATTACTCACTATGTAATTTAAATATTGTTAAGCAAACTCTGAATAATTTAAGTTGGTCTAGTATTCTTAAGGTTGAAGATTCTACTGATGTATTACTAACAACATTTATTGAAATTGTAAAGACATTAATCAATGATAATTCCCCCCTATCAACTATACAGTCATTTAAATTTCCTAAATTCATCAAAAAACTTGATTCGAAATGTAAGAAATTATATAAAAATAAACATAAACCAAATATTAAAGCTAAATGGAGACTATATCAAATAAAGTTATCTGAAACCATATCGGATTACATCTATAACATTGAAGCTAGAGCACTATCTAACAATAACCTTAAATCATTTTATTCTTATGTTAATAGACAAATATCTACGCGTAGCAATATGCCTCCTCTAATGTCAAATAATAATACATTGTTAACCCTAGATCGAGATAAAGCTGAATGCTTATCTAAACAGTTTAAATCTGTATTTACTAAGAACAGCTATACATTTATTAGTAATTCATCCATAGTTTCTAATAATGTATTTAACACCTTCCCTATAAGCCCCGAGACTGTAAGAAAATATCTATGCCTCATGCCCAATAAGTATAGTATACCACCAGACGGACTACCAAAGGGTATCCTAAAATCTTTATCATATGAGCTATGTATTCCTCTTTCCTTAATATTCAATCATTCACTAACTAACCAATACTGCCCAAATATGTGGAAACAGAGTATAATTACTCCCATATTTAAAAAAGGTGATACATCCTTACCATCGAACTATAGACCTATAAGTATTCTACCCTCCACATTAATTCTTTTTGAAAAGATTCTTTGTAGATACTTGGTTCACTTTCTCAGAGAAAACGGCTACATATCACAATGCCAATATGGATTTCTATCGGGAAAATCAACCACTCTGCAGTTGATCCAATACTATAGGAATCTAGCCCGAGTCATGGACAACAACTATACTTTGCATACTACATACATCGACTTCGCAAAGGCATTCGACACAGTATCACATGCTAAGCTATTATCTAAGATTGAAGCTCTAGGAATAACTGGTAATGTACTACACTGGATACAATCATATCTTCATAATAGACACCAGTGTGTTAAGGTTGGTATGAATGTATCTGATAATATTATGGCAACATCAGGGGTTCCGCAAGGTTCTTGTCTAGGACCAATTTTATTTATAATCTACATAAATGACCTTCCCAATATATTCTCACCTCAGATCATATGTACCCTTTTTGCTGACGATGCCAAACTTTCTCTTATCCATAAATATGAATTTGAAATGGACTATATGCATAATGCACTAACCAAATTAAATGATTGGTCAAATTATCAGGTCTTAATTTAGCAATCCATAAATGCTCAATAATGTCTAGTAAGGGTAATGAAATATCCTCATACTCGATTAACGGTGTTCAATTAAACTATTCTAATACGTACACCGATCTAGGTGTAATTATCAACCATAATCTATCTTTTAATGATCATATTGATAATATTATCCGTAAAGCATACAGAATGATTAATATAATCTTTCGAGTATTTAGATGTAACAAACGTGTACCATTGACACTAGCATATATGAGTTATGTAAGACCTGTCCTTGAATACGCATCCAGTCTCTGGAACCCATCCATTCCTTTCAGAACAAATGGTAATTCCACCAAACTCGAATTGGTTCAGAGACTATTTACTCGTAAGCTTTTCTTTAGGTGCAATTTAGGTTCATTAGAATACCCTGATAGATTACTATTTTTAAAGCTAAAATCACTTTCTTCCCGTAGGCATATTGCTGATATGGTGCTGACTTACAAAATAGTCAATGGTCTCGTTGATGTGGATGTAGATGATTTCTTGTGGACCTACACGAATCATCTTAGAGGGCCTTCGGTGAAAATTAAAAGAGATATCTCCAAGAATAACCGATCACACAACTTCTTCAGCAATCGGGTCTCGGCTACATGGAACAATCTGCCTGCTCATCTAACCGTAATGAAGTCTCTTCCATTATTTAAATCGGGTGTTTCTGCGATACTGTCTGGTAGTTGATGAACATGTTCATCCTACCTTGTACATTTATTTATATATTTTTATTTATTAACTTATTTACTGTTTATCCTCGTGTGTTATGTTAGGTCAGTGGGGTTGTGACGGGTGTCGGGGAGTAAGGATGCCAGCGTGGAATCTACTGGTCAAATTTTCCTCCCCACGGCATAGGAAATGATTCACCCTTTCCTAAAAGCTGAGATCTGTCGCGGCCTTGTTGGAATATCATTAGCATATACGAGTTAAGAAATGGCATATGTAAATCAATAATGTTAACATTTTTATTTTATTTCGTACTATTATTTTTATCTCCTGTTTTATGTAATATTGAATATCTATTTTCTATATTCAATAAATTATATTATTATTATTATTATTATTATTATTTATTAAATAAAATTGATAAAATATTACTAATGGATAAAATAATGTTACGTATAAAAAAAGTTAAAATCATGGGAATCAGTACTATATTTTGAATAACAATTATATACAATATTTTCAATTTCTATTGATGAAACAGGCTTTATAAAAATTGAACTCTTATTACTAGTAATATTTTCATATATATTTTTATAAGAGTATGGTATATTTTTATTTAATTCAACACCTATATTTGAAAAATATGAATTGAACATATTAGCATTTTGTAAATCTGTTAATTTATTATCAATAATAGTTCCTGATTTTTTTTATTTCCTATAACTTTATTTAATGTACGCCAAGTATTTTTAATATTATTATTTTTTATTTTATTTTCATAATATTTTTTCTTGTATATTATAATATTTTCATTAAATTTTTTTAAGTCAATTTTTATAATTTTTATATACATTTATTAGTGAATGATTATTTAAAGATTTTGTATACATTTTATTCTTTGTACCTATGTATTTAATGATGGGGTTACCCAGGGTTTATCAAAAACTCTTTTTTAATTTTAACTTTTTTTAATGGACAACATATATTATATGAATTAGTTAATGTAGAAATACAATCTTTAAAAGATATATGAATATCAGATTAAGTTAAAATGAAAGACCAATTTATATTAGTTAGATTATTATTAAAATTTAAAATATTTTGATCCGAATGATCCCTAATATATTTATAAGAGTTTTTCGTTTTTGTATTAATATTTTTTTTTTAAATAATAATAATAATAATAATAATAATAATAATAATAATAATAATAATAATAATAATAATAATAATAATAATAATAATAATAATAATAATAATAATAATAATAATAATAATAATAATAATAATAATAATAATAATAATAATAATAATAATAATAATAATAATAATAATAATAATAATAATAATAATAATAATAATAATAATAATAATAATAATAATAATAATAATAATAATAATAATAATAATAATAATAATATTAATAATAATAATAATAATGTAACTAAATAATGTAACTAATGTAATAATAATGTAACTGTAAAGCGTTTTAATTTCGTATTATTCTTTGTTTATTTCTATTACGTATGTTATCATTAGCAAATATTTATACTTTATACTTTCGATTATATTTTTGACTATGAATTTGCTTAAATAAATTACCATTCAATAATAATAATAATTATTATTATTATTAACCCAAGCAACCAAACGCGTTGCGCGTCAACGTAAAATATATAACAACGTTCCACCAGTGTATATATTATGGGTCAAATAAACACTTTGGATATAATTATATTATTTATGCAATATATGTTCCAATTTTGTATATTTTATAGGTCAAATAAACACTTTGGATATGAATATATTATGTATTCAATGTATGTTCCAATTTTGTATATTTTATAGGTCAAATAAACACTTTGGATATCATTAATTTATGTATTCAATATATATTCAAATTTGTATATTAATATATACAATTGTATAAGTCAAATAAATACATTGGATATTACAACAGCGATATCTATAGTGAAATATTATATTTTATAAAATATATCTCTTATCAATAAGAATTATTATTAATAGAATTATATATCAATATAATTGTATAATATATACATACGCACACACATACACACACATACACAAACATATATATATATATATATATATATATATATATATACCATCTATTAGTGTTAATTTATACACTTATTTCTGTTTAATATTTCTGTGATTTATTTCACATCCCACATTAAAGTACTAATGCACTAATGAACTAATTAGTTCATTAGTTTGTAAATATACATTATTATAATGGAATATGTATATAAGATATACTTAGGTAAAATAACTATAAATAATATGATTAATACGCAATAAATATTAGATATTTTCTATTTTTCTACTACATATCTTTAAATAGAGGTTCATAGAATTCCACGAATGTATTATATCATACATGTCGTAAATACTGTATGAAATGAAGCATTACGAAAAGTCACGCTAATTGCGTCACCCACCACACCCAGTGCGCAGGTAAGTGTGTTCATCGATATAAATAAAGTGACTTTCTTTGTATCGATGAGTGTATTATTGTGGACATTGTGTTTAGCACGAAAATTGATATTAACGGTATTGATTAATTACTTCATTATTTGATAATTCTTCCTATGTATTAAACTTCCTATATTGACAATTTATCAATATTTAGATTGTTTATTACAAGTTGATTTAATAAGGTAATATAAAATAGTATTGTTAAATATAAAAATATAACATATATAATTGATAGGTGTTATACTTTATCATAGAGCTAGAGAAAAGTAGTACTACTAGAAAAACTCTCTAGCTCTATATCCTTTATGCATAATTATATATTAATAGTATGGGATGTTTTAAAACGGAGTTGTAATCCAGTTGTAATTTTATAAAATGTATTTGTATATAATATACTTAATTTTATACTTTAATACTATAGTATAGTATAGTATATATATATATATATATATATATATATATATATATATGTATATTCACACGCACAGATACACTCACAAACACACACACATATATTATAGATATACATAGATATTACATAGTTGTTCTACCACATATCAATAAATAGATGTACATAGAATAACACGATTGTATCATAGCATACATGTCGTGATAATGTATGACATTAAGCGTTACGACAAGACACGCCCAAAGGGCGTCGCCCATTGCATCACCCATTGCATCATCTACTGCGCAGGTCATCGTGTATGGCGCGAAAATTGAAATTAACGGTATTGTTTATATATTTCCTTATATGTACAGTTCCTTTTATTCTACTTCCTTTAAAGACAACGTACAAATATTTAAAGTATATATCATATATACTACGAGTTGATTTAATAAGGTAATATAATAATCGTATTGTTAAATATAAACATATATACTTATATAATTGTTAAGTGTTATCCTTTATCATAGAGCTAGAGAAAAGCTCTCTAGCTCTATGTCCTTTATGCATAATTTATATTAATATTATGGGATGTACTAAAACGCAGTTGTAATCCAGTTGTAATTTTATAATATTTATTTGTATATAATATACTTAATTTTATAGTTTGATACTATATATATATATATATATATATATATATATATATATATAATATATATATATATATATATATATATATATATATATATATAATATATATTATATTTTATAATTTATATATTATAATCAATAATTGATATTAATTATTCAAAATAATAATGTATTTATAGTACAAATTTAGGTTTTAAAGATTGTTATTAATATGTTGTTGCTCAGTTGTAATTGTATAACAATGCATAACCTTGCATACATATACCAGTAGTAATTTAAATACATTCAAAATTAATGTGTTTACTGCAGTAATAATTTAATAAGTAGTAATATATCCTGTTATAATATACATATACCATTAGTACTACATGTATATTATAAATCGACATTCAAGTCGTATATATAATTAGTAATTAAACTTAATATTTTAATATAAGGCATTTTTACTCAATTTTGTAAAAATATTTACAAAAATATATTAAAACATAATATTTTAACATAAGGCATTTTTTAGAAATGTATGAAATAATCATATTAATATTATACTATATTATACCATATTATACTATATATTATATATAATATCAAAGTGTCAAATTATGTTTAACATGTGTAAATATGTATAATGCATTATTATCACTTATTTATTATAATATATAATATATATTATATATATATAGTATACAAATATTAAATTAAGTATATTATATACAAATAAATATTATAATATGTATACATATATAACATAAACATTATATGGGAATATATATATAAGTTATAATTATAATATCTATAGATAACATACAACTATTAATAATATTATATATATATATATATATATATATATATATATATATATATATATAAATGTATATATATATATATATACATTAGTGCTGTAAAATTATTAATTATTAATTATATAGTATTTTAATAATTATTAAATTCTAATTTACTAATTAATAATTATTTATCAATACTTATTATTAATTATATATTATTTTAATAATTATATATCAATACTTATTATTAATTAACAATTAATTATATATTAATAATTATTAACAATAATTATTATTAAGTAATACTAATTAATTGTATATTATTAATTATTAATTATATATTATTTTAATAATTATTAATTATTCAATTATAATTTACTAATTAATAATTAGTTATCAATATTTATTATTAATTAATAACATTAATCATATATTATTTTAATAATTATTCAATTCTAATTTACTGATTAATAATTATTTATCAATACTTATTATTAACTAATAACACTTATTTATATATTTGCGTTTATATACATGTGTAAATATGTATTATGCATTGTTATAAAATTATAACTGGTTTACAACTAGGCAAACAAAACTTAATAACAATCTTTAAAACCTAGAATTTTACAATAAATACTTTATTATTAAACAATATTATTTTAATCATTTAATATCAATTATTTATTATAATATATAATATATTATATATATATATAGTATACAAATATTAAATGAAGTATATTATATACAAATAAATATTATAATATGTATACATATATAATATAAACATTATTATATGGGAATATGTGTATAAGTTATAATTATAATATCTATAGATAACATACAACTATTAATAATATGATTATATATATGTATATATATATATATATACATTAGTGCTGTAAAATTATTAATTATTAATTTCATAGTATTTTAATAATTATTAATTATTCAATTCTAATTTACTCATTAATAATTATTTATCAATACTTATTATTTTTTATATATTATTTTAATAATTATATCAATTTTAATTTACTAATTAATAATTATTTATCAATACTTATTATTAACTAATAAATATAAATTATATATTAATAATTATTAATTAATAATTATTTATCAATACTTATTATTAATTAATAACAATTAATTTTATATTATAAATTATTAATTATATATTATTTTAATAATTATTCAATTATTATTTACTGATTATTAATTCTTTATCAATACTTCTTATTACATCAATACAATTAATTATATATTAATAATTATTAATTATATATTATTTTAATAATTATTCAATTTTAATTTACTAATTAATAATTATTTATCAATACTTATTATTAACTAATAACAATTAATTATATATTATTTTAATAATTATTCAATTCTAATTTATTAATTAATAATTATTTATCAATAAGTATTATTAAGTCATTCTAATTAATTGTATATTATTAATTATTAATTATATATTATTTTAATAATTATTCAATTATAATTTACTAATTATATATTATTTTAATAATTATTCAATTATAATTTACTAATTAATGATTATTTATCAATACTTATTATTAATTAATAACACTTAATTATATATTAATAATTATTAATTATATATTATCTTAATAATTATTTATCAATAATAATTTTTTAGTAATAATAATTAATTGTATATAAGTAATTATTATTTATATATTATTCTAATAATTATTACGCGCTAAGTTAGGTGAATATTATTATATTTAACTTATGACTCACGAAACATGAATAATGCTATCCGGGATCGCCTCCGGTGTCGTCTTTGTGAATGCCATGTATCTAAACTTGTTGGCCAGCTTCTAGTCCGACAAATTGAATAGTCAAGATGCAGAAGTTAGAATTTAGTATACACATATAAATATTATAATGTCATGATAATTGATTTATTAATATACAATTTATAATTTCAAGATAATTAAGATCATCAGTAGTTTTCTTCCTGCTTGGCTAGATGAATATCTTCATGTATATATTCAAGATAATCTCCGTTACCGCTCTATACGTCCTCCGTATGCTATCCGGGAACGCCTTCGGTATCGTCTTCGTGAATGCCATGTATCTAAACTTGTTGGCCAGTTTCTAGTCCGACAAATTGAATAGTCAAGATGCAGAAGTTAGAAGTTAGTATACACATATAAATATTATAGTGTCATGATAATTGATTTATTAATATACAATTTATAATTTCAGGATAATTAAGATCATCAGTAGTTTTCTTCCTGCTTGGCTAGATGAATATCTTCATGAATATGTTCAAGATCATCTCCGTTAACGCCCTATATGTCCTCCGTATGCTATCCGGGATCGCCTCCAGTATCGTCTTCGTGAATGCCTTGTATCTAAACTTGTTTGCCAGAGTCTAGTCCGGCAAATTGAATAGTCAAGATACATAAGTTAGTATTTAATGTATACATCCATACATATATATATATATATATATATATATATATATATCATGTTGCTATCCGTAATGGACCAGTCTGTACAGCTTAGCATAATGGAACGTTCCATATTATGCTAACGAACTAGATTTCGGACGTCCCATTATGTAACATGTTTACTGCTTTAGGAATCAGGTTGACGCACGCACTGCTTGTGTTTCTAGGGAACGCAGCCATCCCTGATTGGCTAAGGGATAATATATACCACGCGATACCTTGCACCTGTTTGCACTTGTATGGTCCAGCTAGTCTATTATTCATTATATACAACTAGTTACAGTATACACATATACATATGATTGTGTCATCATAATTGATTTATATTAATATACAATTTATAATTTCAGAATAAACAAGATGATCTTCCTGGTTGGCTATGGTGAATATCTCCATGAATATGTTAAAGATCATCTCTAGGATCCGGTATCGTCTTCGTGAATTTCGTATATATATATATATATCTGGAATTATTCACTGCTATTTAATGAACAGAAACCTCTATATTCGCATACTATATACTATATATGTATATTATAATCATATATGAGCATATATGTATACATACTTATATTATTATCATTATAAATATACCCTTGAATTCCCAGTTTATTATTATATATATTATTCACGTGTTATATCATATCCGTATTTTGTGTAGTGTTCCTTGTAATAAATGAATGAATTGTTTTATGTTTCTTTTTTATTGTGTATGGGTACAAATATACGTTCCACTAGTTGTTTATTTATGGGTAAAAATATACGTTCTACTAGGTGTTTATTAAGGGTAAAAATATACGTTCCACTAGGTGTTTAATCATGGGTAAAAATATACGTTCCACTAGGTGTTTAATCATGGGTAAAAATATACGTTCCACTAAGTGTTATTTATGGGTAAAAATATACGTTCCACTAGGTGTTTATTTATGGGTAAAATAATAAGTTCCACTATTGATTTTTTGTATGTAAAAGGAAACCGTTTGTCTGCTCACAAACTACCTATGATTCGACCACCTAGTGGAACATATTATTTGACCTATAATGTTACGTTGCGGCAACTAGTTTCTGGTTGCTTGGGAATTATTAGAATATTTTTGTTAACTATAATTAAAAAATTAAATGAAAATATTAAAATTATTATCTCTTCTAAATGGCTCTTCAATAACATTTAATATTACGCCATACGTACATATTATATAAGAAAAACCGCATTTAATAAATATTCTTAAGTATTTAATTACTTTTAACTATTACGAATTATTAATAGGTTGAGGTACAGAGGAAATGTATATTTAACGGAGATAAACATGATTACGAATACATCGTGTCTAATAGTAAGTATCAATAATATAAATATATATATTATTATATATATATATATATATTTATAATATATATATATATATATATTAATATATATATTATAATATAAATATATATATTAATATAAATGTGCCTATAGTATAATAGCTAATATATATATATATATATAATAATAATAATATTTAACCAATATGAATGATTATCCTATATGAATGAAAAAGGAAAAGATACATATATGAACATTACATTATTAATTAGATTATAATAATCAACGTTATCAATATTACATTTTAACATTATAAATATTATATTAATTATAGGAAATAAATAAATAAATATATGTAGAAATAATAAATAATAATAATAAAATTAATAATAAATGAGAAAATATAATATTGTATACAGTATAAGTAAATATAAGAATACACTATTTGTATACATTATGTTTTATTTTAGTTACAAAGGCTTTACAATAAATAGATAATAACTTATTATTAATAAGTAATATATATATATAATTATAAATAAAATAATATTTAATACATAGTTTAAATAAATATTATGAAATTAGACAATACATTATTATTTTCAATGCATATATTAATGAACAATGATACTTATTACTAGAAATAATATATTTATAATTTATTATAATTATATATAATTATAATTATCCATTACTATTTATTCTAATAAAATATTATATTATATTTTATAGTTATCAATAGTAATTTAATGAACATATAATTTAAATTTATTAAACAAACGATTATAAACTTATGTAATATTAAAATGTATTTTAAACTGATATAATCTTTTAATTTAAAAATAAATCTACATTTATTACATTAATTAAAGGTATATAATTAGTACTAGTAGTAGTAGTAGTAGTAGTGTCGGTAGCGGTAGCGGTAGAATTAGAGGAATTTTGCATTCCTTCAAAGTGTATTTTGTAAAAATCAAACAACTGCCACAGGTATCCCTGTAGGATATATCCTACAAATCTTTAAAATATATATGCGAATGTTTACCCTTCACTAAGTTGTCAAATCGTTCTCTATGATATCACTTGTGAAGTTGACTCTCTTCGCCCTGATATTCTCATATCGAGACGAGAAGATTGGTATTAATGGTAGTGCCCTCAAATATTTGAGCCATATGGCTTAACTCGTATATCTTAAACAAATCATCCTATGTTAGATTATGCGATTTCTCATCTGACACACATACCTATATGGTATACCACAACGTTCTGTCCTAGGACCACTTCTAATATCCATATATAGCACAAATAAGGTCCCATATTATATCCCAATTTCCTATCATGTTTTATAATATATATATATATATATATATATATATATATATATATATATATGTGCTAACGATATCCAACTCTTTCCTCCCTATATCCACTCCAGATAAGTATAAACTAATTGCGTGTGCCTCCTATATTACATAGCTTATCGTCAACAATTTTCAAAGGTATACTAGAAAAATAGCCTTCCTAAATATACCTGCGAACTACCCATCATTTCGTTCCCTTTACCTTGACAATATTATAATTTCACATATCAATTCAGTCCTAATCTTGGTGTCGTTTTCGACTCTGATCTATATTTTTATTGCCATATTTCTAACATTTATAAAGCTGATAATTATCATTTATTTAAACATATTACTCGTCCCCTTTGTGCTATCCTTATCACTTCAATTGTAATTTATCGTACTGATTATAATCACAATAATTATTGTTCTTCGTTATTATATAACCTTATTGCTTCTTCCATTGCTCAATTAAATATAATCATCATATCATCCATTCGAACCATTTTAAATATTAAACTATAAACCACATCTATACTCATTTCAATGTCTACAAACTGGCTTACATTGATATACATCTCGTTATACAACAACCGTCATTTCTTAAATTCTAGAAATTATCATTCTCCTATAGTATCCCATCTATATGGAATACACTTCATTTATCTATAATATCCTTACATTTCCTACATTTTTCGATACTCATCTTCGTCATATCCTTTATCTAATTTTATTATATTATTATTATATTTTATATTTCGTTTTATTAATTCAACGACTTTGTTTCATCGTTTTTTTTCTCATTTTTTATGATTATTGTATTTTATTATTATTATTTACGTGAACTTACAAGGAGTTTTGTCACTTAGTAACGGTGCCAAATACAACTTATGTCATCATCATTATTATCATCATATATATTATGATGATTATGATGATGATATATGGTTTATTAAGCAATTTCTTATTGTGTTAACACAATAGGGTCATGTATCTATATACCTCTATAGGGGCGTATACGCTCATGCATATATATATATATATATATATATATATATATATGTTTATGCATCCTAGATACTATGGAGAGAATATTATTTCGAGAGATTAATCATATTGAGGGTGTTCATGGTAATATAGCGGCTTAACCAATCAGATAGTCAGATAGTATATATAACCTATATATATACTATATATCGATAGAGTTGTCTCGGCTACCTAAGGTCAATATTAATGGACTAACATCGATGAACAACTAGGCCGCGTTTCTATTACTATTTAATGTAAACACGTGCCATTAATTAGCGAGTGGTTAAATATATAGATATATAGATATATAGATACATATATATATAAATATATATAGATCAAAAGTTTATTGTATTAGTGGTTATAGGTAAATTAATTACTGGTTATACCTATATAAAAAAAGAAAAATAATACAATATAATCATATAACATATTTACACATAATATATAAATATGATAACAGTAAGACAAAACGACACGATACAATAAACAAGAAATAAACGGAGAAGTAAAATAAAAATCAAACATCGGATTATACGAGGAGCCGTTGAATTCATTTTTGATTTGAAATGTCACATTTGATAATTTGTAATTATTATGATTGCCTATTTTTTCACAATTTTTATATTATTATCAACAATATATATATATATATATATATATATATTGAAATTGTTTTCATAATAATATATTGAATTTCATTTAATGTTCCATTTTACTTACAAATTTACTATGTTCAATACATAGAAAATAATCTACTGATCACATAATTAGTAATTTAATAAGATTTTATATAATACACTGTATCATTAATAATAATAAGTACTATAACAATATGATATAAATGTATTAATACACATAAACACCTATATTTGAATTTAATAAATATATATAATATATAAAATAATTATAAAAATAATTATATATATATATATATATATATATATATAATTTCATTATAATTATTATGATTTGACTGCAATTTAATTACATTTCATTATATAAATCGATTAATTAATGTTTATGAAAAGTGTTTATTATATTGTAATGTAGATTGGTCTAACAGCTATAGTATATCCTAATATGATATACTATCCGATAAACATGCGCTCATATCTTGAATTTTATAGCTGAATATTCCAATCGAATTTAAATAATATTATTTACATTTATTCAATTAACGATTCGATAAGTGATTAGATTATTTAGTTATATTAGTATAATAATACATTATATATTAAACAACTATTTTTATTTTATAATATATTATATAGTCAATATATTAACAAATATATTTGATAACATTTAATAATTAATTTTAATTAAATACAATTTAAAATTAATTGATTGACAGTTTGTTTTAATTAGTGTGCGTTAAGGGTGATCACAAAATAAAAAAAAAGAATGATAATTTTTTTCTTATATAGATCTGAATTCTATGAATAATACAATTCTCGAATTTTATTTTTATTTGGTTTTAGACATTGCGCCCGACCTTCAAAGTTTCGTAAAAATATCAAAATAAATTTTTCAGAAATAAAAATTTCCCATTTTACCCAATGACTCTACGATTGCGTAGATCTATTGTTGTTATTTTATTTTGAACTTTTATATTTCTTATTTTAAATTATGCATCGGTATATCAACCTGTTACTATTTATTATATAATAAATATGAACAATAATGTTAGGCCTATATTCGATTTCCAGAATAACTTATAGGCTATAGCAACACACAAACGGTTGAAAGAACCATATAAATATTATTGAATACATCTAAGTGTCTTTCTGACAAAATTGATCGAGAGGGACGGATCAATATAACACTAATTGAACGGCAAATAATATATTTTATTATATATTTATATGATAAACAATTTCTCACTGTTTCTTCAAAATATATTCATTATTTGTGTTTTAATACTTATATATTTTGTTAAAAAACAATGAAAATCGTATCTTTTTCAATGCAAATTATACTTAATCTTAAAAGCGCGGGCGACATATCAAAAATTGTTCAAATCGGTTCAACTTTGTTGTGTAACTTACTATTTGTTTTATTCTTTATAAGATATTTACTAGAGCATTTTGTATATTTAAAAATTTCACAAATGTCGGTTCCTATGATCACCTTTATTGGGCCTATCATAACGGCTTATAGGAGTTATACTGATTTAATTGAAATGCTATTCAAGATTATGTAATTCCCATATCGGTTTTCACATGTAACCCATATTTTAACCTTTAACATTTTCAATTTAAAACAAATTCTCATTAGGAAAACAATGTGCCTTTTACCCATAAAAATGGCATATTACAATTATGTAATGTATAAGGATAGGTAATGAGTATGGATAGGTGAATAACGGTGGTCATCAAATGCCTCTCAAACTTATTCTACTTTTGTATAACCGCAGCCTAAGTAGATATATACTAATGTTTGCTAGTAATTTATTAAATAGAGATATTGTTTATATATATAAATATGTGTATAAATAATACATAAAATATAAATATGATGTATTTTTTTTATAAACTTTATTAAAAAGGTATTAGTTTATATTAATATTATATATATATATGTTAAGTTGTTAGGGAATAAGCTAGTTTAAGTGTTGGTCATATTTATTTAGTATACATGTTGCGACGCTTAGCGCAGACGTTAAAGTAAGTTCGAGTGCAAAGCATGGCGTGGCGAAACAATTACGTTGGCCAATCAGGGAAGCGTATTCCTTAGTGCACACAGTACGCGACGCACGTAATGCGTGCGTCGAACTATATATCGCGAGACAGTAAACATGTTATATAACAATTGTCCGATATATAGTTCGACTTACAATATGCAATTATATGCGTTTACATATATGTGTTGTATTGCACATATATAGCATAACATCCCTCCTTCTCCCGGTTGGAGAAGAAACGATGTACGAACGAATAAGAGAACTGAACCGAGCCGGATGTGCCAACGGATTTGACGAGGAGACCTACTTGCGGCGCTTGTGCCATTCAGCCTGATGTCATGGATCCGCTGGTTGTCAGGGTATGTACCAGTCTGGTGAACGACGCTATCTCGAGCTCCTTCTGGGTATCATAGCATCTGTTTGGTGTAAGGGTGGGTTAGCGATTGGGCAATTAGGTGTTATGGTAGGGGATGGGGGTGGTAGATATGCTATATTGGTAGGGTCTTTGCGCATAGCAGGCCAGAATACATTATCTTTAGCGGTAATTAACATCTTTGCTATACCTAGATGTGCTTCGTGAAGGCGCTTGATAATGTAGTCTCTGGCACGAGATGGTACTAAAACAGCATTTCCTTTCATGATGTAGGTGTCGTCATATGTTAGTTCGTCACGGTATGGCCAGTATTGTCTAAGATATTTAGTGACATGTCGACGATCTTGAGGCCAGCCAGATACCAAGATTTCCTTCAGATTTCCTTATGTTCGAGACCTTACCAATATAACAAAACAATGCAAAAAGTGTCAAACGTTCGCCAAATCTCAATGGAAACCACCCCATACCCCACGAGAATTACCAACACGACCATGGCAATATATCGCTACTGATCTTTTCCAACTAGACGGTAAGACATACCTATTAACGGTAGATATATTTTCGAAATTCCCCATCCTCCACCAACTTCGAAATGGCTCTACAAGCAAGATCGTGATTAACCGTCTATCCGAAGCATTCTCCATGTTCGGTATTCCAGAACGGTTATACTCTGATAATGGTCCCCAATACAGCTCTCCAGAATTTGCAAAATTTGCATCTTCCTGGGGTTTCCAACACGTTACATCAAGCCCACACTACCCACAATCTAATGGCTTCATAGAGAGGCATGTACAGACCATAAAAACGATCATACAAAAGGCAGAAAGTTTGCCGAAAGCACTTCTAAGCTGGCGCAATACCCCAATAGATATCGAAACACCAAGCCCGTTATATACATTAACACACCAGAACCAATATACCATCCAAAAGATAATACACCAACAACAACTAAAGAGTGACGCTCAAGCTCTTAGATTATCGGTCGGGAGGAAAATAATAGAAGGTCCAGAACTTCAACCGAACCAAACTATCACTACCCGAATATCTACATCAGATAAATGGGAACCTGCAATCGTAATACGTAAAAGGTCAGAGCCGAACTCATATGATATCAAGACAAAAAAAGGAAATTTCAGGGACTCCGATGTTACATTTATCAATGTTGAAAACCAGGCCGTACTCTTCTGCTCGTTTCATGAGGGAGAGGAGGTTATTATCGTGACTTACGATATCTTTACCATACTATAATGTCTTCGGCAATGTTGATTATACCAACGAGAGGCTGTAGCATGTAGTCCATATGCTCTTGGCAATATACATATATATATATATATATATATATATATATATATATATATATATATATATATATTAATTAATTTATTTATGCTGCTTTCGTGCACGCCATGGCTTAGTTGGTCAAGGCGTCAGACACGCAAGCAGTAGGACACGGGATCGAGCCTCGTCCGGACCATTAAAATAAGTCTTAAAATAATATTTATAGGTGATCTTATATAATTATGTATAAATAAATAATCGACTCTCGTTAAAACCATGGATACCTTAACATAAGAGCGACTTCGAAGGGAAATTAGTACCATATAAATTATAAAGTTATGAACACTTCATCTAAGTTCCTTGATGGGATGAAAGGGGTCCATAAAATAAAAATAACAATAACAATAACAATATATATATATATATATATATATATATATATATATATGTATATATATAATATTAATATAAACTAATACCTTTTTAATAAAGTTTATAAAAAAAATACATCATATTTATATTTTATGTATTATTTATAATAATTTAATAAATTAAATAAATTATTAATTATATTATACTATTATTAAATTATTAATTGTACTCTCTATTATACAGATCATATCACGGTTTTAAAGGATTTTAATTGCAATACATTTATAAATAATAAAAGTTGTAATAATATAGATATAAGTGAATATTTAAGAAAAAATGGTAAATTAATTTTATTTTTTTATTTAAATTGATAATTATAATTATATAATTTATATATTTTAATATATTAAATATCATATTAAGATCAAATATAATATAATATATTATAAAGAAAATATTAAAAATTCAACAAATGTTATATCTATATAATGTCATACAAATATACTATAGTATAATATACATTAGATTAGCACGTGATATATTTATAATAATATATAATTTAATTTTTATTTAATTTATTTTAAAGACTCTTTGTGCCATAGCAATCAAGCGTCTAAAGTAAAAATAAAAATAAATATCGTAACACAGACGAAAATAATAATATACTATTATATACATGTATTATTATTATATTATTATTTATATACACATCATTATAGGATGGAAGTATACTATTTCATGTATAGTTTGTGAAGAAAATTCACCGCCTTATTATTTTGAAAACAATGCCTGTCTGAAAAAACATCGTTAGATTATATATTTTAGCAAAAAATAGAAATATGAATAATTAAAATTTAACAATTTAAAAAAATATATTGTTTAATCTATATTTATGGAAATATATATAATTATAATTGTAATTCATTCACATACACATACATCGACACATACACATACATATACACATACACATACACATACACATACACATACACGTATATTAACATTATCACAACAATCAAACATATACACCAATAGTTATATGCCTTACTTTTTCTATCCATTACCTAACTTATGTGTATAAAAGATTAAACTATGTGTTTTTTTTAACTCGGTAATGGAGTTATAAATAACAATATTATTAATAGTTATAATAATTGATATGATTTTGATTGAATTATTAAATTTTAATAATATATAATATATGCTAACATTATATTAATTCAAAGATTAAACATTATACATATAAGTAAATAGTAAAGAAAGATGAGTTAATAGTATAAAAAACGAATTACATATTATGTAAAATAAAATACGAATAACAACCAAATAATTACTAAATAATAATAATCAATAATAAATAACAATACACACAATATATATAGATAGCTGTGATAAGATACCTTTAAGGGGGTCACATCCCAATACAATATTTTCCGGTAACCGGCATGCCGGAAATATTGTAATTTTAAAACCATTTTCAATCAAGTTGTAACAGGATACCCCTATAAAGTTATTACATTTCGGTTAAGTTACCGGAAAGTAAGGGGTCCCACTAAAATTGTAGTTAACTTGTCTATAGATCGGTATTAATACTGATTAATACCGATATAGAAATAGATATATCTCGCTAATATAAAAGTATTCAACAAGCCCGATGAGTAGATGTTGTGACCTACGATATTCGATAATCACATGACATATACTACATTTAATAACAAATATTCAAACAAATAATATTTATTTTACTATACATTTGATTATATTTTCTATATACGTTTATAAAATGCGTTTCGATTATGTCAAAATAAATATTTATAATAATTTATGTTATATATTTAAACTTTAATATAATGTCAATATTTAATTTGATTACATAATACTTTACATGTGAAATTCGGCTATCTTAGGATATATATATATATATATATATATATATATATATATATATATATATATCTAGTCACCATGCCTATTGAAGTAAAATCACGTTACAACCAATATCGGTAAACTATAAATCTATAATTAAATATCACATGATATCTAGCCAATAGACACGCGACCCTATATTTATATACGTAAATTAAAGTCGAGCTGTTTATAAAATTGCTAAATATGTACTTTATAAAGGTAACAAGTTGATGTATCAAATCAATATCCAAAGAATATTACATACATTTTATTAATTGATTTAATATTACATGACATATATTTGTATTGACCAACTACATATAGATATCATTATACTAATTATAGATGTGGCGTATGTAGTCATTTTATAATATACTTTATTAATTGTAATTTAAAATAGCGATTATTTATATTATAATTTTAAACATTCAGAATTGGATGAATTTGCACACGTACTAGAAGAGTGTAACAATAAATGTTATACATTGATAGATTATGATTATCAATATAATGTAAGTTTAATAATATCTTATCATTATATGATACTATATAGAAGTATTATTAAACTTATATGTGTGTAAGAATACCGAAGATAACTAATATATATTTAAATTAAATCATTTCATATATATATATATACATATAGATCATTTCACCTATAATTAATTATCGTATAATTATTTAATTAATAGTAATATTAACCTTGATTTTTTAGATATATTAGATAACAAGTATAGTCTTAATTTAAGACTATTAATACAGTATTTAATTGATATGCGGTATAATTTACTAATATATATATCTTAAATTAATATATAGTATTTAATATAGTCTTTCTAAAATATAATTCAAGTATAAAAGGGAGGAATTAAAAGCTGTTACAAAAATATATTTTCGATAACTATTCATAAAAACTTGTCATAAAACATTAGGAAAACATAGATATTCAATATAGAAATATAATATAATATTTAATTTAATAATTAAAAAAAATATCTATATATTATATCGACATATTTTAAATATTTTAGAATATATCCCTTCTTAAATATTAATATATTAGTTTTTAGTTGATAATATAGGATATTATAGAATATAGGTTATTAATAAATTGAATTAATATTTGAAATAAAAACATATGTTAGTTCCATTCTAATTTTAAGAAATAACGCATACATTATTTAACATTATTTAAATATTAAGAATCTGGTCAACATATCCTAGGGTGAATAGGTTAACTAACACAAGTTATCAAATATTATAATAATTTCCCCCCTCCCTATATAACGATTATAATATACTATTTTAAAAATTAAGTATAATTATAATAATTTATATGTTTGTTATTCATATTAAAAAGTATAAGTTTAATATTCATTACTATATATTTGAAGATTTTATATTTATGAATTAACAGTATATTTATAAATAAATATATTCAGATTGGATAAGATTTTATATATCACTATAATATAATTATTCATTTAAATAGGTAAATGTTAAAAAAGGGTGTTTAAAAGAAAATATACATCGGTTTCCCAGCGATAATAAAATACACATCGAATTATCGGATCAAAAAAGTGTGTATATATTTTTATATATATGTATGAATGATATATATATATATACCAATGAATCTACATCTAAAATTGTTATTATTTAGATACTTATCTTGTAGTATTAATTAATTAAATAATACAAATTAATAAATTAATCACAAGTAAAATATTATTAATTGATTACAATTAATTCTAATTAATTAATTAAAATTAATGTAATTTTAATTTATCTGATTGGTTCACCAATAACATATAGTTTATCTAGTGATATATAGGGAGTCCGTATTCGGACATGGGTACCGAATACGGACACCCTCGTTGTATATTGAATACAAAGATTAAATAAAAGTTTAAAATCACAATAATATCTATAATCATATAATATTAATATATTGTAATTTTTTAAATATTGACTCGTGAAATGTTAAAACCACGTATTGTTAAATTGTCCATATTTGGTGTCCACTTTCCTCTCTACTTATTTCCATTTTATTATTCGAGTTGATTTCTGTAATGAATGTAATTAATACATCTATATGATTATATTCAATTCATCTACATCTTATTCTATTATACCTAATGATTTTTATATTATATTCAATGTAATATATATTTAGTTAATTTTATTTTATTTTGGATGTAGTTCTCCATGTCAGAAGTAGGGGGCGCTAGAACGATTTTGTATGAAAGCCCCCTGGGGACCTACCAATCAAAATAAATTGTATAGCAAAATTGGGGGGGGGGGGGGGGGGCAAATACATAGTATATGTCCCCCGTCCCCTATGTTGCAGCGCCCCTAATCATAGGCGCCTATCGTGCAGATTGACTAGCTACTCTACTAGATAGTTAGCTCCACTAGCCACTCTACTAGAGAGTTAGCCTCACTAGCCACTCTACTAGAGAGTTAGCTCCACTAGCCACTCTACTAGAGAGTTAGCTCCACTAACCACTCTACTAGAGAGTTACCTCCACTAGCCACTCTACTAGAGAGTTAGCTCCACTAGCCACTCTACTAGAGAGATAGCTCCACTAGCAACTCTACTATAGAGTTAGCCTCACTAGCCACTCTACTAGAGAGTTAGCTCCACTAGCCACTCTATTAGAGAGTTAGCTCCACTAGCCACTCTACTAGAGAGTTAGCTCCACTAGCCACTCTACTAGAGAGTTAGCTCCACTAGCCACTCTACTAGAGAGTTAGCTCCACTAGCCACTCTACTATAGAGTTAGCTCCACTAGCCACTCTACTAGAGAGTTAGCTCCACTAGCAACTCTACTAGAGAGTTAGCTCCACTAGCCACTCTACTAGAGAGTTAGCTCCACTAGCCACTCTACTATAGAGTTAGCTCCACTAGCCACTCTACTATAGAGTTAGCTCCACTAGCCACTCTACTAGAGAGTTAGCTCCACTAGCCACTCTACTATAGAGTTAGCCTCACTAGCCACTCTACTAGATAGTTAGCTCCACTAGCCACTCTACTATAGAGTTAGCCTCACTAGCCACTCTACTAGATAGTTAGCTCCACTAGCCACTCTACTAGAGAGTTAGCTCCACTAGCCACTCTACTAGAGAGTTAGCTCCACTAGCCACTCTACTATAGAGTTAGCTCCACTAGCCACTCTACTAGAGAGTTAGCTCCACTAGCCACTCTACTAGAGAGTTAGCTACACTAGCCACTCTACTAGAGAGTTAGCTCCACTAGCCACTCTACTAGAGAGTTAGCTCCACTAGCCACTCTACTAGAGAGTTAGCTCCACTAGCCACTCTACTAGAGAGTTAGCTCAACTAGCCACTCTACTAGAGAGTTAGCTCCACTAGCCACTCTACTAGAGAGTTAGCTCCACTAGCCACTCTACTAGAGAGTTAGCTCCACTAGCCACTCTACTAGAGAGTTAGCTCCACTAGCCACTCTATTAGAGAGTTAGCTCCACTAGCCACTCTACTATAGAGTTAGCTCCACTAGCCACTCTACTAGAGAGTTAGCTCCACTAGCCACTCTACTAGAGAGTTAGCTCCACTAGCCACTCTACTAGAGAGTTAGCTCCACTAGCCACTCTACTAGAGAGTTAGCTCCACTAGCCACTCTACTAGAGAGTTAGCTCCACTAGCCACTCTATTAGAGAGTTAGCTCCACTAGCCACTCTACTATAGAGTTAGCTCCACTAGCCACTCTACTAGAGAGTTAGCTCCACTAGCCACTCTATTAGAGAGTTAGCTCCACTAGCCACTCTACTAGAAAGTTAGCTCCACTAGACACTCTACTAGAGAGTTAGCTCCACTAGCCACTCTACTATAGAGTTAGCTCCACTAGCCACTCTACTATAGAGTTAGCTCCACTAGCAACTCTACTAGAGAGTTAGCTCCACTAGCCACTCTACTAGAGAGTTAGCTCCACTAGCCACTCTATTAGAGAGTTAGCTCCACTAGCCACTCTACTAGAGAGTTAGCTCCACTAGCCACTCTACTAGAGAGTTAGCTCCACTAGCCACTCTATTAGAGAGTTAGCTCCACTAGCCTCTCTACTAGAGAGTTAGCTCCACTAGCCACTCTACTATAGAGTTAGCTCCACTAGCAACTCTACTAGAGAGTTAGCTCCACTAGCCACTCTACTAGAGAGTTAGCTCCACTAGCCACTCTACTAGAGAGTTAGCTCCACTAGCCACTCTATTAGAGAGTTAGCTCCACTAGCCACTCTACTAGAGAGTTAGCTCCACTAGCCACTCTACTAGAGAGTTAGCTCCACTAGCCACTCTATTAGAGAGTTAGCTCCACTAGCCACTCTACTAGATAGTTAGCTCCACTAGCAACTCTACTAGATAGTTAGCTCCACTAGCCACTCTACTAGAGAGTTAACTCTACTAGCCACTCTACTAGAAAGTTAGCTCCACTAGCCACTCTACTAGAGAGTTAGCTCCACTAGCCACTCTACTAGAGAGTTAGCTCCACTAGCCACTCTACTATAGAGTTAGCTCCACTAGCCACTCTACTAGAGAGTTAGCTCCACTAGCCACTCTACTAGAGAGTTAGCTCCACTAGCCACTCTACTAGAGAGTTAGCTCCACTAGCCACTCTACTAGAGAGTTAGCTCCACTAGCCACTCTACTAGAGAGTTAGCTCCACTAGCTACTCTACTAGAGAGTTAGCTCCACTAGCCACTCTACTAGAGAGTTAGCTCCACTAGCCACTCTACTAGAGAGTTAGCTCCACTAGCCACTCTACTAGAGAGTTAGCTCCACTAGCCACTCTACTATAGAGTTAGCTCCACTAGCCACTCTACTAGAGAGTTAGCTCCACTAGCCACTCTACTAGAGAGTTAGCTCCACTAGCCACTCTACTATAGAGTTAGCTCCACTAGCCACTCTACTAGAGAGTTAGCTCCACTAGCCACTCTACTAGAGAGTTAGCTCCACTAGCCACTCTACTAGAGAGTTAGCTCCACTAGCATATCTACTAGAGAGTTAGCTCCACTAGCCACTCTAATACACGTCGCAAGAATGCGTTAACACGATAAACCCATGCGAGGTGTGAAATACAGGTCACTTAAAATATAGGTCCCCCTACATTTTAAAGTGGGGGTCATGTCCCTCCCCGCCCCGCCCCTGTTGCAGAGGACCTAGTCGGATGGCATTAGTAGAGGTATCGATGATTCATAAAATGGAGGGAATTTACTCTATAGATGACGAGCGCATACACAGTATTGCCAATTGGTAGTATATTTAAAAATATCTATTCTAGCCTTCTATTATTATAGCCAGGTCCTTGGTTATACTAATGTATAGTTTGATCTAATTATAACCTTTCCTTCTTATCGCTGGTATATAAACTAATATCTAATATATATATATATATATATATATATATATATTAATCTTATATTATAATTATGACTATAGATCAAATAAACATATTCGTATGCGAAGCAGATACTACTATTATATGCAATAATGGAATTGAGAATATCAATCAAAATAACTTTAGTTAATATTAAAAAAACTATATAAATAAATATAATAATATAACGACCGTATTTATTACAGATGTGATTAAATTTTCTAATGATACAATATATATATATATATATATATATAATATATATGGGACGTAATGCTTTTAATGGCCGATCGAATTATATATTTATTACAAAATCTCTAATTATTAAGCATGTTATTATAACATTTAAATTTTAAGATATTACTAATAAGATAATTTATATTTTATATTTTATAATTGAGATTGTTATGATGAAATATATCTTTTGTAGTTATTGTTTATTATGAAAACATTACTATTATTTAAAAAATTCATAGATTATGTAGTTCTGGTAGATAATACCCATAGCATCGGCAAACATATATATCGTTAACAAAAATCTACTCATTAGTGTATATTTCGCGATTATAGATGGAAACTATATTTACTATAGTATTAATAAGATTAGTTTATATATTTGGTGAATTAAGTGAATAAAATGTATATATATTTTAAGAGAACATTTTGCAAGGGTATAGAGTTTATGTATTAATAATAAATAATGTTAAATAAAATAAGTTCTCTTAATAAGTATGTATTAAATTTTAAATAAAGTATTAAAACTATTAAAACTAAATTTTACTAACATTTATATGTGATTTAAGTTGCGAATTTTATAGGTATCGAAAATATAATTAATAAATGATAATAGTTAATAAAACATCAATTAATTTTAGGGAATAAATATTAAAATATGAATTTCAGCAGTGATAGAAAAAATATTAGATAAGATATTGTAAGTATTTTATGTTATACAAATGATATATTCATGAACTAAATAAAAATAGACTTGTTATTAGATACCTATATATATATATATATATATATATATTATATATTATATATAATATATTAGTATACTAATAATTTGAATGTAGTAAACAAATATTATTAAACTTAATAATAAACAATTTAAATATATTTTTATAATATTTATTTGTGTTTTTAATTATATAATATACTATCATATAAATACTATAATATTATATAATCATCGATATTTTTATTAATATCATTATTTAAATTTATAAATTTTAAATATTATTATAATGGTATATATATGTAAATATGAAATTCGAAATAAAGTTGTATACATTATAAAGTTCATTTATTGTATTTCAATTTTATTTCAATTGTATTTCAAATATTATTAAATTTAAATAACATTGAAGTTTAAAATATATATTCAATATATGTATGGGTATATGTATTAAATATTGTACATTATATATATTTATTAAATTAATTCATACATTTTATTATCAGTTATGAATTTAATATCAAATCCAAAAAAACCAAGGTATATAACAATATATTATATATGTGTATGCAAATATAATAATTTTAATTATGATTAAAATATGATTATATATAAAATATTATATAATATATAAATATAATATGTATAATATATATAATATATATAATATATATAAATATAATATGATTATTTATATTAAATTATATTATTATATGATGGTATACCATCAAGAATATATACTTTGTTTATTGAAATAAAAAAATAAAATAAATGTATAGTTTTATTCTGATTTTGTTTTGTTTTTCATAAAGTTGTAAATCTAATAATCTATAATTAATAATAACAACCGATATAGTTAGTTAGAGATACAATTGAGTTAATTAATTTAATATAAGGTTAATTTAGAAAGTAACAGATATACATTAATGTAACTACTGATAGTACATATTTATTAAAGTATTATTTAGTCTGAATGTACCTATATATACAGGTATCTGTTATTTATAGGTATTTAAAGGTATACTTACTTATAAATTAATATTTAAAAATATGTTCTTGGATATATATTTAATAAATGTTATTATATTATTATTATATAGTTTCTAATAATGTAAATAAAATAAATTGTTTAATATTATATTCATATGATAAATAAAATAAAATTAATAGGATTATATTAATTTAAAATATACTTTGATATATCAGCTTATAAGCATTACATATACTTATAAGAATTATAATTCAATACACTTTTAAATATCATATATTTTTCTTCTACTATTTCTTAAAGGATCATCACAGATTTATTTTCTTCTAACAAGTCAATAAACAAATATAAATATTTATAGTTATGACAGTTATCAAATTATGTTCCTTTGATGTACGCTCGTACATAACGTTATGCACTAGAAAGGACATAAGTTCATTTGTAATCTCTGAAATATATATTTTTGTATTTCGGACTATATAATTGTCAATTATAATTTAATGATATAATTATTTTAATCAACATTTCAAGGATGTTTATTTATCTGTCAAATAAAAAGGCAATTATATTTTAAATTGTACATTATTAAATGTTATTAAACATACGAATTTATTTGTAAATTAAGTTCGAATGTATGATGTTTTTTTTTATATTATGTATGTCGACAGTTCAATTAATATTAGGTATATTAAATTATATTATGAATTTAATAAATCATATTAAAATTATCGATTAAAAAAGTGTTTGCATTTATATTGTATCGAATTTAAAATTTGTACTCCTGAACTATATTATTAAATTATTCAGGTGTACAATTAAAATTTCACAACGTATGCATCGGAAGAAGTTAAAGGCTATTATAGCGAAATACATTTTTTAGATATTTGGTATAGGATACATAGCGAAATTATAGTATTGTATGTATGTATGAAATATGTTGGTGAGTCATTTATAACGAAACGGTATACTTTTAAAGTTACATAAAATGAGAATAACAAAATAGTCTGAAAAAAAATATCAACAATATCTAATCTTAAAAAAATATAAAAATAATGTGTAATATATCTTAAATAGATAGTATAATACATTCAATAACACATCTTATCTGGTAAGTAGTTATAATAAGTATAATACATATTAAAAGAAACAACAAAAATCAAAATAAAATAGCATGTGAAAATTCCAATTTTTAAAATAAAACTACCAATTACACAAATGATAACATATTAATAATAATAATAATCAGAATTTAGGTATGACCATGGTAAACGAAGAAGCGTTATGCTTATCTAGTCGTTTACCTATTTCACTTTCCTATATGACAATTATGTGGAGAAAATTATAGTAAAAGTAAAATAAAAATAAATAAAATAAAAATAAAATGTTAAGAGTTACAGTTAGTAAAATAAATATATACCCAAAATATATAAAAAAATATATGTTAAAAAACAAAAATATAAATAAAATTTAATTATTTAGTAATCTATTAGAATAATACACTTATATAAATACGATATATTTAATTATTAAAATTATTAAAATTATAACCAGAGTAGCCAACAGTAATTGAAATTAATGAGGATATATGATATATCAACTTCAGGGGTATGGGTTCGTCAGGTCCAATGCCTTAGGGATCCTATTTGAAAAAAAAAATAATTGAAAAAAAAAATATTGATATACTAATTAGTTATTTATTAATACTAAAAAATAATTTTGAAAAAAAAATAAATTCATTAACATTTTTGACATAAATGTATTATTTGTATGCCAAAAAACATCTAAAGTTACGATAAACCTTTTTCAATATAGATTATTTGTATATAGTAAGTATATTATGTTAATACAATATGTTTATTTTGGAAATATATATATTTATATTTAAACCAAATATGCACTTTGATAAAATGGGGATTTTTCTAAAATGTACTTGACACTACTAGGATTTTTATTTAAAATTGTATTATTTATATTTTCTATTTTATTAATATAAAATAAATAATGTATTGACATTTTTTCAAAACTTATTTATTATAAAGGTTTAAAATCCTTATTTTTGTAATTTATTTTATATATGGGAAAGTAACCGAATACGGACAGTGCCCGAATACGGACACTCTCGGTATCTCAGAAACCATATATCTTACAATTATTGTTAATGAATGAAATATTCATAATTATATAAATAGTCTAAATAAGTATTTTTATTTATTCAAAATAGAGCTGATATATCCAATAAACTGATTTTTTATTACGTTTTTAAATTAATGAAAAAAAATGTCAACTTAAAACCTGAATATACAAAAGCATTATAAAAATTATATATATAATTTATATATTTGTTATAATATATTAATTAAGTTATAAGCATATATCTAGGTCATATACATTCCTAATACGGACACTCTAGATGTATTAATACGGACACCCTATAACCAACCAGTGCTCAGTGTATGAACTATTCTGATATTCATAAAAATCGCGTGCGTTATAATAATAATACCACCAATAAAGCTAAATCTAAAATTATTATTATTTAGATACTTAAATTGTAGTATTAATTAAAAAATAATTTAAAAAAAAGTTATTAACTAATTAAATTAGAATAAATTATTCATAAAATTAATTATAAATAATGTAATTCTAATTTATCTGATGGATTCATTAATAATATATAGTTTATCTAGTAATATTTAGGGTGTCCGTATTATAACACAGGGTATCCGTATTCGGACATTGTTACCGAATACGGACACCCTTGTTATCTATGGAATTAAAAGATTAAAATTTAAAAATCACAATAATATCTATAATCATATAATATTAATATATTGTAATTTTTGAATAAAAATAATGAATCATAAAATGTTAAAATACAATATATTGTTAACGTGTCCGTATTAGGTTACTTTCCCCTATGTATAGTACATTTGTATCTTACTCTATCTAGTTTAACATATATATATATTGTTATTGTTATTATTATTTTTATTTGGTGGAGTCCTTTCATCCCATCCCGGAACTTAGATGAAGTTTTCACTTATAACCATATATGGCTATAATGTCCCTTCGAAGCCGCTTTCATGTTAAGGCATCAATGGTTTTAACGAGAGCCGATCATTTATTTATACACAATTATATAAGATCACTTCTAAATAATATTTTAAGACCCATTTTATAAAATTAATTAATGGTCCGGACGAGGGTCGAACCCGTGTCCTACTGCTTGTGTGTCTGACGCCTTAGCCACTGAGCCACACAGGCAGTTTATATATATATATATATATATATATATATATAGTGAGATAGATACATAGATATATAAATAGACACTATAAATTTATAATTAGAAAAAATAATAATAATAATAATATCAATATATATATCGTAGATTGGATACAAATGGAGAGTTACACTGTATTCAATGTTACAGTAAGCGATACGTATATGGTAACGATACACTATGTGAATTAGGTATTTAATCAAATTATAATATCACAATTAAATACCTATTTATATAGCATACACGAATAACACATGTATCATTTATATAACTACCATTAATTAAGCATTTGTGTGAATGATAGTTTGGATATTGATAGTAATAGTTAATGATTGTGTTGTACCTGTATAAATAAATTGTACAAATAATAATTATATATCTCGAAAAGCCGATATATTAGATATATTTTATCGGTCCTTTCGAGTCTGAGTTAGCAAGAGTTAACTGTATACTTATATTATATAAGTTATATATATATGTATATATATATAATCTTTATTACATTATTATTAAAAATGTTTTGATTTATAAATAATATATATATATACATTAGTTGGATTTTATTTTAATACATTATTATATTATAAATTATAGGAGTCGCAGATTATTTTAATATTTTAAAATGTGAAACACCTTGTTATATATTAATATCAATAAAGGATAACCAGGTAATTTATTAATTATTTAAATTATATATTTAATATATAAATGTATAATTATAAATATATATATATATAAATCAGATTTATTATTTCATGTTGTAAAGCATGACATAATGGAGAAGTTAACAAATGTATTTGTTTTTGCGATAACTTCCTCAATCATCATATTCTAGTTAAGTTAGATTCTCACGAGTAAAAAAATGTAAATATAAATAAATAAGATAAAGAATAAAAATATGTATCAATATGTCAAGTTAAAAATAAAAGATGTAAAGTTATATACAAAAATCATAGAAATGAGTTGAATTCTGAATGCCGAACTATAAAAGGAATAGAATAGCTAAACAATATAAATGAAAAAAAAATAAAAACTAAAACAAGTAAGATGAAGGTTTAATAAATAATACCAGAAAACAAAAATAAAATTAGATAATCAATTGTTTAATTGATTTTCATATTTTGATAAAAGGTGTTTTTTTAATATTTTTTTTAAAGTTTTTTATATAAATTTTTGTGAATAATAATTTATTTAGACATACATTATTCCATGATTTAGGGCCTTTAAATGATAATGATTTATGATGACGGCTTAATTTTATATAAGGTAATTTGAAATTTGAAATAATTTGAAAAAAGTATTTGTGTATACATTGTTATATATTGGAAATAATAATGATATACTGCTTGGGAATTTCTTTAAATGTACATTGTGCATGAATACAATATTTTTATAAGTTATTAAATCTTTAAATTTTAATATATTAGAACATAAAAATAAATTATTAGTATTAGTCAAAATAAATATATTATTTACAATTTTAAGTATATTTTTATTTACAATTCAAACAGCATTTTTTATAGAGTTGAATTACATTTAAGGTTATTATTAAAATTATTTCCCCAAATTTCTAAACAATACATGATATGAGGCAAAAACAAAGAATTGTAAAGCAGCTTTAAAATATATATTGGTAAATAGCTCAGCTTTCTTAATATATACACAGTTAGAAAAATATGGTACTAGAGGGTGTTTGAAAAGGATACAGTCGTTGTCCCCCAGATGCCACATATATGTGGCTTTTTGAGAATGACCTACGGGACCATAGCTTTGTTCCATTTGAAAACGAGCTCATGTACCATTTGAAAAGGGCTAATGTACCATTTGAAAACGAGCTCATGTACCATTTGAAAACGAGCTCATGTACCATTTGAAAAGGGCTAATGTACCATTTGAAAACGAGCTCGTGTACCATTTGAAAACGAGCTCGTGTACCATTTGAAAACGAGCTCATGTACCATTTGAAAACGAGCTATTGTACCATTTGAAAACGAGCTATTGTACCATTTGAAAACGAGCTCATGTACCATTTGAAAACGAGTTCATGTACCATTTGAAAACGAGCTCATGTACCATTTTAAAACGAGCTATTGTACCATTTGAAAACGAGCTATTGTACCATTTGAAAACAAGCTAATGTACCATTTGAAAACAAACTAAAGTACCACCTGGATAAAGGCTAATGTACCATTTGAAAGCTAACTAAAGTACCATCTGAACAAGGGCTAATGTAACATCTGAACTAGGGTTAATGTTCCATTTTAAAATGAGCTAATATACCTACAAAAATAAGCAAGTGCAGCATTAGAAAATAGTTTATTATAATATTTTATATCTGGAACCAGTTACAATATTTAATATATACTATATAAACAATAATATATAATAGTAATATATATGTATATAATTAAATAATTAGATAATGAATGAAATAAGATATATTAATTTTTATATATATTTTTTTTATTAAATTTAACAATTTTGTAGTTTTAAATTCTATACAAATTAAATTATTTATAAAATACATGTATTATAAATATTAGATGGGTATTTAATGTTAAACAATTGGTATATGATAAAATATACATTAAAGGCATTACATAAATCATTATTTATATAAATGATTTGATTCTCACATATTATTGTGCACTGTCCATCTCTCCAAAATATCATTGGAGCTTTAGTAATACCCTGTGTAAAAGAAATATTGATTAATATATATATATATATATATATATATAAAAAATCTCTAATTATATGTTCTAGATAATAAACAAATATTGAAAATATAACATATAATACAGTAGACAATATAAGCCTAAGCCTATAGAATTTTATTTAAATATATAATTAATAAAATAGTATATATTCTAAATATATTTTCTATATAAGAAACAAGTATTGCTTTATGCCAAAGATATTACAAATAAATCTTTAAAACGAACAACTCTTGCTCAGATACAATTAGAATTAGTAATTATTAACTAAGAAAAAATGTAAAGCTTAGTAATGCAGAATCAGGAATAGCTACAATTAATAAATACTATATATCATATTAATCAAGAACCGAGCAAAGCCGGTTAGGGTACAGCTAGTATATTATAATGCATTACTAACAGGAATTTAATTATCTAATATCTAACTTCATTAAATTTATAAAAAATAGCGAGATATGAATCTTAAGTTTCTAAACATAATGTTTAGTATATGATGTAAATATGAGGAGTATATTTATATAAAGAATAGATGTCACATTACAGACTTACAGACACACACACACACACACACACAGTTTCTGTCTGAACGACATTTAATACATTATTTTAATAATAATTAATTATATTTTAAAGTAAAATAATTTGTGAAAAACAAAATAATAATTATAGACATTAATTGAATATTAACATTATATTTATCTGAAATTGTGATATATATAATATAATAATTAATAATATTAAAAATATCTTTCTATTTTCCTATGCATGTAAATGTTATGAATATATTACAAAAAAAATTAGATCAATTGAATGTATAGAATATCAGTTCTATTTTGTTTAGTGGACCTATGTTTTTCCTATCTATTTTCCTATCTATACACGAAATTGGCAAATTGCGTGTTATGAGCGGGATCCCCTTAAGTATATATATATATATATATATAAATGATAATTATCTCATAAATAGTTAAAAAAAATGTTATATAATTATTAAAACCTTTTTATGTTGGAAATTATTATACATAATGTTTAGTATATGATGTAAATATGAGGAGTATATTTATATAAAGAATAGATAAGTCATATTACAGTCACACACATTTAATGCATTATTTTAATAATAATTAATTATATTTTAAAGTAAAATAATTTGTGAAAAACAAATGAAATAAGAACACCCCTTAATAATAATAATTATAGACATTAATTGAATATTAACATTATATTTATCTGAAATCGTGTTATCCTCTTCATCTGACATTTCGATGTGATTCTGAGTATCTTGTATCTGTATAACATAATTAAGATAATAATTTAACATTATATTTATATATATATTTGTTGATAATAAAAAGTATAAAACATATTGTTATCTAGAATTCCTAGGAGTATTAGGTATATATATATAAATGATAATTATCTCAAAAAATGTTATATAATTATTAAAACCATTTTATGTTGGTAATTATTATACATGTTTAGTATATGATGTAAATATGAGGAGTATATTTATATAAAGAATAGATAAGTCATATTACAGTCACACACACAGTTGCTCTCTGAACGACATTTAATACATTATTTTAATAATAATTAATTATATTTTAAAGTAAAATAATTTGTGAAAAACAAATGAAATGAGAACACCCCTTAATAATAATAATTATAGACATTAATTGAATATTAACATTATATTTATCTGAAATCGTGTTATCCTCTTCATCTGAAGATGTCGATGTGATTCTGAGTATCTTGTATCTGTATAACATAATTAAGATAATAATTTAACATTATATTTATATATATATTTGTTGATAATAAAGAGTATAAAACATATTGTTATCTAGAATTCCTAGGAGTATTAGGTATATATATATAAATGATAATTATCTCAAAAAATGTTATATAATTATTAAAACCATTTTATGTTGGTAATTATTATACATAATGTTTAGTATATGATGTAAATATAAGGAGTATGTTTATATAAAAAATAGATAAGTCACATTACAATCACACACATTTAATACATTATTTTAATAATAATTAATTATATTTTAAAGTAAAATAATTTGTGAAAAACAAATGAAATGAGAACACCCCTTAATAATAATAATTATAGACATTAATTGAATATTAACATTATATTTATCTGAAATCGTGTTATCCTCTTCATCTGAAGATGTCGATGTGATTCTGAGTATCTTGTATCTGTATAACATAATTAAGATAATAATTTAACATTATATTTATATATATATTTGTTGATAATAAAGAGTATAAAACATATTGTTATCTAGAATTCCTAGGAGTATTAGGTATATATATATAAATGATAATTATCTCAAAAAATTTTATTTAATTATTAAAACCATTTTATGTTGGTAATTATTATACATAATATTTAGTATATGATGTAAATATAAGGAGTATGTTTATATAAAAAATAGATAAGTCACATTACAATCACACACATTCAGGGTTGGACGAGATTGGGTTTTTGGTTTTTGGGTTTTTGGGTTTAAACCTATTGATATTTTTTGTGGTTTTTCGATTTTTTATAATAATAAATTATACATTTAATAATTGTAATTCTAATAGATAATATATATTACATTATGTAACTAATTCTAGATTGTAAGAAAATATATAAATAATGTTATATAATTTATATAATATTAAAATATGAATATCATAAATAGTATTACCTCCTTTGTATTACTATTAAAAATCAAATTCTATAGAATAAATATAATATTTTTCATGAAATTTTAATTATATAGAAAATAATTAAAATTCAATAAAAATACAATTTCATAGAAATTGATTCAATAAAAAATAGTTTATTACAATTCTATAGAATAAAATTATATAAAAAAATAATACAATAGAAAATATTAAAAAATTATATAAAAAATAAGGTATTTTTATGATTTTGATATCCCTGTTTTTATATATTAAATTAATATACTTCATTATTGTGTATTATACAATACATTAATAATAAACTATATTTTTATCAATTTGTATAATAAACTATACTTTTATTAATCATTTTTAAAATTAAAAGGATAGAATGATTTTATACCTTTAAATTGTTTATGAAAAACATCAAAAACCACAAAAACCTCAGTAAAACACCAAAAACCACAGTAAAACCCAAAAACCACAGCAACATATTTTGGATTTTTGGGGTTTTTGCCATCCCTGCACACATTTAATACATTATTTTAATAATAATTAATTATATTTTAAAGTAAAATAATTTGTGAAAAAAAATGAAATGAGAACACCCCTTAATAATAATAATTATAGACATTAATTGAATATTAACATTATATTTATCTGAAATCGTGTTATCCTCTTCATCTGAAGATGTCGATGAGATTCTGAGTATCTTGTATCTGTATAACATAATTAAGATAATAATTTAACATTATATTTATATATATATTTGTTGATAATAAAGAGTATAACACATATTGTTATCTAGAATTCCTAGGAGTATTAGGTATATATATATAAATGATAATTATCTCAAAAAATGTTATATAATTATTAAAACCATTTTATGTTGGTAATTATTATACATGTTTAGTATATGATGTACATATGAGGAGTATATTTATATAAAGAATAGATAAGTCATATTACAGTCACACACATTTAATACATTATTTTAATAATAATTAATTATATTTTAAAGTAAAATAATTTGTGAAAAACAAATGAAATAAGCACACCCCTTAATAATAATAATTATAGACATTAATTGAATATTAACATTATATTTATCTGAAATCGTGTTATCCTCTTCATCTGACATTTCGATGTGATTCTGAGTATCTTGTATCTGTATAACATAATTAAGATAATAATTTAACATTATATTTATATATATATTTGTTGATAATAAAAAGTATAAAACATATTGTTATCTAGAATTCCTAGGAGTATTAGGTATATATATATAAATGATAATTATCTCAAAAAATGTTATATAATTATTAAAACCATTTTATGTTGGTAATTATTATACATGTTTAGTATATGATGTAAATATGAGGAGTATATTTATATAAAGAATAGATAAGTCATATTACAGTCACACACACAGTTGCTCTCTGAACGACATTTAATACATTATTTTAATAATAAATAATTATATTTTAAAGTAAAATAATTTGTGAAAAACAAATGAAATGAGAACACCCCTTAATAATAATAATTATAGACATTAATTGAATATTAACATTATATTTATCTGAAATCGTGTTATCCTCTTCATCTGAAGATGTCGATGTAATTCTGAGTATCTTGTATCTGTATAACATAATTAAGATAATAATTTAACATTATATTTATATATATATTTGTTGATAATAAAGAGTATAAAACATATTGTTATCTAGAATTCCTAGGAGTATTAGGTATATATATATAAATGATAATTATCTCAAAAAATTTTATATAATTATTAAAACCATTTTATGTTGGTAATTATTATACATGTTTAGTATATGATGTAAATATGAGGAGTATATTTATATAAAGAATAGATAAGTCATATTACAGTCACACACATTTAATACATTATTTTAATAATAATTAATTATATTTTAAAGTAAAATAATTTGTGAAAAACAAATGAAATGAGAACACCCCTTAATAATAATAATTATAGACATTAATTGAATATTAACATTATATTTATCTGAAATCGTGTTATCCTCTTCATCTGAAGATGTCGATGTGATTCTGAGTATCTTGTATCTGTATAACATAATTAAGATAATAATTTAACATTATATTTATATATATATTTGTTGATAATAAAGAGTAAAAAACATATTGTTATCTAGAATTCCTAGGAGTATTAGGTATATATATATAAATGATAATTATCTCAACAAATTTTATATAATTATTAAAACCATTTTATGTTGGTAATTATTATACATGTTTAGTATATGATGTAAATATGAGGAGTATATTTATATAAAGAATAGATAAGTCATATTACAGTCACACACATTTAATACATTATTTTAATAATAATTAATTATATTTTAAAGTAAAATAATTTGTGAAAAACAAATGAAATAAGCACACCCCTTAATAATAATAATTATAGACATTAATTGAATATTAACATTATATTCATCTGAAATCGTGTTATCCTCTTCATCTGAAATGTCGATGTGATTCTGAGTATCTTGTATCTGTATAACATAATTAAATTTAACTTTACAAATTGAGCAACTAAATGATGACATTATAATGATTATTAAAAATAAATAAATATGAAAAAAAATATGATTTTTTAATACAAATTTTATGAAAAAAATTACAGTAAATAATAATATTTTAATGATTTATAATTAAATATATAATTACAAATAAATATCAAAAATAGTTAAATATTATAAATACAAATTTATAAAAAATAATGATTGATGATAATATAATAAATAATGTAATGAATAAAATTAATATAAATAATAATATTTTAATGATTTTTAATTAAATATATAATTACAAATGAATATAAAAAATAATTCAATATTATAAATACAAATTTATAATAATAATGAATAAAATTAATATAAATACAAATATTTTACTGATTTATAATTAAATTTAAAATTACAAATGAATACACAAATATTTTAATATTAGAAATAAAACGTTATAAAAAATAATGATTAATGATACCTAAATAATGTTTTGAATAAAATCAATATAAATAATCATATTTTAATTTATAATCCTGAATATGTATATATTTCATATAATTTATGGTTATAATTTGCTAGTATTGAGTAAGTAAATTTTAACAAACATGTAAACAAAAGTTTCTGGCAGAAAGGGGATGTTGTATTATGAGTGTTATGACATATATAATTCCACATATGGATATAGGATGGATATAAATTACGTGCGCCTTAAATAGCTACTAATTAGATCGTATGCGGAAAATGAATATCAATATAACAAAAATTATTTTATAATATTATATATATCGATTATTGTAAGATTAGATTAAATTAAAGCATTTACTTGTATTGGGTATACACGTATACACATAGTTGAACATAGAAGATCGTGAATAAATGTCCGCCATATTTTCGTCATCAAACTTTTGAATAATTTTGTAGATATTTTATAAATATTGTTTTATAACAATGATATATATATATATATATCGAATATTAATAACAATTAGATTAACTAATATTAATTATTTGTTAATAGTATTAAAAGAATTATAATATAACTAAATATGTATTTCACTTATAGGATTTATAGTAAAAAGCCTTAGGGTAAAAAGTATTAAAATATTTAATATTATTATAATTATATTATTAAACATTTTCAGAAATTATTATACATTTAATAAATGAGTTATAAATAACACTATTTCGATTAATCCATTAATTATATTTAAATATTATAATATATTAATTAATATAATAATGATCAATAGTAATATATATTATCAATATATATATGATCAAGAGAACTTTAAGATCAGATATATATATATGAATATATCAATGACCTGAGATAGATACATTTCACTTTTTTTTATAAATATAATTAATATATTGATAAATATGAATAGTATTTGTAATTATAACATTAATATATTAATATTGAAAATAACTTATAATTGTTATGTAATCATATTATTGTATATTTATTTATTAACTCCCATAACTGTATATGATCCCACATTTATCATGGTACAATATTGATACGGCATACTGATTTTAGTACGTTACATTACCTCACTTATACGTCCCGGAACAAGTGTTCCAGTACGATTGTTCTAAAATATACTGCACAGTTCTGTAATATATTATTATAGTGTTCTGGAGTCGTATCAAGATGTGGATGTACGGTAGTAGTACGCTGCGATGGAACAGTATAGTATGATATTCTGGAACGTGACAGTACCTTATGGCTGAAGCGTGATAGTATGATATGCTGGAACGTAATAGTACATTATGCTGGAACGTTATAGTATGATATGCTGGAACGTAATAGTACATTATGCTGGAACGTTATAGTATGATATGCTGGAACGTAATAGTACATTATGCTGGAACGTTATAGTACATTATGTTGGAACGTATTAGTATGATATGCTGGAACGTAATAGTACATTATGCTGGAACGTATTAGTATGATATGCTGGAACGTAATTGTACATTATGCTGGAACGTATTAGTATGATATGCTGGAACGTAATAGTACATTATGTTGGAACGTATTAGTATGATATGCTGGAACGTAATAGTACATTATGCTGGAACGTATTAGTATGATATGCTGGAACGTAATAGTACATTATGCTGGAACGTATTAATATGATTATCATACGAATATGATATGATGGAACGTAATAGTACATTATGCTGGAACGTTATAGTATGATATGCTGGAACGTAATAGTACATTATGCTGGAACGTATTAATATGATTATCATACGAATATGATATGATGGAACGTAATAGTACATTATGCTGGAACGTAATAGTATGATATGCTGGAACGTAATAGTACATTATGCTGGAACGTATTAGTATGATATGCTGGAACGTAATAGTACATTATGCTGGAACGTAATAGTACATTATGCTGGAACGTATTAGTATGATATGCTGGAACGTAATAGTACATTATGCTGGAACGTAATAGTACATTATGCTGGAACGTATTAGTATGATATGCTGGAACGTAATAGTACATTATGCTGGAACGTATTAGTATGATATGCTGGAACGTAATAGTATATTATGCTGGAACGTTATAGTATGATATGCTGGAACGTAATAGTACATTATGCTGGAACGTATTAGTATGATATGCTGTAACTTAATAGTATATTATGCTGGAACGTGATAGTACGTTGTGATGGGATGTGAAAGTGAGGTGTGCTGCATGGTGATAGTACGATATAATAGAACATAACATTACGGTGTTATAAATAAATTATAATCAACGTATAAATAAGATGTATTTATCGAATATAATTGTAATCAGTAAGTTACTGGGTACAATTAATACTTGAATTAATATTATATTAAATCTAGGTATTACAATGAGATTTTTTTTATTGATGCTAGTATAAAATAATTAGTAGAATTGGAGAGTATGAAAAAATAATATTAAATTCATATATTTATTTTGTAATCAGATAAAATTAGCCAATGTAAATACAAATTGTTTCATCATAAAAACACAATTTAATGTATATCATTTTAATTACTATAATTAGACATATATTTTTTGTTTAACTATATATTATGATATTTAATTATACAAATTATACTTTTTCCTAACATTTATTTTCGAAAATATTATAAATAATAAGTTTCAAATGACTTAATTATAATGCGAATAGTGCACATACATAGTAGTATTATCTAGTTTCTGAAAGACCGTTTAATTTAAAGTATAGGCAATATATTATATGTATATATTAATATAACAACGATACTTAAATTATTAGAGTTATTATGGTTACCATTAATATAATGATTATTGTAACTATAATTTGATTTACTAACATTTAAATGTTTATTATGTTAAATAATTATTTAAACAAATTCAAAATATTTCGTTTAAAATGAATTAATTATAATGCGAATATTCAATATTATATTGTACATACACAATAGTATTATATAGTTTATGAAAGACAGTTTAATTTAAAGTAGAAACAAAAATAAAATGTGTAGGATATATACCTATATATATAGGTATATATACCTATATATATACCTATATATACCTATATCATGGTGATGATGATCATCTTCATCAATATAAAGAAAGTTTAGACACTTCGATGGTATAGGAATACCCTACATATAAATAAAGTAACACTACGTAAATTTGTATAGTAGTATAATAACTATAATAGTTACTATAATTATTATATATTTAATATAATATTTTCATTATAATAATAATAGGTATAACTATAATAGTAACTTAGTAACTTATATATAAGTTACTAATACTATAGTATTATAGTCAAAGTTTTAATAAGTAAAACTAAGTAACCATTACTGTAATTATTGCTAATTGAACTAATTATGTGTCAAGTTAATTAATTACTATCGATCATATATAATCTAATTATTAAGGTAAATGTAATAATTATATAATAAGATTACACAAATAGGTAAACTGTTGTATTACAAATTATAATATAAATCACAAATTATTCTTAAATATATAAATATAATAAACCTATAGGTTATATATATATATTATAGATTATATATAATATAAATAGGATTATATATCCCGACTATAGTCGAGATATATCTCGACTATAGTTAGGCGTGTACTTAGGTGTACCTACCTTGCTAAATCTGGCAGTAATTGTAGTTCGAATCCCATGGGACACTGCAGTATTGGCATATTTTGTATCTTTTTACAATATAATTATGTTTTTAAATATATATATTTTTATATAAAATATATTTGATTCACAGTGAAATTCATACAGCTTGATGCATGCATATACATATTATAATATAGTTATAATTATAGAGTTAACTCTATACGAAATATAATATATTTAGGCCTATATATATTGTATTGAATATTGTAATATTTGTAATCATCCCTACCAATTAATTATATCTACTCATGTTTTATATTAAAAAAAACTAGGTTTATCATTTAAACTATATTCCATAAATCAAATATGTTATATATTAATACCGCATACGAATACCGGCATACCAATCTAAAGGGCTTCGCCCCTTATATGTATAGGGTATATCCCCACCTATTCCATAGAGTACCATTTTGAATATTAAATAATATAGGCTCCCAGCTAACAGTAAGAGCAGCATAATAGCAGCATAACAGCATATTTTATAGCCTCAAATGTTTACATTGTGCTATTATTCTGCCATTATGCTGCTATTAAATGTCTATTATGCTGCTATTAATTTGTCATGCTATTATACTGCTGTTATGCTGCTATTATGCTGCCATTGTGATAATATTATTTGCTATTAATTTTAAAAGTATATTATGATGCTATTATGCTGCTATTATTAGAATAGCAGCATAATAGCAGTATAATATATTTTAAAATTAATAGCAGCATAATAGCAGCATAATAGCATGAACAATTAATAGCAGCATAATAGACATTTAATAGCAGCATAATGGCAGCATAATAACACAATGTAAACATTTGAGGCTATAACATATGCTGTTATGCTGCTATTATGCTGATATTACTGTTAGCTGGGCTACCATAACATATATTTCCTAAGGTACCATCATTTAAAAAACCCAGTGTACCATATCATTATATTACATTGAGTACCATTTTGAAAACTATATAATGTACCATTTCACATATATTTCATAATGTACCATAATTTAAACAACCTAATGTACCATTTACATTATATTATATAACGTACCATTTTGAAAACGCTGTATTGTACCATTTTTAATAAATTTCCTCATGTACCATTTTGAAAACGCTGTATTGTACCATTTTGAATAAATTTCCTAATGTACCATTTTGAAAACGCTGTATTGTACCATTTTTAATAAATTTCCTCATGTACCATTTTGAAAACGCTGTATTGTACCATTTTGAATAAATTTCCTAATGTACCATTTTGAAAACGCTGTATTGTACCATTTTTAATAAATTTCCTCATGTACCATTTTGAAAACGCTGTATTGTACCATTTCAAATAAATGTCCTAATGTACCATCTAGAAATACAAATTAATATCCTCAGATGGTACATGAGCTAATGTACCATTTGAGAATCACCTCTTGTACCATATTTTCTAACTGTGTATAACATGTGATAATTTCAATTGTATTTTTCTTATGTGTTCTTTAAAATTTTAATCATTATCTAAAATAACTCCAAAAAAAGTATAACTTGATACTAAGCATATTTCAGTTGAATTAATTGATATACTATTAATAAAATGTGCATCTTTATAAGGTAGCACTTTTGTTTTATCAATATTTAATATTAATCTATTATTAATGAACCATTCATGTAAATTTAAAATAACTAAATTTAAACTTTTGCATAGAGTCTTATTACTTGGTTCACTAATGCTAACCGATGTATCGTCAATAAAAAGTATAAGATTACAATTTATATTTAAATTATGTAAGGCCATATGAATATCATTTATATATAAAATAAATAGTAAGGGGCCCAAAATGGATCCCTGAGGTACCCAAACATATAATATATATATATATATATATATGTGTGTGTGTGTGTGTGTGTGTGTGTGTGTGTGTGAGTATAATATTATATATAGTAATTGGTTACTAACATTTATAGTTCATAGTATTTATTTTTACATATAGTTAAATATTAAATATATATGTTATATATATAAAAATCAGATTCAAATTACAATAGGGTGTAATAAACAAAGTGAATTAGGTCTACTGATTAATCCTACTGTCGTTCAAATTTATGAATATTTTATTAACAGTTTAGTATTAATATTTATATATATACTTCCTTTCCAAATTTTACTCTAAATAACATGATTATTTCCCATTCCTCCAAAAACCTAGGATTATTATTTGATGACAAATTATCATTTATGAATCACATATCATCCATTACAAAATCCTCCAACTTTCATCTTTTCAGAATTAAAAAAATACGGACATCACTTTCCAGAAACCTTACGAAAACTCTAATAAATACTCGTGTACTTTCCCGAATTGACTACTGTTCTTCCTTACTTAATTTACTTCCCGCTAAAGCTACGGTACAACTAAATCGGATTATCCGTTTCTCAATAGTACTACTTACTGTTTAACACGACTGGATGACTCTACTACAACATCTCACCAATCATCTCGTATGTGGATACCCTTCTCTCGCAGATGTAAATTAAGTATACTATCTATAATCCATAAATCAATAGATTCTTTCAACGATAGAATGCTTCTTATTGCAATATCTCTGATCTAATTAAAAACATAAAATATTAATTTCTCTTCGTTACCAAAATGCTCCTTATCGTCCATAACTCTAATAACACTTCCCTAAATTCAAGAACTTTTAATAATTCCGGTCCCGCCTTAAGGAATTCCCTCCCTCCTACCATTCGTTCTATTAATTCCCACAAAAGATGTATAAATATTACTTCTTCTTTTCTCTCTACCCATAATCATTAATCCCATCCATCTTATTATTTTTGTCCGTGTAAAATTCAACGTATATTATTATTAAATTGTTATCGTATTAGTATTATCTTATTATTATATTACACTCCACTATATCAATGCAGTCTGTAATATGCAACACTCCACTATATCAATGCAGTCTGTAGTATATAACACTCCACTGTATCAATGCAGTCTGTAGTATATAACACTCCACTATATCAATGAAGTCTGTAGTATATAAAACTCTACTATATCACTTCAGTCTGTGGTATATAATACTCCTTTTTATAAGTGATATATATCATTTATTATTTTGTCCGTGTTATATTCAATGTATATTATTATTAAATTGTTATCGTATTACTATTATATTATTATTATAATAATATGTTTTCTTCCCGCACGAGCGAAAGGTCTACATGACCCTATTTTAGTGCTAAATAAAACTTATAATATCATAATTATATATATATATATATATATATTGATATTTATTTATATTGATATATTAAATACATATGTTTATATACAAAATACTTTGATGTTTTTAATATTAGGATTACCTTCAAATTTGGATGATTATGACCATGATAATATTAATTGTTTTAGCATATTAAGTAAGTATATATATATATATATATATATATATATATATATAAGTATACTTAGCTATGTAGTATAATGACCTATTTATCAAATTCATACATATAGGATACTATATATATACATCATAAATTCATTATTGATATATAATTAATAATTAACATAATAATACACACCACACACATTAACAATATTATATTATATAAATACATATAAGATATGATATTAAATAAATATGTATATAATTAATGGTTAACAACAGGACAGCATATTTATGCGGCCCTTAATGTGTTAATGAGGCCTTTAATAAACTCTCCAATAACCATAATGGAGACAGACAAGATCATATAGCAAGATTCATTAGAATCGAATATTATATTCGCGATATTCGTAAAAATAGTTCAAAGAATACTCTAAAGGATGAATTAAATTTAATTTTTAAATAATCAAATTAATAAAAATAAATAATTCCTTTAAATTATATCGAATCGGTATTTAGCATACTAATACATATTATGATAAGTAATATGGGTTAAGTAGTAGGTTAATCGTAGTAATAATCCCAAGATTCTAACTAACCAATTTAACATGGTAATACATTGTGTGATTTACACACGTATGAAATAAACATGATTATGCTAATTATTTACATACTTCCGTGTGCACCAAATAGTTATGGCATTCAATTTTTTCTTTAGTATACATTTTACTTATAATAATATTATAATATTATATAATTAATACATATATATGAGATATATCTATATATTATTTATATATTAATATTAAAATTGAGATAATAAACGAGTGTAAATAATGATCGAATTTACACTCTATATATGGATACATAAATATAACTATTTAGTATTTTAAAAGAAATATATAGTATTATTGGATATATGTTTATAGGGTGTTGGAACATTTCGTTGTTATATTACTTATGGGTCATATATATTACGTAAATAATTTTACATTCATAATATATATATATATATATATATATATATATATATATATATATATATATATATATATATACATATATTATTAATATATTGTTAATCAATTAATTAATTTATTTATTTGTGTGTTTAAAAATAATTTCGCGTAATATTTGTTGATTAGTATACATTGAACCAAGTTTAGAAAATAATAATGTTTGGGCGTATAATTTATACAAAATGTCCATACAGAACTAAATCTTAATATTGTCTACAAATAAATGGAAAATATATATATATATATGTTTTTTATTATTCATTATTTGAAAAAATAATAAAATATATTCAAATATCATACGATAATTAATTAAATTGTAAATTTCTTTCATGGCTATCTTTTAAAAAAATGTTCCCATATTATTATATTTTACATTATCTAACAAATTATTACATTATCATTATATATATATATATATATATATATATATATAATACAGAATATATTGTATATTAGTTTGTTTAAAATAATGAATATTAATTTAATTTAGATACCTGTTGGAATTTCTGTACAAGTGATAAATGTAATGCTATCTCAATTAACATATTTAAAAGTTAATATAGATATATATATATATATATATATATATATATATATATATAAATAAATAAGATTTATTATGTCATGTTATACAGCATTAAATAATGGATAAGTTAATAAACAAATGTATTTATTTTTTTTGTGAGAACTTCCCCAATCATCATATTCTATAGAATCTATAGATAAGTTTAAAAGAAGAATAAGTTTCGAAAATTCTCATGAGTAAAAAAATGTATATACAAATACTTATATATATATATATATATATATTTATAAAGTAGTATTTTCCAGTCCAATAAAAATTGCACTAATTAAGAATATTTATAAAAAAATAGGATAACTAGTTATTTATAAATTATTGACTGATATCCATAATTCCTGAAGTTTCTAAAATATTGAAAAGCTAATAGAAAATAGAGTGAATGTATTCATCGCAAAACATAATACCATATCACCATCAAGATTTGAGTATCAAAATAATATATCCATTGTTGATATTTGATGACATTGTATATAGATCTAATTTTTAAATAACAGAATACAATGAAAGTAAATACAGTATTATTAGATATTTAAAATTTATTTAATATGATAAACTATGATATATTATTTTACAAATTACAAATATATGGTATAAGAGTAATTTTCGAAATTATTTAAAATCCTATCTAGATATCAACAAAATGATATCTATTAATAATATACATTTTAATATAAAATATAATCACAATAGGTACCTCAGTAATACTTATTCAATCTATTACACTTTATTATATAACCTACAACCATAGATTTATAGTTTACACTATTATAGTGTAAACTATAAATATATGCCTATAACCTACAACCTACAATTTATTGTGCTTGTTTATTAATAAACAATTGTTTATTGTTGTTTTTTTCTATCTGGAGTATAATTCATACACGTCTAAAATAATATATCTGTGTATGCTTTAAAGGAGCTATTATGTATTATATTCGCAAATAATTGTTTATTATATATATTATTCAAACTCTTTCTTTAAAAAATTCAAATAAATTCATTTCATTTCATATATATTAACGATCTACCTAAAATAGTTAACAATAATTAAATAGAGTTATCATATTATTTGCTTTTGATACTTCATTAACATAGTTATCAAATGATATCGATAACCTTAAAACAGAAACAATATTTATATTAAAAAAGTAATATATTGGTTATACATTAAACAAGGCTAAACTTTAGTAGCATTCACATTCATTTTATATTTCAAAACCAACATTTAATAACATGTAATCATTGTATTGTTATTAATCAAATGTATAGCTTAAATAAACACACCCATTTAGGAATTTATTTATATTTAGATGATCAATTAAATATAAAATCATATAAATAAATAAAAAATAACTTATTATAAATATTATACGCACTATAGTGCATACTTTATAAATGCTTTATAAAGAAAGAATCATCATATATTACATCCGGTAAAGTATATTTACTGTTAACTCTTTACGTGTCATTCATATAATCTGTATAATGTATAGTCAATACTTACTCACAATATACTTACTCTTTTTAATATTTCAAAAATTAGTGGAAAAATAATTTAAAATATATTAAAAAATACAACAAATATTTAAAATATTTAAAAAATGTTTTAAAAAAATGTCGAAAACCCAAAACCAAACCCAAACCATATTCGAAATTTATACTAAATGTTATAATGGTAATAAAAATAATATACAATTAAATATTTAATAATTTAAATTATTGGATTATTTAGTAATTACTGAATAATACAGAAAATTAATAAATTAATATACTAACTATTTAACTAAAGTTAATATGAAAATAAAATATAATGAAAATATATAAATAATAATATTAATTTGTTTAACTCTTATAAATATATAGATTGATATCATCTAAAGTAATATGGTTTCTAAATATGATCACATTTATAATCAATATCCAGTTTTCAATAAAACCTTTTATAATCAATTAACTCATTCGATTAGTATTATATCATTAATAAATTATATATGTTAAATGATACACATATAGTTTAAAATCATATTATATTACAAGTTTATTATATGTGTAAGTAAAACCCATATAATAATGTGATATAGGATATCTAAATACAGATTTATTAAAATTTAAAATTATTTCAATAATAATTTAATTAATATATTTTAATTAAAATAAGTCACCCAAATAATTATATTTGTATTATAATTAAATTATTTTTATTTAATTTAATATTTATATATGTGTAAAATATTAATAATAATATATACATATCAATATCACATCCATATATGACATATATACACATTAATGTATACTTATATATATATAATGATATATACGTATATGTTTTATAATTACATTTTTTAATATATATATATATAATTGTTTAAAGATTCCATATTTATTAAAGATATAGGGTACAGTGATTTACAAAGATCCTGGGCTTTAAACATGAATAATAATATTCATTCAATAGATGGTTATAATTTTAATAAAGTAATATTATAATATCAAATATATATGATCTAATGTATAAAGATATATATATATATATATATATATATATATATATATATATATATATATATATATATATATTTAAAATATATAATTAAATATAAAGATATACATTACATATATAATAAGTATGTATATAAGTTATAAAAAAAATATATATATAAGTATAGTTATCTTACTATATAAAATAAATATATATATATATATATATATATTACATATTCATAAGTTATGCATAATTCCGTGGTGTATAAAGTCGATATTTCATTACCTAAAATATATCACTAGATGAGTTGTCTAATGGATGTATTATTAAATTCCAATAAGAAGTATCATATAAAATAAATAAAAATAACTATATATTTTATAATTTTTGAAATGAAATTATATAAATTATATATATAATGGTAGCTACAGGTAAGCATTATAGTTTATGTTATATAAGATTTATTATCTTAAATATGTATTACATTATACATTTTTTAATTTCATTAGAATCCAATTTAAGATATATGCGATTATAAAAATATAATAATAGAGGTTATAATAGAGTTATTCATAGACTTTTCAAATACAAGTTGAAAATCTGTATTTCTATATAATAGTATTACTATTGTATTTCTTCACATGGGATATTGGCTACAATTGACTTGAAGATATAGCAAAATGTCTATTCCACTTGATTACTAATATACAATGATAATACTTGAAATATATGTAGAGACTTAAATGTTATATCGGTACTTTTAGGATGACAAGAAGGATATATAATATATCCATACTTTCTCAATTTATTAGATAGTCTAGCATACGTTATTCTTTGTACATAACGTGATTTTTCAGTTACAGAGCAGTTATTAATTTATTTTAGTATGGTTCATACAAGGCTAAGTCACAATCGCTTATTAATACAGGAATGTCATATATCCATTAATAATATCCTATTACCTCCATTACACATTACATTTAGATTAATGAAGATTTTGTAAAAGTATTGGATAACGAGGTGCATGATTTTACTCATTTACAACAAATATTTCCAAATATTATTGAAACTAAGTTAATGAGAGAAATTATAATGGATCAACAAATAGTGTTAATGAGTAATACTAATGTTGATGTATGTATGAGACATATTGAATTAAGAGCTGACTATAATTAGAGTCAATTATTTAAAAAAAATTCTAAAATCATAGATGTACAGAATATGTAAATATTGTGGAAGAATTGCTTATATGTTTTATAGATATCTGAGTTCGTATGTCCATAAACATTCATTTTCTTAGTGCACATCTAGATTATTTTTCTGATAACTTTGTTGACTATAGAGAAGAACAATGAAGGTGCTTTAATCATGATATTGTAACAATAGAAGATATATACCAAGACAATGTAACTTAAAATATTAACATATTAGATGATTATTTTTTGAGTCAAAAAGAGATATAAAAGACTCACAATATAAGAAAATCATTACAATAATCGTTTAATCAATTAATATTATAACATTATCTATGTATATTTTTTTAATTTTGTATCATTATTTATTAAAATATACCAAATACTATTGAAATAAAGTAATTACATTTCGTTATTTTGTTTATTTTTCCTATTTTTGTGATTTTTTCATAAATTTTCAAACTCTAAATAAATAAAAAACTTGATCTGATATGAAAAAACTACATACATATTTGAAATCAGTGTGAAAAACGAGTCCAGAATCAGTTAACAGAACACAGACCTAAGATAATTTGTTGTTCAAATGTCGACCAGTATTACTAATGACTATATAAGTAATATATTATAATTAATAGCATTTCATAATACATTTATATTAAGCATTATAAAATAATATGTATATTTATTGTAATTGATATTAATATATGATACGAATACCTACTTTTATAGTGACTACAAATATCTTTCAGTTGTCTACAAGGTTAACCCTAATTTATAAATTTAATATAAATATGTTCTATATAAACATATCGTATTGTATAAAATTACATACACACACATATATATATATATATATATATATATATATATATATATATATATATATATATATATATATAAATATACATGTACAATGTACATGTATATGAATTTGAATGATGATGACGATAATGATGATTATATTTAGTATAAAATAGAATATAACACGGACAAAATAATAAATGATATATATCACTTATATAAAGGAGTATTATATACCACAGACTAAAGTGATACAGTGGAGTTTTATATACTATAGACTGCAGTGATATAGTGGAGTGTTGTATACTACAGACTGTATTGATATAGAGGAGTGTAATATAATAATAAGATAATAATAATACGATAACAATTAAAAATAATACACGTTGAATTTTACACGGAAAAAAAATAATAAGATGGATGATTTAATGATTAAAGGTAGAGAGAAAATAAGAAATAAGATGTATACATCTTCTATTGGATCTAATAGAACGCATGGTAATAGGGAGCGAGTTTTTCATTCCATAGGGTGGGGCCAGTATTTTTAAAAGATCTATAATTTAAGTTTTACTAGAGTTCTCGGAGATAAGTAGAGGATCCTCTCAAATAAACAATACGGTTAATTTCAATTTTCGCGCCATACACGATGACCTGCGCAGTAGATGATGCAATGGGTGATGCAATGTGCGACGCCCTTTGGGCGTGTCTTGTCGTAACGCTTACTTTCATACATTATCACGACATGTATGCTATGATACAATCGTGTTATTCTATGTACATCTATTTATAGATATGTGGTAGAACAACTATGTAATATCTATTTATATCTATAATATATGTGTGTGTGTTTGTGTGTGTATCTGTGCGTGTGAATAAAAAAAAAATATATATATATATACTATACTATACTATAGTATCAAAGTATAAAATTAAGTATATTATATACAAATAAATTTTATAAAATTACAACTGGATTACAACTCCGTTTTAGTACATCCCATACTATTAATATATAATTATGCATAAATGATATAGAGCTAGAGAGTTTTTCTAGTAGTACTACTTTTCTCTAGCTCTATGATAAAGTATAACACCTATCAATTATATATGTTATATTTTTATATTTAACAATACTATTTTATATTACCTTATTAAATCAACTTGTAATACACAATCTAAATATTGATAAATTGTCAATATAGTAAGTTTAATACATAGGAAGAATTATCAAATAATGAAGTAATTAATCAATACCGTTAATATTAATTTTCGCGCTAAACACAATTTCCACAATAACACACTCATCGATATAAAGAAAGTCACTTTCTTTATATCGATGAACACACTTACCTGCGCACTGGGTGTGGTGGGTGACGCAATTAGCGTGACTTTTCGTAATGCTTCATTTCATACAGTATTTACGACATGTATGGTATAATACATTCGTGGAATGCTATGAACCTCTATTTAAAGATATGTAGTAGAAAAACTAGAAAATATCTAATATTTATTGCGTATTAATCATATTATTTATACCTAGTTATTTTACCTAATTAAATCTTATATACATATTCCATTATAATAATGTATATTTACAAACTAATGAACTAATTAGTTCATTAGTGCATCAGTACTTTAATGTGGGATGTGAAATAAATCACAGAAATATTAAACAGAAATAAGTGTATAAATTAACACTAATAGATGGTATATATATATATATATATATGTTTGTGTATATGTGTGTATGTGTGTGCGTATGTATATATTATACAATTATATTGATATATAATTCTATTAATAATAATTTTTAATGATAAGAGATATATTTTATAAAATATAATATTTCACTATAGATATCGCTGTTGTAATATTCAATGTATTTATTTGACTTATACAATTGTATATATTAATATACAAATTTGAATATATATTGAATACATAAATTAATGATATTAAAAGTGTTTATTTGACCTATAAAATATACAAAATTGGAACATATATTGCATAAATAAAATAATTATATCCAAAGTGTTTATTTGACCCATAATATATACACTGTTGGAACGTTGATATATATTTTACGTTGACGCGCAACGCGTTTGGTTGCTTGGGGAGCATTTTGGTAACGAATAGAAGGTAAATTGTACGTTTTTTTAAATAGATCAGAGATATAGCTAGGGGTTAAAGAACATATTTATTTTTGGAGTATAAATAGTAGTCGTAATTTACACCTGAGGGAGAAGGTAGCCCCAAACAAGATTATTGATGTGATGTTGTAGTAGAGTGATCCAGTTGTGTTATTAAGTAAGTAGTACGTGTTGAGGAACGGATATTCCGATGAAATGGATCAGTAGATTTAGCAGGAAGTAAATTCAGTAGGGAAGAACAGTAGTCAAGTCCGGAAAGTACAAGAGCATTACTTAGAGTTATAGTAAGGTTTCTGGAAAGTGATGTCCGCATTTTTTAATTCTGAAAAGATGAAAGTTGGAGGATTTTGTTATGGATGATATGTGATTCATAAATGATAATTTGTCATCAAATAATAATCCTAGTTTTTTGGAGGAATGGGAAGGAGAAATAATCATGTTATTTAGATTAAAGTTTGGAAAGAAAGTATCATAAGTATATATGTTAAGTAAAGTAGTCTTAGAGGATTTCATTAATAGTTTATTGGATATGAGCCATTATATTATGCAATTAGAATACTCGATTAATTCAGAGTGGATGGTATAATGAGAATTTATAGGGAGAAAGGTAAACAGTTGAATATCATCAGCAAAAATATGTTAGTGTATATTTGGATAGTTCTTAATTATATCAGAAATAGTATGGATATAAATAGAAAAGAGGGATTTACATAGAACGGATCACTGGGAAATACCGTGTTTAAGTGGACAAAGGGGCGATTAAGATTTTTCAATATAATAGAGATTTTACGGTTTGTCAGATATGAAATAAACCATTGTAATGCTAAGTCAGATATACTCATCATAGTAAGCCGAGAAATTAATATGTTATTGTCCAGGGTGTCAAAAGCAGATGATATGTCAAGTAGGATTAGCTGGAAAACGTGTTGCTATTTAAGATAGATAATATGATGTCAGTAATGCGGATGAGAGCTGTTTCGGTGATTATTTTTATTTATCTGGTCGATGAGTTGTTGAAAACAATTATTTCTAGTATTTTTATTAAAAATGGTAGGTGGGAGATCGGGCGATAATTGCTAAGGTAGTTTGGGTCGAGGTTTTGTTTTTTTTTAGAATAGGAGAGATTATAGTAGTCTCGAGGCAGGGTGAAACCTGGCCAGAGTTTTGTGAGTTAGCAATAATATTCAAGATAATAGGAGAAAATAAGTGTGAAAGTGTGTGATATTATGATATAAGTAGGGGATCTGTGAGATTTCATGAGTAGGTTATTTACTTCATACAGTGAAGAGATAGTGAATATATTTAATGAGTCAATAGGATGGGTAATATAGATGGTATGATTGAGTATTTATGGAGTTGACGCGAAAATAATATTATTAATGCTTGCAATTTTATTTCAAAGAATTTTTCAAAAAGACAGCATAATTGAAAATTTGACGTGTTCTGTAAAATGGGGAGTATTTTTTCATCTGGAGGAGAGAGAATTTTATTTGCCATTTTAAATAATTTGTGAAAATCGGAGGAGATCAATGCTATCTTTTTGTTATAATATATGGATTTTGAACGATATATAGTAGATTTGTAATTTTTGTTAGCTAATGATATAGCTAATTTTGGATTATATGGTAGATTTCAGTACTAAGTATATGTAATATACTATTTTGAGGCATGCCCCCTGATAAAATCATAGAACCGTCCATGTTTTAATATAATATTATAAATTTGTACGAAAATAAATTTAAAATTAAATAATATTAACTTATAACAATAAATATAATTAAATCATGTGATAAATTCGAAAAAGGTTAAATAGAGTGTATTCGATAATTGTATATTACAAATTAAACCTACATTATAATTTGTTTTGTTTTAATAGTAATTAATAATGTTTATCCTATAATATTATAATTTAACTACCACGTATTTCATAAAATCATTTTTGTTTCAAGGTATAATTAAAATAATGTATTTTATTGGAAATATATGATAATATTATACACAATTTGATAATAATATTGCAATTTCTTTATACATTGAATAATTAAAATAATTATAATATTTTACTTTATTAATTATTATACTAAATAATTCATATTGAAACAATATCGGTGTGTGATATGATTTTATATATATATATATATAACCAGTTATCTTCAGATTATTATTATTATTTGTAATACTTTATCTTTAGTATAAATAATATAAGTAAATCAAATGTTATCTCAAAATAGAGATACACATTCAACGTGCATACTGTGTAGTAGCGGTCGTCATATCAATTCGGAATATACGCAATGTGAAATAGGTATCTAATACATAATGTATAATTAATCACTACCTATTACTCATATATTATACATATATTTATATTATTTATTTATCACTTAAATATATATTGTATTATATATATATATATAATTATTTATATTAAAAATATATATACCTTTAGGAAGTCATTTAATTACGGATGTGATACAATGTAAATCGAATTGTTACTCTGTAGTGTACCATATCGATGACATGGTAGTATATTTATATATATTGTTATTGTTATTGTTATTTTTATTTGGTGGAGTCCTTTCATTCCGTCCAGGAACTTAGATGAAGTTTTCACTTATAACCATATATATGCTCTAATGTAACTTCGAAGCCTATATAATATATATATATATATATATATATATATATATTATAAGATGATGATGACAAGTAACGGTTTACCTATCACTGACAGTAAGGTGATGTAATCCTCTCCGGCGGAGGGCCTACGCTAAGAGTGATTTAAAAATGTTTTTTTTTCATTCCTGATTATACTGTCAAATATTACATATATATATATATATATATATATATATATATATATATATGCATATATATTTATATACCATTATATTTATATAATGGAATTAAATTATTTGATATCTGTCAACAAGTTAAATTAAGGGTAATTGTCTCGACAAGCAGCAATGCTTCTACAATTACCCAGGTACTTGTACCTAACTCTGATAATAATAATAATAATAATAATAATATGTATATATATCTGGAATATGTGAATAACAAAATATATATTTTTATTTGGTCAATATAGGGCTATCGTATGTTTAGTCAAATTTAACTAAAAACTGCATGTGTGGCTCAGTGGCTAAGGCGTCAGACACACAAGCAGTAGGACATGGGTTCGACCCTCGTCCGGACCATTAAATTGATTAAATTAATTTTATAAAATGGGTCTTAAAATATTATTTAGAAGTGATCTTATATAATTGTGTATAAATAAATGATCTGCTCTCGTTAAAACCATGGATGCTTTAACATAAGAGCGGCTTCGAAGGGACATAAGAGCCATATATGGTTATAAGTGAAAACTTCATCTAAGTTCCTGGATGGGATGAAAGGACTCCACCAAATAAAAATAACAATAACAATAACAATAACAATAGGTAAATACCAACAAAATATAAATATGTATATTTTTCACTTTTATAATTTAGCTACAATAATTAGCTTTTCAAAATATGTTAATTGTGTATAATTCCTATGAATAATGTCAATTGCATAATAAAAATGACATTATTTTTATGATTTTCTTTTAATTTCTCATAATCTCTCATCATTTATTACAGAATCTTTATTTTTGTTAACTTTATATTACAAATGATAAAAACTAATTCATTAATCAATATATATATATAACACTTTTGCTTAAAAAATGATAACTATAGTTATTAGTTATTAACTGGTAGGTATATAGGGACCTATACCTGGAAATATCTTCACTATATCTTGCTAAAAATATTTATAAAATTGTTATTAAATCTTTAATAAATGACAATGTTGTATGTGGTATACTTTTACAAATGTTAAGTTATTGCTGTTACCTGATTATAAGATATTATATTATAGCGGATAATATTATAAATTAAAAAAAATCGCTGTTTATAATTTCAATAAATAATTATATACTAATTTGTAGTCAATTTGTATGTATATTGGAAATTATTTTATATTTTAAATGTATTTTCATAGAACTAATAATGTAATTAATTGTAACATGTACCATATATTAATGTAATCTATTATAAGAATATAGTATTTCAGAAATATACTCATCTCTATAATATATATTTAAAGAATGATATAAATTAATGATATAATAAAATTATATTATTTAATTAATTAATACTATTAATAATAATTATATATATATTTTTATTTTTATTTTTTTTTTAATTTTTATTTGGTGGAGTCCTTTCATCCCATCCAGGAACTTAGATGAAGTTTTCACTTATAACCACATATGGCTCTAATGCCCCTTCGAAGCCGCTCTCATGTTAAGGCATCCATGGTTTTAACGAGAGCCGATCATTTATTTATACACAATTATATAAGATCACTTCTAAATAGTATTTTAAGACCCATTTTATAAAATTAATTAATGGTCCGGACGAGGGTCGAACCCATATCCTACTGCTTATGTGTCTGACGCCTTAGCCACTGAGCCACACAGGCAGTTTTTATATATATATATATTTATTATAAATACAAATTAAATTTAAAATCAAATTAATATGTCAAAATAAAAATAAAATTAATATATATATGCAAACATAAAAATAACGTGAAATCTAAAACATGACATATTTTATTGAACATAAATTAGATTCATAATAGAAAGTATATTGTAGCAAATACGCGAAATACCAAATGCTACTTATATTTTGCGTTGTTTAATTTATAGTGTAATTTTCTTTCTCTAAATTCTATAATAAGTCTTGAAGGTGTCGCTAATCATGGTGATGATATTAAATAGATCTAAAGTAATGTTGATCCTTACGATATTCTTATTTATAAATATAAATAATGAAATTAAACATGCTTGTTGAAATGTCGAGATTAATATTAAAAATTATTATTTTTTTAAACCTTCACTGCTTGACTAATATTGAATCAAATATATCTGTATTACCCAAATATTTAATGAATATCATATCCATGGAATCTGTAATATGATATTATGATCTGTACAATAAAACAACTTCAACTCGTGCTTACCTCACTCATGTTGGGATAACATATATTATATAATACTAATATAAAAATATTTTCCGATACAAATTATTCTCTAATTATACAATGAATATAAAATTAGCAAAAATAACGAATACAGAAATAAGTTGGAAGGTTTATGGATTATAAAAATAGAGAATATTATATTCAATATGTCTAACTATATTTCGTATTTATACAATTATTAATTATTTATTTCAATACAATATAGAAAATATGCTAATGATAATGATAATGATAATTATAATACTAATAATAAATATACTATTATAAATAATAATAATAAATCTATTAAAATATTCAGTTAATTATCAAAATATAGCGACTATAGTTTTATATTATATTATAGTTTTATGTATACAGCGATTATATATATGCACAAAATACTAAATTTATATATCTAATATATATATATATATATATATATATATATATATATATATATAATAGCCAATTATGATAATGTATTTTTAATATTAAATATACCATAATGTATAAATTAAAAAGATAGAGATAGCAAGAGGCTGCGTATGTATCGATCAAAGTATGCAAGCTGTAGGATTGTACACTAATCTTAGGGAAACATCTGCTACTTTTCCAAGTCGTCCTATAGGCTGCGATAATAATATACAACATCGTTCGTTTTATTACACTGTTAACTATATATTAATGTACACATATAATTTACACACACATATATATATTATATATATATTTTTTTTTTTACAAAATATGTAAAGATAACTTCATCATAATATATCATATGAATGAATTAATGAATGCATTTTTATTTCCTGAATTAATTAATTTATTAATATACAGAAGTATATTAAGAAGCAATACTTAGCTTATATTAAGAATATCCTTATGAAAAATATCAAATATTTATAATATAATAATAATAATTAAATGAGAAAATATAATAATAATTATTATTATTACACCGTTAATGGTTTACTAATACAATAATATTAATATCGAATAAACGCATTAATAATAATAATAATAATAATAATAATAATAATAATAATAATAATAATAATAATAATAATAATAATAATAATAATAATAATAATAATAATAATAATAATAATAATAATAATAATAATAATAATAATAATAATAATAATAATAATAATAGATATAGGTATATCAGGTAATATATTAAAATGTATTGGATGTTTCCTAACCAATAGGAAACAATCTGTAAAAGTAAATCACTCATATTCCAAATTCAAAAATGTACTATCAGGTGTGCCCAAAGGCTCAGTTATTGGACCATTACTGTTCATAATCTTCATCAATGATATTACTAATCTATTCGCTGAAAAAATTAAAATAGATTTATTTGCAGATGATACCAACATACATCTACAATCAAATAATATATCGGATAGACAACTGATGCAATTATCAATTAATTAATTTCTATCATGGAGCAAAAACTGGCAACTTTATATAGTACCAAATAAAACTAATCTAATGTCATTAAATAGTAGTGTAATACCAACATATTATATAGAAAGTAAACTTATTAATAACTGTATATCAAATAAAGATCTAGGTATAATATTTGATAATTATTTATATTTTGATAAGCATATAGTTGCGTGTTGTAGAGGTGCTCTAATAACTATTAATAATGTATGTCGATGCTTTGTAACCAGAGATGTTTCAATGCTTTTAAAAGCTTATATTACATATGCTCGGCCTAAATTAGAGTTTGCCACAACTGTTTGGAATCCTGATCTTAAAGTAAGACGTTACAATTACTAAAGTAACACATTACTTCCTGATTACAACCTGTCAACATTAATAAACTTATCTTACAATATTATCCCATCAATCGAATAATAAGATAAGTCATCATAATCCCAATATTACATATATTGTTTATGAACTTATACTCTTTGTTCTCTACTTATTATTTATAATTTTCATTCATAACATCTCCACTTATTTACATTTATATCATTTATATATAATAAATTTACAAAATCACTGAACCGTTACACTTTTTCTATTATATTTTGTTTACATTTCTGTATTCATTACATTTAGCTATTTATAACTTTTTACTTTTAATTTCAATATATTTAATTACATTAAACATCAATATGTCCAATACATGCAGTCAATATAATTCCATAATTACATGTACAAACTTTGTCACCTGTTCATGTAAATTAACTATACATTTTAAATGTCTCAATGCTCACAACAGGTTGCCTTATAATTGGATAACAAGTAGTGCGGTACTTAAGGGGACGGGCTACCCTTCAAATTATGTAAAAAAAATTATTTAAACTTTTTTTTTTTATATTATATGTAACTTATACAAAATATTATCTTTAAAATGGTGTTTAAATTATGTTCATTACATTATTCATTTTGTTTATATTATATTATTTGTACCTATATAATCATATTGTTTATATTCATATATTATATTTGAAACTTGATTTACTAAGAATAATTATTTTGCATTTTGTATATCTCCAATTAATGTCTCTTCTTATTCAATATTGAATATTTTTTCTTCAAATTTTCACAATATTATATATAATATATAAATGAACAGTATGATTAATTATTCTATATATATAATATATGTAAATTTATATAAATTGTAAATTTAGTGATAATTTGTGATAAATATCTTAATTAATTATTTTTTTTTATAATTAATCATTTTTATATTATTTATGTTAATAATTATTAAAATATATTCAACCATATGATAAAGCTATATGTTTATAATAAGATTGTTAAAAAATTATTACAAAAACTTTAATATTATAAGAGTTTATACATTTTTAAAACATGCTATTTTCCCTATCTTTTACATGTATACTGTTTATAAGTAGCTGGTGCCCTTAAGCATGTTGTGAGCGTAATGAAATCTCCTTCATTTATATTCTCATGTCATACTTGCCTCCAAAAAAATTCCCTCATCCCATCACCTACAATCCCCCCACTATCTACTACAATGACTGACTTACTAAATACTATTCCCTTCCTTATTAAAGATATATCAACCCGTCTTGACTAACAGGACCTATCCCTACTCAATATATCATCACAATTAAACAACAATAAACCAAACTACAAGTACTCACCCAACATTCCTGTCACTCCCTCGATACCCCTTCTTCCCCCTTCCCCACCTCTCCCTCCTTCTTCAATCCCCCTTCCTCCCCCTCCCCCACCACCTACACATATCCCTAGCCTCTTAGAATTACCCATCAATATGCATTTTCGACCAGTCTCCAATCCATCTTTCACTACCAGCCATTACTCATCTAACCACCAGTCTCCCTCTTCTGTGGTTATTGAGCATATTCGACCATCCGAAAAATCTCGTGAATTTCTTCTAGAATTACTCACCTACACTAATACACCTACATACGCTCTCTCGTCATATAATTTTGTTGGTTCAACTGTTATTATGTTCTTTAATACACCAAGTCAGTGTTCCTACTTCTACTCTAAAATTCCATTCATCCGCAGTAACTCAATATACAATCACCTATACATTCGTGCTGAACGATTTAACACTGAGCGAACACGTGGTAGAGTTCTTTTCCATGCACTACAATCAAACCTAGCCCCATCTAATATCAAATGTACCTTCAATAACTTTACTAACTCATTTCAACTTCGCCATATTACCAACTCTAATATAGACTGGAATAATAACCCAATTTATATATCAAATGATACATACAATACATGGTCTACATCCTACAATACATATAAATTACATATTAAATCACTGAATTCATTAATCAGTGATTCTCAATCATCACACCAATCTGCACAATTACCTTCAACCACTCGACCTAATTATCTCAGAACAATCTCAATTCGTAGCACCTCAATAGATACCGCACTATCAATTCTACCATTTATTCACATCACATCACAATCTCAGATTAATGCAGCCATCCTTAATGTTTCCTCCATACGCAATAAAGTTGATCACTCACTTGACTTATTTAATGACCTTATTTGTCTCACAGAAACGTGGCTTAAGGATAATGATATTGCAATATCCGCATCCCTTAATATTAATAATCTAAGTTTTTCACAACTTAATAGACTCGGCCCCCATCTTGGTGGTGGTGTTGGCATCCTATATAATACAAATATTAATCTAATAAACAGTACTGATCTTGCACTATAAAACTCAGAATCATTTTCTTGTACATTTCACCCGGCTAATTCACGTCAATTCACCATCATAGTTATCTATCGTCCACCTCATAAGTCAATTCCTAAGTTTCTCCTTGAATTAGAACACCTCCTGACTACATCCACTGACCATACTATCATTCTCGGAGACCTAAATATCCCAATTAATCTTGACACTAATTATACCAGGCAATTCAATATATTAATAGACTCATTTAACTTTGTCCAACATATAACATCCCCAACTCACATAGCAGGCAATACACTTGACCTTATAATTTCCCATGCACATTCTAACCTCACCAATTCCCATTCAATAAAGAATCTATTTTCTGATCATCATTTAGTATTCTTCCATATTAGCTCACCAAGACCAACTCGACCCATTATAAATATTAAATATAGAAAATATAACAATATTGACACCAATACTTTCATCACTGAATTCTCTAAAAAATTTAATAACACGCAATTTTCAAACTCAGTATCCAAATTAGAAACATCTCTATCAAGAACCCTTGACGAACTTTCCCCCATCAAATATAAATATATAACACAACGTCCAAATTGCAAATGGTTTAATTCTGAACTATCATCATCAAAACGCAAATTACGACTATATGAAAATTATTGGAGAAAATCTAAATCTCTCAATAAATACAATATATTTATCAAACAACGTAGCCTATATAGAACCCTACTCAAGAAGTCTAAGAAATCATACTACAATAATCTATTAAAAGAAGCATCAACTAATTCTAAGAAACTTTTCTCCATTTCTAACCAGCTACTTGGTAGAATATCACTACGTGTTCTACCAAATGAACCCATAACAACGCTAGTAGATACATTTGACCAATATTTCAATACTAAAGTCATGAATATAATTAAATCACTCCCTACACCACTCAATGAACCATATAATCTACCTCTATATTCCCTTTCCTCCTTCACATTACCATCAACTACTACCATTGAAAAACTCATCAGTGCAGTAAATACATCTTCCGAACTAGATCCAATTCCTCATTCTATATTAAATAAGTACCACATTTAACTAGCATCTTATTACCAAGAAATAATAGAAAACCCACTTACCTCAGGCATTTTTCCAATCTATATGAAAACAGCATATGTTACACCCATCATAAAAAAACCAAACCTTGACAAAGCAATCCTCTCCAACTACCCACCAATCTCCAACTTATCAACACTCTCCAAAACCCTAGAACGAGTTGTTGCTCGTCAATTAAATTCTTATCTCCATGAAAATCATATATTAAACCCATATCAGAGTGCCTATACCAAGCACAAAAGTACTGAAATTGCAATAATACATATTCTTAATCACATGCACTTATCTGCTGCATCACCACATGGTTCAGTGGTCATTCTCCTTGATTTATCAGCTGCCTTCGACACCCTTGACCATAACATCCTTATAAATCGACTAACTTCTATCGGAATCTTTGGTTCTGCACTCGATTGGTTCATCTCATACCTAACTGATCGTTTTTACCAAATTAGTATAAACTCACTAATCTCTAAACCTCGTAAAGTTACTCATGGAGTACCTCAAGGATCTGTCCTTGGTCCACTCCTATTCAATATCTACCTACTTCCATTATTTAAAATTATTGACAAATACCCCACTATAGACTATCACTCGTATGCTGATGACATACAGTTACACTGTAGATTGATAGACCCTAACAATGACATACATTTACTTAACAACTGCATTACTGATATACATAACTGGCTCACCAACAACTCATTATCACTAAACTGTCTTAAAACTGAATCAATGCATATTAAAACATCTACCACTATATTCATTCCACCACAAATTACCATTATCAATCGGAGTATTTCTTATGCTAATAAAATAAAAAATCTTGGTATATTAATCGACCCAACACTACAATTCAACATCTAGACTAAATCACTATCACAGTCAATTAACTACATACTACACAACTTAAGAACAATAAGACCCTTAATTAATTTTAATACTGCAAAACTCCTCGCTACATCCCTCATTCTTCCCCGCCTTTATTACTGTAATTCCTGTATCTATGCCTCCTCACAATCTATAATAAATAAACTCCAACGCCTTCAGAACTCAGCCATCAGATTTATATTCAACATAACTAAATATTCCAGACAACATATATCCCCTTTGAGAACGAAATTATATTGGCTGCCAATAAAATCCCGTATAATTTACAAAATTGCACTCACCATACATTTAGCTACACATCATAACACACCAGACTATCTTGCCAACTTACTAACTCCCAACACAACTATTTACGAACAAAGACACATAAACAAATTCAAATTAAAAACTCCAGTTCTATTATATTTAACATCTTCCCAACATAAATCTTTCTCCATCCATTCTCCATTAATCTTGAATGATCTACCTCACCATATCCGATCAATTGAACAAACATCAACTGTAACATTCAAATAAAAGCTAAAAACATACCTTTTTGCCCAATAATATTGAAAGCACGTCCGAAAACTTCAATAAAGAAGTTGATAGAAGTGCCTAAACCAATTAGGTAACAGGTAACAGGTAACAATGGACTAACCGACAAGCTCGAAAGTGTTCAGAGATTGTTCACAAGGAGGCTTATTGGTACTTGCAGACTACAATATACTACTTATAATGAACGTCTAAACTACCTTGGAATCAAATCTCTCGAACTATGGCGTATGCACAAAGACCTGGTTATGATATTCAAGCTAGTAAATAATCTATGCAAGGTTGATTACTCTGATATATTATATGTTACCAAGACAAATTCTAGAACACATGGCCATGACTTAAAAATCCTGGCTAGTAAGTCACGAACAAATGTTAACATGAATTACCTAAATAATCGTATCATAAATATATGGAACAATCTTGATTATGAAACAGTTCATTCTCCATCTTTGAACTGTTTCAAATCCCGTATAAATAAAATTAATTTTAATAGATACTTATCTATTATGCGATCTATCACTTATTTTATTGTAATTTTTATTATTATTTTATAGCATGTAACCGTTCCATGTAATTCGTAAATTCAATATATTTATATAAGATATATCATGTAAATATTATCTAATTTTTAATCTTATGTATTGCGAACGTTTGATATTTATTGTATATATATTAATTTTATTAAATTACTTATTTCCTATTGTTAATTTAAATGTTTACTGTATACTTTAATATTTATATTTATAAATTATCATGAAATTCAAATTCAATTCAATAATAATAATAATAATAATAATAATAATAATAATAATAATAATAATAATAATAATAATAATAATAATAATAATAATAATAATAATAATAATAATAATAATAATAATAATAATAATAATAATAATAATAATAATAATAATAATAATAATAATAATAATAATAATAATAATAATAATAATAATAATAATAATAATAATAATAATAATAATAATAATAATAATACATATCATTTTTACTTAATTTATTGTCATTTTTATTATTATCTTATATATATGCTTATATACATGCTATAGCATTTAACCGTTCCATGTAATTCGTAAATTCAATATCTTATGTAAGATATATCATGTTAATATTATCTAATTCTATCTTAATCTTATGTATTGCGAACTTTTTATATTTATATTATATATACTAATTTAATTAACTTACTTATTTCCTATTGTTAGTTTAAATGTTTACTGTATACTTTAATATTTATATTTATGAATTATCATGAATAAAATTCAATTCAATTCAATTCAATTCAATAATAATAATTATAATATTATTAATATAATTAATAATACATACATAATATGTATATAATTAATTAATTTAAAATTAATTGTGTTTAAAATATAATATCTAATTCATCATGTAATAACAATAATAAATTAAATAACTAAAGTTAATAATATGAATATTAAATAAAAAATAAAATATTAAATATAAAAAAAAATTATAATATAAAGCTTTGATAAATAAATGTGGAACTAAAAAAAATATATTAAAGAATTCTTTATACATTTCAAAACAAAAAAATACAACATTTAAATTAAATTTCATTTTTAAGATAGGTCTTAATCCTTCCAAATAATGTAAGACATTTACTTTTAGTAATTTGTAACATTACAAAATCTATATGATATGTTTCTCACATGAAATTGATCTCTACTTATTAATGACTTATCTATTAGAAACTTATGATTGTGTATTAATTAAATATGTATATTGTATCCTATGTATATTGTATTATAACTAATAATGTTGTATACTAAGCTATATAAACTATTTTTATCGAAAATAAGTTACTATATCACTGAATTTCAAAAAAATTATCAATAATATTATTATACGATGAACATAATATTAATTTAATTATTTGATTGTGTTGTCTATTTATATAATGTATTAGCGATGATAAAGTATTTCCCCTTATTTGCATGCAATATTATACGTTAGGAATAGTCATTTCAACATTTATATTTAATAACGTATATGAATTGGCATAATTTACCTTATAATTCCTGTGATTTTAGATAATTCTTTAGATATATACAGTTCTTTCCAATCAAGTTTACTATCAATGAAACCACCAAGAAACCTGTAATCTTGTATATTTTGTTTATTAATACCATTTATACCAATATAAAGTATAGATATATTATTTATTTTGTGTAACGTTAAAGATAATAATGTTATGTTTTTTTGTTCAAGTTTAAAATTATCTTATTAGCATAAAACCATGTATTTAACTTTTGAAATTAGGAATTCAATATACAAATTATAGAAAACTGCGAGTGCAATTAAATTTGTTTAGAGTTTGATAAATTACTCTTAGAACATGATTTATAAACAGGTGCATTTTATTTATTTGGAGATCATCTGGAAATATACTATATTGTAAGCATTTATTAAAAAATGTTAATACTTAAGTATTTATAGAATAGGGTATATCCATCCTTTATTTGTTTAATAATAAAGATATTAAATATATACTAGCCTTACTATTATTTACTGTTACCTTGTTTATTTCATTTTCACTAATTGGAAATAAGAATAATGAATTTTTATTTTGTTGTGCTGAATTTACAAACAATTTAATTTTGCGAATATGGTCAAAATGTTAGACTAAAAATCAATATTTATGTCATAGTAGCATCGTTCATTATAGTATAACCTATTTAATTATTAATTCTTACCAACGTCATTGATACTCATAAATGTATAACCATAAAGTAAGTAATTGTTATTGTTTTATTTATTTTGTTGGTATATTTTTATCCTATCGAGTATCCATAATGAAGTTTTCACGTATAACAGTATGCCTATAATGTCCCTTCGAAGCCGCTCTACTGTTATGGTATCCATAGTTTAATGAAATTTGATCATCATTTACATGCAAAATTATAGGATTATAATCTATACAAAAAATACAATAAGATTACTTATAAATAGTATTTGAAGATATAGTTTATTGATGCGGACGTATCTTCAACTAAATGCTACTCTCCAAGTGTATGATAGCCCTTAGCCTACTGAGCCTCAGTGGCAAGTTTTAAATATTATATATTATTTTAAATATTCACAGAATATAATCTAAATATAAAAAATATATGTTATTAAGTAAATATTAATATATATATATATATATATATATATATATATATATATATATATATATATATATATATATTATTTGTTATATATACACTATAAACTAAGATATAAAATGCCTTAAATTATGTATTTATTAAGATATTTGTTGGGAACACTGTACAGGAAATAGATGTAATAATGAAAAATATGAAATGAGTTCTGGTTATTTAAATTATATAATGTATATTTATAGGTATATATTATAATTTAGCCTGTATATATATAAATCATAACTAAAATGTACATAATACATATATAAATAAATATAATATATAGTATATTGAAGTATTTAGATGATTATATTTACAGAGATACTAATATTATATATAATAAAAACCATAATTGGAATAACATGATATATTTTTAAGTATTACAATTTTTGTAATAATACGATATATTATTAAAGGATTATAATTACTTTATATATATACAATTATTTTAATGATATTTATCATATACATGAATATTTGCATTAAAATCAATTTATAGTACCAGTGATTTGTTTGTAATGAAATATAGTGATTAACTCTATAACTTTTTCTAAGGAAGTACCCCTCTTTTTATATATTTAAAATTATATATTGAGATATATATACATATACTTCCATTTCTTCTCATCTCACTCTTATAATCTAGTACCTGATAACTCAAATTATGTAACATTACTTCAGCTATTAGATCAATATGACTATCAAACGTCTTCTTAATACTTCAGAATCTTCCATCTCATTCACTATATTATCCAACTATCACTTTTTCCTTCTGGTATAATTGACGCATGCCTCCTCATATTTCATACATATTGATGTTATTTTGGATACTAACATATCTATCATTCCCATATCGATAATATATCTAAATTAGACTCTTTAAGATTTTTAAGACTCTTTAACAAGTCCTTTCACTTAAATATATATACACGTCTTTATTCTGTTACTTTTATATAAAAGTATGACAAATATATACCTCATTAAACCTCAATATTCATGCATATTTTATATATATATATATATATATATATATATATATATATATATATATATATTATACTACTTTCTCCATACTAATATTGATTATTACATTACTACCCTTATCATTCCGTTATTAATTGTCATTTTAGAAATTTATACATTTTCCTTCATTCACTCATAAATTCACCTATTCTACACCCCCATCGTATATAACTATCCCGCAAACGCTAACTCGTTCACTATCCTCCTTATATTACGCTATCAATATTTCCCTAATTCTCTACACATATAATTCTTATGTACCTAAAATGTGGTTTCAATATTATATATAAACTAAAGTTTCTATAGAATATATATATATATATATATATATTTATAGAACTTTCTTCAATATTTATTAAATCTATCCAATAATGTCATTCCTGTATAACTAATATTATGCCTACATTATATTAATAATATAGTTATACTATTCATTTATTTTAATTAACCGTTTAATATTACGATTTTTATTAATTGTTTTAATTTGTCGTTTTATGATATTTATTTTTATTTATTTATCTATTTATTGGTATGGCCGAGAATACGTGTTATAAGTATAAATAAACACAATTATCCAAAATAATACAATTATTAAAACAATAATCAAATTACTATTTATTTAAATATCATTAATAATATAATAACATTACTGCAAAATACCATGGTATTTTATGTAATAATTGGTTGAATGAATTATAAGCAAATATAATACAATATAAGTATATATATAATAATATATACCTAATATCTCATTATTTGTATTCAGTTTACAAATTATATATTATCATTAACATCTAAATGATTTATTTAGATATTTTATATATTTATATATATATATGTACTATTAATACATATTGATAAACACTATTATATATTATTTCTCATTATATAATGTAAATATATAATATCCTAAATGTACAATGTACATAGGCTTATACTTCAAATATTATATACTTAATAAACATACCCCTTATTGGGTATATTTTACATTATAGATAAATTTATTATAGTATTATATCTATATATATATATATATATATATATAATATTACACCAAAATATATAAAATAATATATTAAATAGTTAAAGATTTTGAATCATTTGAAATTAAATTGAATCTCAAATTTACTAACGAAATGGTATTTATTAATATTATTATATTTATAATTTAAAAAATATATATTTAATATTAAAATGTGTAAATATGTATTCAAATTGTCTTCATTTATATATATATACACTAATGTATTTTAAATATGATAATTTAGAAAATATTCATCTAATTATTTGTATTAATACCATTTTAATGTCATCGAAAAAAGAGCAATTTACACTATATATAGTATAATTAAATTAAACTTTACTTGTTAATTTAAAATTAATAAAAGAAACATTTCAATAATGATTACAATTTGTTAATATATGAATGCATGAATGAATGAAATCAGTTTATAGACAATTGTCTAAGGAGGGTCATTGAAAGCTATAAGTAGCTTTATTAAGTCGATACCTCCATAGTATATGAATATAATAGCTTTGGGACATTTATACAATAATAATAAGACTTGTGTACTAGAATTCAATATAATAATAGTAAAGAAATATATATAAAGAGAATAATAATAATAATACAAATAATGTCCCTCAGCGTATTTTATCATGTTTCATCAATCCATTAAATAAACTAATAAAATAAAATGTGTTAAAACTTGTGCAAACAAATATAAAACAAAAAGTGCGAATAAAATAATAAAAAATTATTGAAATGTAATAACATAAAATGATTCAAATGGTTAAGTATATACAAATTAAAATAAAGTTTGTTTAAAACTTGTGCAAACAATTATATAACAAAAAAGTGCGAATAAAATAATAAAAAATGATAAAAATATAATAACATAAAAATGACCCAAGTAATTTTAAATATAAAAATTTTTAAAATTGACGAAGATTCAAAATATTAAAAATTATTAAAATGCTAAAATATAAAAACTATTATTTATTTAAAAAGTAATTCTTTAATACTTTTTTTAATTTTTGTATATTATGTATATTTTCAGATTTTAATATATTATTACTCATTATAGTATTATAGTATTTTGGGCCTTTAAAAAAAATTGTGTTTTGAAATTTCGTTGTTTTCATTAATGGTAAAATAAATCTTGTTTTGTCTTTATTATAAATAAAAAATGTATCTAGATTAATGTTATAGTTATTATGTAATTAATACTAATACTAATTAATATATATTAATATACTCATCCTAAATATATACAACTTTTTATTGGGATATTAGTATACTAAGGAAATTATTATATATACAATTAAATTTCATAAGCAACGATATATAACATTATATTTATATATTTAAATAATTAATAGGATCTATTAATATGAGAATAACAACATTAAAAATAACATAGGATCTAGAACCATGTGATATATAATAATGCATAGTTAGTCAAGTTGAATATTAAATAACTAATATTTATAAAGTATGATTCTATTTATAGTATATGATGATGATATTGAGTTTATTTGTACTAAAATAAGGTCATGTAGACCCCTTCATTCGTGCGGGAAGAAAATAATAATAAAATAATAGTAATACGAATATAATTTAATAATAATATACATTCAATATACCACGGACAACAAGACTAAACAATATAACGGACTATTATATACTACAGTATGCATTGATATGGTGTAGTTTTATATACTACAGACTGCATTGATATAGTATAGTGTTATATAATAATAAGATAATAATAATACAATAACAATTTAATAATGATATACATTTAATATAACATGGACACAAATAATAAGTTGGATGATTTAATGATTATGGGTAGAGAGAAAATAAGAAGTAAGATTTATAAATCTGTTGTGTGATCTAATAGAACGAATGGTAGGAGGGAGGGAATTCCATAGGGTTGGACCGGAATTTTTAAAAGCTCTAGAATTTAGGGAAGTTTTACTCGAGTTCTGGGAGATAAGTAGAGGAGCATTTTGGTAACGAAGAGAAGATAATATAGTACTTTTTTAATTAGATCTAGCTAGGGGTGAAAGAATATATTATCAGTATTGTAAATGTGTCAATATTTTTTTAATTTGAAAAATATCCGAATTACCTACATTATATTTCGAAACATTATGTTTTAAAGAAATTACTATTTAGACAAACTTAATTTATAAAACAATATTTTTTGAAACCGGTAGAAAGAATTGTATGAGTTTACATAATTAATATTTCCTAATATAAACTAATTATTATAATTAAATTAAAAGACATTCAATATATAACTATTCTCATCAGTAACCGAGTTAATATAAAGTAGTATACATATCATGTCATTATTTATATAATTATAATTAATAGTATTAATTATTTCATTCTAAACAAAATTTGAAAATATATATATATATATAAAGAGTGAGATTATATAACTTTAATTGATTCTAAATTAATTCGTTTTCAAAATTAAATCAATAAAATAGTTAAAAACACAGTATTCTTAATTAAATTATCTTCTTTCTAAAGATAAAATTACAATAATAAAAAAATGTATGTTTATAATAACTCATTTTAAAAAGGTGATTTAAATGTAATCAAAAAAGGAGGTTATTCTATAAATTACACAGTTTTTAATATTTTTGATAATCATTTATTATTTATAATCAATACTTCAAACAAACCAGAATTACCCGAAATAAAACTCGCATGACCATAATAATATTGTGATACTTTAACACAACAAAATTAATTACCCGTAACTACCCGACACTACCCGATACCATTTACAAGACTACTGTTTATACATATAGTATACTTATATATGTTATATATGATATACATATATTATTTATTTAAATTTTTTAATTTATAATTATATAATTCCATATAGATAAATACTAATTATGATATATACCGTTAGTATATATATTAATCGATAATATATATTAATAAATATATACATAGAGTTTAAAAATAGTATTATATTATAATTATATGTGTTTGTAGTATATTCTGGACGATATAATGATTTAAATCACGATGAGTAAATTTGGAATTTAAATTAGAGGAATATTTTATATCAAAAATTAACGAAATTAAAGTATTTCAAAAAAATAAAAATGACATATAATGAAATGCATATCCTTATATATATATATATATATATATATATATATATATATATATGTGTATACTAAAATATGTATATCAAAATATACCAACATAACACATATATAAATCATTACATTACATATCATTACTTTTTTTATAATTACAAAATATATTTTAAATTAGTTCTTATTTATAAATAACATTGGTATTAATATTATTATAATTGATGTAATTTCGATACTATATTGCATATAATTTCTCAAAAATGTATATCATTTGAAGTTATATCATATATATATATATCAACAACATATCAAAGTTATATAATAAATCAATAATTATATATATTTCAAAAAGTTAATTATTTATTATAAAATTATAATTTTCTTAAATACATTTTTTATTAAGTGTTAAAAGTGTATTGATAATCATATTTCATAACTCATTTTATTGATATCACACATGGATATTTATTGGAATAAATAATATTTTAATTTAATCGAAATCATTTGTTTTCTTATAATAATTTGTTTTATTAAATTTATAATTTATAATATATTAGTAGTATATATACTACTAATTTCAATTCTAAATTGTCCTACTCGTGATTGGAACCATTATATCGTATAATATATATATATATATATATATATATATATATATATATATATATATATATATATATATATGTGTGTGTGATGTGTGTAATTAAAAAAAAATATCATTTTAGTAGAGACAAAATCTAATAATTATTTGTCTTTGTGGATTGCAATAATAATACTTAGTGGTGCCATTATTATTTATATAATCATGCATAGAGCATATAATGCATATAAAGGTTTTATTGAATATATATAAATATATATATAAATATCATTCATCATCAGGTCTCAATAAACAACTCTCCAATTGTGCTAATGATATTAAAAAATGGCTTATTTCTAATAATCTTCTCCTTATACCTCCAAAACTACGTTGTTGAATATTTCTCCATTACCAACTTACTTCCCTCCTTTACTTATAGATAACATTGTAATATCTACTTCTCCGACTTCATCCAACTTATGTGATCTTTTTGATTATAGTCTTTCCTTCATTCCTCATATTACTGCCATCACTATATATGCAAATTATCATCTATTTATAATTAGAAATATACGAAAATCAATTACTGTATCTCTTACTAAAAATCTAGTTAATTCCCTTCTCCTCCCACGTATAGATTACTGTTCATCAATCCTTATCAATCTTCTCTTATACTATCTCTATCCCCTAAATCGAGTTATTCGTTCATCAATCCGTACAACATATAACATACGTATTCGAGATCATACCTCTACTTCTTCATACCAACACTTACCTCCATGGTTCCTATTTAACAAACGATCTGCTTATCGCATACTATCTATTGTTCATTCCTCAATATACACTTCGAATTGCCCCTGCTATATTTCTGCTTCTCTAGTACAAAGAGCATACCTTCCATCACTTAGAAACTATGAATCTCATATTCTATCTACACCAATTCTCCATCCCTCCTTAATGAATACTCAATCACTGAGTTATATTGGTTCTAACCTATGGAATTTACTCCCACCCTATATTAGATCCATAAAATCGCATAAAACATTCATGAAATATATACAACAATTGATCTCAGGTGGGAACATGAATTACTAATATTGTTTGTCATTATTATTTTATTAATTAATTTCTGTACGGCTTATTCTATTTTATTGTATTATTATTATTGGTATTTATTGTTTACCTACTTTTATTATTTGTATTCTAACTCGAATTATTGATTTACTCATCTAATTATACCTATATTTACAAAATGTCTTTCACAAATTCAATATACATTTAACATATTTACTAATTATTTAAAAATACTCTTCCCATTCAGGACTTGTAACTACATTCGTCTATATTCCAAATACCGAGTTATTTATCTTAATTAAGTATTATTGATTTCCTAAATGTTCACTTACTATCTGATTCTCACACTTATTCTTCTAACTATATCTTCTCTATATTTTATAAGTATTCAAACTCATTCTTCTACTCATAATATATCATCTCAACTTGATAACTCTGAATGAATTTCTATTGGTTCATTCTCATTGAATCTCATTGATTCTTATTGTGAGAATATTTTCTTTTATTAATTTCTAATATCAACTTAAAATTCCTTAAATTAATTGCAATTACTGAACGTTAGTTTGCTCCAGATGATTAGAATATTTTTATATAATCTTTTACATGAAATTGGTTCCCCCTTTTAATCTATTAGGAATTCACGAGGTATTAGTCTTCTATTCATGTATATCCTAACCTACCTACCATTTTGTCACTTATCCCAAATTATCTCGATTGTCTTTCATTAAAGTTTACTAATTCGAATAATACTTTTACTATAATTAATAAAAATAGAACTCAGATTTCATTGTCTCCATATTAGGATGTCCAAATATAATTTTTGATATACCCCTTTGCTGAAAATACCATATATGGTATTATAATATATATATATATATATATATATATATATATAAATATATATATATATAAATTACTTTTCTCGGTTACTATAACTACCATTTCCCTTAAAGTTATTCCGCATTATTCTTATAAAAACATAAATGAATCCATTTCTCTTATAAAGTCATCAATTGTTCTCCTCATACTACGGTCCACTAACTAAATAGTATGTTATGTCGCTCGTGTTATATGTGTATTACAGACTTCAATACATACATAGGTATTCATAACATATTATCTAATAATGTATCATTATATTATTAATAGCAAACTTAGCTAGCTAATATCATACCCCTTGTATTATCTCCTTACAACATGATATTGCTCACTTCTTAATGTATTTCTATAAGGGTTTCAACAACTGACAACTAATACTCTTTTACTATGAATTCATAGTAATATTAGTTATATAATCAATGTTGTACTAGTAAACGTACTAGTCATAATTGTATCATATATGCTTCTATTTCCGCCAATTTTAGCTCATTCATGATTATTTCCTAGATTCCCTAAATAGAATAATTCATTCTTATATACGTTCAATATTTATCTTATTAAAATTAATAAATACTCGTCTTCTGATAAATCTACTACTCCCAACCAAGTTTCCCTATATTAAATTATCTATAGTTAGGTTATTATCACTATAATAAAAATATATCCATTCCCACCTACTTATTAATAACACTCCATACAAGGTCAAACCAGGAAGGTCATACTCATGGTATTCTAATAAAGCCTCAACTTTGTCTATTTACCCTATCAATTACATCCTTATAAATTAAATGTCCTTAAATTGTCACATTATTATGGTAATCCCTACATTTATAAAAATGTTAATACAACCAACCACCACTTATATAATATTTGAATTATTCTCCAACCTCCACTTTAATAATATACTATTATATGATTTATTTTATTATCGTAAGGATCGTAATTATTCATAAATTAAACTTATATTATAAATATATACATATATATATATATATATATATATATATATATATATATATATATATATATGTATTTTTACATGAATTATTCTCAATTTGATAGTGTCTAATAACTTATATATTAACGTATATATATATATATATATACATATATATATATATATATAAAATAATATACATATATTAAAATTATTATATATATATATATAAATTATATTAAATAGTTCAATTAAATGATAATATTAAATTAGGAAAATTAAGTTTTAAATCAACAGGAGTAGAAACAAAATCATCAAATTATGGTTTATATTAATTATACTATAATTTATTATATTCACTTAATGTAGTTCCCATCATTATTTTATATAATATAATTTCAAATATTGATTAGCATATATAAAATAAGGAAACATATATATAAATAATATATTAATTGTATTTATTAAATATATTTATATTGTATATAGTGTGTCTTTATAAATTTTATTTTTGAAAATACAAATCTAATAGAAGTTTTATAAAATATGGTGTTTTACTATATATTATATATATATATATATATATATTTATATTTGTATTATTTCACGCATGTAAAAATATATATACACTTATACGTGTATGATAAAATACATTAATGGTAAGGATAAGGGCATAGATTTTATTATTAATGTGAATAATATAGATTAAGTTATATTAGATACTAGGATAAGAGTTAACTAGCTATAAGTAGGTACACATTTTGTTTGTTTTACTGAACGTATTCATCCTGAAACATAATTATGCGATCCAGTTAAATACTTAACGGGATTAATAAGGGAATTAATCGGAATGAAGAAGTTCACTAAAATAAACAACATTACGGTATTATAGCGATATACTTTATAATAATAGAAAGACCATCTATTATTGGTCATTATATAGATTAATAATTTAATTATAAATAAGGCATTTTATTTATAAATAGCCCCTAAAGGGATCTCTGTTATCAATATATAATAATTAGAATATATCTTTACTATCGGTAAAATTATATAATTACAAATATTTTAATTATAATTTATCTTAATGGATTTAAAATATAAAATAGATTATAAAATTTAACATATTAATGTACATTTAAATATTTAAATGTTAATAACAGATTTGTAAAGTATTATATAAGTATAAACAAAATTATGTACAATATATAATGATTTTATAGTTACAATAATATTGTAAAGTTTTATTTAATTAATTAAAAACGTATACATTTAGTAATTTTTCATTTACCTAATAAAAATTAATAATCATTATAATTTACATATATTAAAAAAGTAGGATCAAGAAAACTTTACGATCAATGAACAAATTCGATGGACATCGATATTATTCATAGATTTCCACATCTATGAATATATAGATATATAATGTATATAATAATAAGTATATCATATATTACATTCGTTATATATATTTAATATATTATATTCGTTATTATATTATATGTATAATAAATATACAATTTAGGTACATTTTACGCGTAATATAAGATTAAATGATATAAATTTAGTGAAACCAATTATGAATTCAATATTATATTGAATATATGTAATACATTATGTATACTAAATAATATTTAGTTATTTAAAATATACAATTTAAGTACCTTTTACGTGGAATATAGAGTTTCAGTCATATAAATGTAGTCATATAAATTACGAATTCAATATTATAGTGAAAATATGTTACATATAATTATTATAATAATATAATATTTAAGGTACATTTACGCGGAATAGACTATATAATAGGGTTTCAATTATAGTCATACAAATTACGAATTAAATATTATATTAATTCATTAAATGAATATATGTTACATATAATATAATATTTAATTCGTTACATTTAATACACATATAATTATATAATTATTATATTAATATATGGGGAATACGGACGTTAGGCAAAAATTAAATAACTATAAATAGTAAAGTTCATTTTATGCATTACGCAAATTTATGATACACTCTAAAATTTAGAGTGACTCTAATGCTCACGAAAATAAAATCTAAATGAGAACATGTATAAATGGAATAATGATTTTATAAAAATATACATATACACCATTCATTTTAATTGATTAATTAATATTTTCATATTGATATTTTGGGTTGTTTGATTTATTTGGTTTAGCTGCTTTATATACAGAAGTGAGACTATACATCGTATAATACAAAGTAATTAGTAACTACGAATATTATATTAGCGCGACGCACGCATTGAGAGACATGCATGAACTTCGTTATTTATAGTTATTTATATTTATATTATTATAATTATATGTAAAATAAATAAACAATTTATGTACCTTTTACTCGTGATATAGAGTTCCAATTATATAAATTTATGATACAAATTATGAATTCAAAAATATGTATAATAAATATACAATATAGGTAACTTTTACTTATAATATAGAGTATCAATTATTTAAATTTATATAAAATAAATAATTTTAATTCAGAAAGTAAACAATGTTTATTATCATTATAATCCGGATTATAACGACATAATAATCATATTATAAACGATTATAATGTTATTATTATTATAATAAAATAAATTTAAAATTGTGTACTTATCTAATTAGTTTTAAATTGTTATCATAATTTATTCAAATAGTGTAACCAAAGTAAAACTTGTAATGGAATATCAATTGACTATGACAAAATATATTTTTAATTTATATTTTTATAAAGTATATATTTTATCTGTATACTAGTCTTTATATTATTTTCTTATATTTGTACACTTATTTATTTATAATTTAATAGTATATTTCGTAATAATTATTATTATTTATTTTATACACTATTTTTTACACTATTAATTTTAATTTGAAAACAATATTATTAATTTTATTTAGTTTATAAATCTAAAGATAAGCTTATGAATAAATTATAACTTTGAATAATATGTGATACTATAATAAGTTTAACTTAGTTATTTATTATTTTATAATTTAATACTATATTTTACAACTTATGATATAAAAATTATTATTATTTATGTAGAGAATATCGAATATGGCCCCGATATGTATTGATAAATTTATGGGGTCAAGTTTATATATTACATGTATTGCTATAGTATATATATATATATATATATATATATATATATATATATATATATACTATATGCTATAGCTAAACATATATATTTTAATTGTATAATAATAGACATACTTTTATTTTAATTTTTTCACAGATTTTATAAAATGATATACATCATAATTATATTTGAGAATATTGTCTATCTTGAATTGTGCATACATATGTTATTTATATATAGCAACATAAATTAGGTTAATCGCGTCAGTACTTTTTATCTAAACACTCATTTATAAACACAAATATAGCAAATAAATTATTCTGAGAAAAAAGCATATATATATATATTATATGAATATATATATGTATAATTTATTTATATTTGAGTGTATAACTGAATTAGGTATTATTATAATAATTATAATAACTATATTAATTAGAGGGGACAGTATGAAATGATATAACGTGACAGTACGGTGGTCTGAAAGTATGATATGATGTATTGTGACATTACAATATGATATAACATGACAATACGGTGTTCTGAAAGTATGATAAGATGTAACATGATAGTACATTGTGCTAGAGGGGACAGAATGATATGATATAACGTGACAGTGCGGTGTGCTGAAAGTATGATATAATTTAACGTGACATTACAATATGATATAACGTGACATTACGGAGTGCTGAAAGTATGATATGATGTAACGTGATAGTACGTTGTGATAGAGGATTAGTTACTGGGATATTTTTCATTTCTAATGTGTAAAATATACTTCGAAGGTTATAAATAGTATTATTTGTATTAAATCATGTATTCAAAGTTTTCATATAGTTAAATTAAGCATTTGAAGGTTTTGAATAGTAAATAAATACACTTCGAAGGTTTGAAATAGTAAATAAATACACTTCGAAGGTTATAAATAGTATTATTTGTATTAAATTTAGTATTCAAAGTTTTCAAATAGTTATATTATTCATTTCTAATGTGTAAAATACACTTCGAAGGTTATAAATAGTATTTTTTGTATTAAATCATGTATTCAAAGTTTTCATATAGTTAAATTAAGCATTTGAAGGTTTTGAATAGTAAATAAATACACTTCGAAGGTTTGAAATAGTAAATAAATACATTTCGAAGGTTATAAATAGTATTATTTGTATTAAATTTAGTATTCAAAGTTTTCAAATAGTTATATTATTCATTTATAATGTGTAAAATACACTTCGAAGGTTATAAATAGTATTATTTGTATTAAATCATGTATTCAAAGTTTTCATATAGTTAAATTAAGTATTAGAAGGTTTGAAATAGTAAATAAATACACTCCGAAGGTGCTTCAGAGAGTAAAAGAAGAATGTGGAAATATAGGTTTAAAGATAAACTGTAAAAAGACAGAAGCCATGTATTTTGGTATAGATAATAACCAACATATACACACTTTATTCAATAATGAATCAAAATAGTAGATAACTTGAAATATCTAGGGTCATGGATGCAAAGCTCAGAAAAAGACTTCAATATTCGTAAAGCACTAGCCTGGTCATCCACTAATAAGATGAAGAAATTATGGAAATCAAGCATAAGAGACTCACTTAAAGTTAGAATATTCAGGGCTACGATTGCAACAATATACACATATGGTGCTGAAACATGGACAACTACAAAAACTATGAATAAACGAATAGATGGATGTTACACCAGACTTCTCCGAATGGCTTTAAACATATCCTGGAAAGATAAAATCAATAACATAACGCTATATAATGGACTCTCGAGAATATCTGAAGTAATACAAGAAAGAATACTAAAACTTGCAGGTCATTTGATGAGACATGACAACGAAATTGCTCATAAACTTGTCCTTTGGGAACCGACAAATGGTAGTGCAAGAAGAGGTCGCAAAACCATCACTTTTGTAGATAATCTAAGAGAAGACATAGGAATAGACGATATACATGAGATAAAGACGATGATGTTGGACAGAGATGTTTGGAGTATAAAGGAAAAGAAAATTCGAGCGAGAGCTCAACATAAGTAAGTAAGTAAGTAAACTGTGATATAATGATCCAAGTTTCAACTAGTTAAATATGGGTCAGCTAAATCCAAGTTGATCTCATTTTAAAACAATAACTTGGTTTAAACTGTGATATAATGATCCAAGTTTCAACTAGTTAAATATGGATCAGCTAAATCCAAGTTTATCTCAGTTTAAAAAAATAACTTGGATCAAACTGTGGTATAATGCTCCAAGTTTTAACTAGTTAAATATGGATCAGCTAAATCCAAGTTTACACCAGTTTAAAAAATAACTTGGAACAACCTGTGGTATAATGATCCAAGTTTCAACTAGTTAAATATGGATCAGTTAAATCCAAGTGTACACCAGTTTACAAAAATAACTTGGATCAAACTGTGGTATAATGATCCAAGTTTCAACTAGTTAAATATGGATTAGCTAAATCCAAGTTTACACCACCTAGATCGAAGTTTGGACCAGATTCCCCCAGTTTCCCAAGTTTCCCAGTTTGATCCAAGTTAAATACGAGTATTGAATACTGGGGTATAATATAGAGTAATTATAACACCCCTGTTTAATTAGTTAGTTGTATATTTGAATAAATATATTATATATATATATATAAATTAAATTAAAAATATATAGTAAATTTAATAAATTAAAATAATTTATTAATAATTATATAACATTATTAAATATTAAACATATTATTTCAGAATCAAAATAGAGACGGAGTTACTAATAGAATGTTTTAATTTGAATAAATATTACATTTTATTTTATATTTAGTTTATATGGACATTTATTTAATTATGAATACATATAAATTTGTATACATATATATATATATATATATATATATATATATATATATATATATTTAATACATTTAATTTTAATAAATAATTAGTTTATTTTGTTAGACTATAGTTTGTATAGGGGTATGCAAGTTATTTATTAATTTTATAATTATAGATATTAATATATCTATTATATTAATCGATATTATAGATATAGTTATTCAAATATTAACACTATATAAATACATAATATATAAATAATGATTAACAAAATATACAAACAATAATTATTATTCAATTTGTTAGGCTCTACATTCTTAAACAAAGATGAAAATGATATTGCAATTAATTTAAATATTTTATTCTCAATAATAATATACCAATAGACGTTATACAGGATATATAGAGGTCAAACTTAAATCTAATGTAATCTAGATGTTAATAGATATAAAAATATCTAATAATTGTTAACATACCTTGATATTGTAATAATTCTATTAATTTCAGTAAAAACTAGGTTATTAATTACTTTACATAAATAATAATTGCATAATTATATGGATGGTAAATTAAGTTTATTTCACTCAGTATATGTGTGGGCTCCCCTAGTAAAATAGCAAAGTAATAAAATAAGAATTTTATTAATAAATAAAATCAGATAAACATATTAAAATAAAAATATTATCAACATAAATAAAAGACGGGTCTTCAAATATTTAATAGATAAACAAATATCATAGTATAATTGTATATAAGATAAGTGGGGCTTGTGATAGATATTAAATGTGTATTGGCAATATATATATATATATATGATGGAACATTTAAAAATCCACAATGAAGGTATATATAATGGATGCGGAATATAAAATATAATAACGTTAGTAAAGTTATACAGTTATATATATATATCTTATAAGAAAGAAGATAAGTAGCTTTTTATATTACTATATACTATGCATATAAGAAGGTGATGAAGAATAAATTATATTATTCAGCGAATTCTAGATATAATGGTACTTCAATACTATTATGTATGTATATAATAGTAATATGCAGTAAAGTGAGATATGCATATTGAAATATATAAATTACTAACTATACTAAGTGTCAATATTTCTTCTATATATGTTATGTATAAAATACATTACATTTATAAATTCGTATATATATACTAATAATAAACACATAGGGGAGAGTGCTCTAATATCGACGTGCACGTAATATCGACACCCTAGAATATAATTCCAATCAAAAAATAATTAATGTATGCAATGTTAATCAATATAATTCTAATTTATATAAGTATACTTTTTTTTAATATTTATATTATTTTAATTTAAACAAAAAACTGAATTTTCCTTACATCTCTAAATTTACGATATTTTGAAGTACAATATCGATTCTCAATCATATGAAAATTAAGATATTTAACAAATGTTAAATACATCGTATATAGAACTATAGTTATAATTATATTTTACAATTTGCCGAAAATATTTTGTATTTTTCATAATTGTTTATAAAGTATTATAAAAATATTGACATATCGACCTAAGCAACATATATTTTCATAATACCGACACCATAATTGCACGTAATATTGACACCCTTTAAATTATATAACCAATCAGCGTTATTTGTTTATAATTTGCGTGCGTTATGATAATATTCATAAATTAATAGACATACCTAATAATATACGCATATACTTATATATATATATATATTATTAATATATTTATATTAATTTAAAATTTATTAATATATATAAATATATATTATATATATATTACAAATATAATTATATATTGTAAAAAAGATGGAAACAAATATGCCATGACTAGGACTCGAACTTCTGCGAAAAACAATAGTAATACATCACCCTAGCCGACTCGGCCAATTACATTTTTATATATTATAATTATATTTAATAATAATGTAAATAGTTATTATTTAATTATAAAGAAAATGAGATATAGAGATAAATACTGATATTCATTTTTAATTTCTATTATAATTCGTAATACAACTTTGTTCTCTTATTGTCAAATCTTATTATATAATTATACCGTTTACGTTAATAATCTTTTGTCTAATAATTACTCACATAATTTAAGTATCGCTGTTATTGTATTTTATTATACCTACATATATATTAAATTGCTTCTACTTGGAATTAAATAGGTTTTCAAAAACTATATAAAACTCGTATATACGTACAATATTCGCATTATAATTAAGTAATTTCAAACTTAATATTTATAATATAATATAAAATATAAAATATTTTGGAAAATTAATTTTAGGAAAACAACTTATTGCGTGTGTTAACGCGTATTAAATTCTGATTGGATAGTGGATATTAAATAATATATGGTATCTCTAAATATCGATATATTTAGGGTGTCGATAGTATGTGCCAAGGTGTCGGTATTCGAGCCAGTGCCTGTAATATCGACACACCTGTTATCTCAGAGTTAAACAAACTAAATTCAATTTTAAAATAGATATTATACGTATATACGTATATATATACTTGATACTTATAAATAAAATTTGGAAATATTTAAATAATAAAGTTATGATGATTTATTGTTAGGGTATTCGAGTACTCTCCCCTATACATACACAAATACTATTATATTTATATGATAATGTCGCGATTAAAGGATACAAAACGATATAATTCATGACCTATATCTTTACAAAATTAAATATTCTATATATGTATATATCCTATAATCGCGACATTATCAGATAAATATAATAGTATTTTTGTGTATATATATATGTGTGTAATCAAATTATATAATAAATGTAATATTTAATATTACAATTAGTTAATTCCCTGAAGTATCCGTCTTAGGGGAGAACAGGATAATAATATCGATATATATTTCCATTTAGAACGATCCATAGCAATATCTATAAGTTGAAGGAGATAGTGAGAGTCTAGAGTCTAGATGCATTAATACGAAAACCCTATAACCAATCAGCGCGCAGCGTATACGCATATATGAACTATTCTGATTTTCATAAAAATCGCGTGAGTTATAATATTAATACCACCAATAAATCTAAATTTAAAATGTTTATTATGTAGATATTTAAATTGTATTAATTAAAAAATTAATAAAAATAAATAAATTAATAATTAATTAAATTATATTAAATTATTCATAACATTAATTATAAATAATGTAATTGCAATTTGTCTGATTGATTCATCAATGATATATAGTTTATCTAATAGTATATAGGGTGTCCGTATTTGGATACCCCCGTTATATATTGAATAAAAAGATTAACTACAATTTTAAATCACAATAATATCTACACCTGAATAGTAATACATAAGCCCTATTTGATTGGGCAATATTTTAAATTTAATTCACCGATTTAAAATATTACTGTAATATTTATTTAGACTCCAAGAATGTATAATTTAACCCCAATTCAAATATTACCTTAACTTAAATAGCGAAAAAATTAATAATATTATAAAATTAATTGTATAACCTATAAAATGTTATTATAACTAGAATTACTAAAGCTAGTTTAAACACTGATTTTATAAATGACTTCTATAAGAAATTTAACATATATAAATAAACTGTTACCGATGTTTATTTCAAAAACGGTATATATTTTAACTTATTATATTCTAAAGAAATATTTTAAATTTAAAAGTTAAAATATATCATATAGCGAACTATTAAAGTTCAATAATACCTATCGAAACTAGTACATGTAATATTAGTGCTGTGATTCAGTATATATATATAGTACAGTATAGATAGTATATTATAGTATATATTCTCTATGGAGGTGTTATATAACTTATCGTAAATCAACATTTTCCTACTTATGTTAGTGGTAACATTATAGATTTCATATAAATCAAATTTTCATATTCCCTAGCGAAATACGATTCAAATTTAATTATTCATAAACTTGTTATGATCTTTTGACTAGACAATATTTAATATACAATTAATTATTCTGAAAAAAACACCTATAAACTAAAGCCTTAATTTACTACATAGTAATAAAATATATATATATATATATATATATATATATAGAATCTTATTAGAATCTTATATAGTTTATCGGATACAATTCTTTGAGTTGTGAGTCAATATAGATGTATTTTATATATCCTTAATTCCCTGTATTCTACTAAATAACTTTACTATTCTCTCATTCTTTCGACTACTACAATTTTATCCTTTACAATACCCCCTCATTGTACACTACTAAACTACAAAATCTTTTAAAATTAATCTGGTGTATATTCAACATACACAAATACTCCCATACTCATATATCTCTATTCCTAGTTAAACTCCACTGGCTACCTGTACGCCATATAATCCTATATAAAACTCTACTACTGGCTCATAAAGTAATCCACCATGATTCTCCTGACTATCTATCATCCCTACTCAAACTTAAATTACCAACTAGTACCACTACACGCTCACGTTTCTACTTCAACTTCCTCCTAAACACAACTTACATTCAACTAACACTCGCGCCTGGTCAATATCCGTCCCATACTCCTGGAACACTCTCCCTACATCAATCCGTACTACACAATCAACTCCAATCTTCAAGAAACTACCTCAAAACCCATTTATTTAATCTGAAACATTTACATCAAATAATTGCTCTATAAGCACAGTTCGCCGTCCGAAAACCGAAAAATGTAAAATATATGTAACCTTACATACATTGGTTAACTTTTAATTGTAGATTTTAAAACGATCGTTAAATATAATATTAAATAATATTAAATATAAATATAAAAATATATTTTAAAAATATATAAATAAAGTTATTTATTTCACAATAAATTAAATTTAATTTTGTTTTAAATAAACAAATAAAAATTAAAATATATTTATATATATATATATATATATATATATATATATATATACATATATATATTATTATTATTCGTTAATATCCGCTTATAGAAATGGATTTGATCAAAATAATAATACTTTTATTAATTGAAACTAATCTTAGTGTATCAGGGTTAGTAACATATAAACATACCATATTATATGGTACATATATGGTTTATATATTTATATATAAATACAATGTACATATATATATATATATATATATATATATATATATACATATAGTATATATATTATATACATATATAGTATACCATAGTGAACTATGGTGAACTACATGGCCTGGATGTTCAATGGAAAAGTTAAACGTTATAAACCGAGATGTCCCATGGTCGATACCTTATAGTTCTTATTGTTTCTTGTGTGTCGCATTAACTTATTAACGATGTATGAAAACATAGGAAAAATAATGATACCATTTTGTTTTGTCCTGATGCTCACACGGAATAAGATGAATTCTTAAGTAGGGGAAAAAGAATTCTTGAGGGGTCAATCATTTACATCCGATATTTGTATTCGTGATTCAATACATACATATTATTGATGTTGTGCACGACAGCATTTGTTATGCATACTTTTTCTACTTCGTAGTATATCATTTTATAAACTTTAAATATAATCGAATTAATACCGACTTATATTGTACATATTTATTAAGAGTTAATAGTGTTAATAGTTTAATGATAGTTTGTATCACGTTTATAATTCATGTAACTCAAATGATTTTACATTTATAGGATTATAGGATTATAGGATTATAGTATTATACGATTATAGGATTATAGGATTATAGGATTATAGGATTATAGGATTATAGGAATATAGGATTATAGGAATATAATAATATAGGATTATAGGATCACAGGATTATAGGATTATAGGAATATAGGAATATAGGAATATAGGATTATAGGAATATAGGATTATATACCTACACCTAAAGTGTCTTCACTGTATCGTTGTAGGCTAGAAGCCTACCATCAAAGATTGTCCCACTATTTTGTAGTATCTTTGGTAACATCGAAGATAAATATTTAAATTTAAACACAAATTAAATAGGTACTACCTACTAACTAAATCGTTAAATACAGAAAACATTAATTATTATTTATTAAATACGATGTAATGATTTGTTAAGTGGTGTATCTATATGTATTTGTATACTATTTAGGGGAAGGTGTTTAAGTTATACATTACTAGGATATTCGTAGATATTCCTATACAAAATACGTCTATATCCTATAGCCATTATAATATATATATATATAATTAACTTAGTATGTGGCATTTGAACACAACATATGTTTCTTTAAATAAATAGTGAGCAATATATTATTTATGGGAATTCTTCAATTACCGACCTGATATATATATACCGATCCCATGTTATATCTTAGTAAATATAAGATATATAAATAAATTATATATGCATAATAGCCTATATAAATACCTGATATATATGAATACTTATTTTGTGTTAATAACTAGTAAATCATAACATTATGATTGTATAAAATGTTATATTGTGGTTTTACTTTTTAAATATATGCACAATAACTTATTTTTAATCATTGTAAATATATTATTAATTAAATAATTGCGTAATTCTATATACATAATATTATAGATATATTAAATATCTATATATATTTTGTTAATAATTTAATTTTAGTACGTATTAACATATATACCTTATAGTATAGTTTGTATAGTTCGTATGAATGTTCAATTACCGATACCTTATGATTTATCCAATATATACCATAATATGTTATCAAAATATATTGTAAGGATTTTTGTATAGACTGTTAAATTGTAAGTAATTTATGTATATCATTGACATAGAATAAAGATTCATTATTATGCTTCTATATGTATTCTCTTCACATACACATGACTATAGTCAGTTATTTATTATAAAATAAAAAAATAAAGTTTAAATATAAATTTAATACGAATATTCAAATTTAAATCAAATAATAAATAAATTGCGTGCGTTTTGCAATTTATTAAATATATGTATATGCGCTATTTTGATTGGATATAATAATACTATAGTATATGTATACGATTATATCCACAAACGTATTTTACGGAATCCGTAAATGGTAAAGGGGTCGGTATTATATTCATTTATCAAATTAAGATTCCTGATTATTATGTGTTATTTTGTATTGTTATATTTATTTGGTGGAATCCTTTAATCCCATCCAGGAACTTATGTGAATGTTCACTTATAACCATATGGCTCCAATGTCCCTTCGAAGCCGTTCTCATGTTTAGGTATCCATGGTTTTAACTAGAGTCGATCATGTATTAATACACAATTATATAATATCACTTCTAAATATTATTTTAATATCTATTTTAATGGTGCGAACGAAGCTCGAAACCGCGTCATAATGTTTGTGTGTCTGACGCATTAACCTAATTAGCAACATAATATAATAATATATAGGGGAAAGTCTCCGATTACCGACCCCTAAATGATTATTTGTAATAACTTATTTAATATTAAATATATTTATTTGAAATTTTGTAATTAGGGTAATATTATGGCAATGAATGATGTGGCTATTTTAAATATTTGATATCATTATATTTACAAGAATAAACAGGAGTGTCGGTAATCGGATACATGTGCATAATACCGACCCCCTTCCCCTATTACCGACCCCCTACAATAATCGTGGTATAAATAATTGTAGTATTATAATATCTAATAAAAATAACAGATATAAATAAATATAATTAATTATAACATGCATGAAATTTATTTTTTATTGAATTTATGTTTTAATAGTTATATTATATTTAAATTTTAACTTTATAGTAATTATATTAAAATAGTGTATATTATTATTGAATATATATTTATTTATCAGTAGGTATATAATAAACTGGAATCATGAATCATAAATATATATCAATGATACACAAACAACTTACGACATATTTTAAAGTAAAAAACTGATCTATTTTGATTGGATATTATAAATAACATGGGATCGGTATTAGCATAATTTAGGGGGTCGGTATTAGAAAAAGCATATGTGTTGCTATAATTAAGATATATTGGTTAATAGTTATTCGAATTAAATTATTATTATAATATTTTTTAAATGTTATTGATCTACAATATTATGCCCAGTATTAAGTTTTCTTTTAATTAATAAAGTATTTACAATGATTTAAAAAAATTATTAGTTATTATTCAAATATTTAAAAAGTAAAAACAGAATATTACATTTGATCAAATAACAATTGTAGGATTACATATTTTTTAAAACAAAATACTTATTCATATTTATCTAATTATTTATTACTAACATTTCATGTATATATAATGTTTTTATATCTCTCCTAGTTACTGAGATACGAGATGGGGTCGGTAATCGGAGTGGTCGGTAATCGGGGAATTTCCCCTATAAATATATATATATATAATATATATTATTATATTAACTTTTCTAATAGATTATATTGAAAGTGATTAATTTATTGCATATATTAAAATACTTTACTTTATTGGTATTCTATAATTATATCTAAAATAAGTAATATCATACTGAACACTTTTTATTTTCAGACCTTTCATAAAATGTATCACGTGCTCGGTATCCATCTTTGACTTAGCTCCAATGAAAATGGAATACTACCTGAAATTGAATATCACGTGTTTTAACGAAATATATCATTATCGCGATATACAATTATGTGATAAAACAACACACATATGTACAACTCACCTTGAAGTAACGAAAGATTTAAATAATATCAATCCTTTATTTCGGGAAATTGTATTCAGCAAGGTATTAATAATATATATTATATATAATACATTATCTATTAATTTATATATATATATATATATATATATATATATATATATATATATATATATATATATTAATATGTGTATACATATAAACTATAAACCACATATAATATATTATATATTAACATATATAAATATGTGCGTATAAAGTATATATGATTTTTAAATACTATAAATGATTAACCATATATGTATATATTAATATTACAATATATATGTATATATATATATATACTCACACACACATATATATATATATATATATATATATATATATATATATATATATATATGTGTGTATATATATACATATATATTGTAATATTAATATATACACTAATATTATAGTTACGGTAACTGTAAATTGTTGTAATTTCTTTAATTATTTAATTTCGTATTATTCTTCGTTTATTTCTATAACGTATGTTATCTTTACAAACTATTTATACCTTATACTTTCGATTATATATTTCCACTATATATTTACTTAAATAATGTATAAATCAATCAATAGATAAACATAATTAGAAAATGCATACCGATTACTGAAATAAAGAAAGAGAAACTGATATCTCGTGGTAAGAGTTATGGATATTTATAAATACAATAATTTAATAATATAATTAATATTTAATACTTAATAATTTAGTGTATACACTAAATTACATAACACTACATTATATACATTATATACATTATATATATATATATATATATATATATATATATATATAAAACAATTGATGCTGGATTCACGCTCTGTCGATTATATTAACCTAGCCATGTATATATGTATATATTTTGTTTGCATTTACTCGTCATTATTATTCATATATCGTTCTGCAGTTATTGTTTTACACATGTTACCCCGTTCGGTGACGTGTATGCATTCGATTCTACGCATGCGCATGCGTTTTGATTAATAAAATAAGTATACGATACCAGATATTATACTATCATCATAGATTTATAGTTTATATACATGTAACCTATAAATCTATGCTTATCATAGACTTATAATTGGATATCACCTAATTCTATGCCTGTGGATATTATCAAGACCTCATATAAACCTCAGGTTATAGGAGGTCTTGATATTATACGGACATTACATTACATTTTTTTACATTTTTCGGTTTTCGGACTTCGAACTGTGCTTATAAAGCAATCGGCCATCCATATATATTTGAAGTTAATGTTTCATATTAAATAAGTGTGTTTTCAGTAGTTTCTTGAAGTTAGGAATTTATGGTGTAGTACGGATGGATGTAAGGAGAGTGTTCCATGGAGGAGTATGGGACGGATATTGCCCATGCGCGAGTGTTAGTTGAATGTAAGTTGTGATTAGGAGGGAGTTGAAGTAGAAACGTATTGGTGGAGCGTGTAGTGGTACTATAGTATGTAATTTAAGTTTGAGTAGGGATGCTAGGTAGTCAGGAGAGTCATGGTGGATTGCTTTATGAGCCAGTAGTATAGTTTTATATAGGATTCTATGGCATATAGTTGCCAGAGGAGTTTAACTAGGAATGGAGATATATGAGTATGGGAGTATTTTTGTATGTTGAATATACACCTAGCTATAAATTGTGAAGAATTTTGAGTTTAGTAATATACGATGAGGTGGTATTGTAAAGGATAGATATAAAGGATATTGCAGTAGTTGAATAGAGGTAGGATGTAAGCAGAAGCTATAATAATAGCGGTGGATATTGATATTGAATTACGAATAAGCCGTAGTGAATGTAGTTGATAGTTTAATAGTTTTGCTATGTGGGACAGTTATCTATAAAAATTAAATATATTATAAAATATAACACCAAGATTTTTGATATGGGTGAGTACATGACGAGCTGTCCATTAATGTTAATTGGAGGGGGAGTTGGTAACGTTTTACTTCGGAGTGGAAGTTGATGGAAGATAACCTCAGTTTTAATTGGGTTAAAGACGAGGGAGTTTATTGTGAGCCAGTTATGAATGGTTGGAATAGTAGAGGAAAGTATTTCAGGTGCAAAATTTACGTTTTCTGTACATTTTACATAAAGTTGGATGTCGTCTGCATATATGGAAGCTAACTGGAGAATTCGAGATAAGGTGGAGAAGGGGAATTATAATTCCATATATGTAAATGTTAAAGAGTATTGGTCCAAGGACTGACCCTTGGTGAACACCGTTTGTTACAATACGGTAAGATTAACGGGTTAAGTAAACTAAAACTGAGGAATTTCGGTTGGTTATGAATGAGGATAGCCACTTGTGTGCAGTACCAGTGATACCTATAGATGTAAGACGGTGTATTATAATCGTGTATTCAATAGTGTCAAACGCAGAGGAGAGATCAAGTAGTGCGTGTATTGTGCCATTTTTGTTATCAAGGTTAGTGAGAATATCGCTGGATATCTTCGCTAGTGCGTTTTCTGTTGATTTGGAAGGAAGATATGCACTTTGGAAGATTTTAGGGATTTTTTGTGATAATAAATAAGACGTAAGTTGTTTCGCGACGATTAGTTTCAAAGTTTTGGAAAATATCGACAGGTTGAGATTGGACGATAATTGTTGAGGCTCTGAGGGTCAAGGTTTGGTTTCTTAGGGAGGGGTGTAATGAGTGAATTAATATGATGTTGGAAAATTACCGGATTCGAGGGATTCACAAAATATATTATTGAGAGGGATAGTGATGGATTCAGTGGTTTTGTGTAAAAGGGAAAGAGGAATAGGGTTGCTCTAAGATGTGTGCCTATGTCTGAAATGGAAGGGACTGTAAATACATTAAGTGAGTGAGTTGGTATGGTGGTGTTTATTAAAGTGGTACATCGTGGTAGATTGCTGAGAGTACTTGTAAGCTTATGACGGAAATATTCATCGAGAGTTGATGATAGGGTGTCTGGTTGAAAGTCGGGTAAAGTTTTCTTATTATTTTGCCCAAGGAGTTTCGAATAAATGGTGAACGGTTTCTTTTGATCTGTTGAGTATGATTCCTGAGAGGCAGTAACATGAATCGATTTTGCAATTAGGATATCACATCTATGTTTGACTTGATCAGTAGATAAAGCGCGAGTATATATTCAGATTTTGATTTTATCAATTTCTTTTCAAGTGTACGCAATTTACGCTTTTATTTTAAGAGTGCGATGGTATACCAGGAAGTGTCAAGTCTAAGGATAGATTTTTTAATAATGATTGGAGCGTGGGAATCGAGAATAGTTGAAAAAGTGGTAAATAATTTATCGGGTGAGTTATGTTGGATGGATAGGAAGTATCTGATGAAATCGTGAGTGTTGATGATTTTTGTTTTGCGGAAATAACGAGTGATAGTGGGTGGGGAGGTTTAAGGGATTGCAGGGTAACAAATATAATGTGATGATCTGAAATACAAGGGCCAACAAAGTGAGAATAAATCAAGTTGGATTAATTATGGGAAATCAAGAGATCGAGTGTATTACCATATTTGTGTGTGGGGTAAGTATTGTGAAGTTTAAGATTGAAGAATGACAGTATATTGAGTAGAGATTTAGAATGACTGGTTGATAGGTTAGTAGCAATATTAAAATCACCTATAATGATATTAGATTCAGACATTAGATTGGTAAATGAGACTCAGAGAGGATTAAAGGAATTGAGGAAGATGGGGGTCGGTAACAAAGTGATGTATTACAAGTCTTGGAGTGTGGGGGACTAATGGAACAGATAAACGCCTCAGAGTGATCATTATTATGGTCACGTAGAGGGGATAAATGCAGGGAATATTTATAGATAATACCAATACCACCTCCATAATTATGGGTATTACGTCTAGGCAAATGAGAAAAAGAGTAAGGACAAGTATTCAGAGATGATATAAGGGGTATGTCATCAGTCATAATCCATGTTTCAGTGGTGAATATAAGATCAAGGTCATGTTCTGCAGCAAGTTCTAGGATAAGTGGGATCTTGTTACGGATGTAGAAGGTGTTTAATAATGCAGATTTAATTAGGCAGTTATTGTGTTCTGAGGAAGATGGGGACAATGGAGTTAAAGGTGTAGATGGGGATTGAAGTGTGTGAATGGTCAGATTTGTGGAAGTGGTTTTGCAAAGCATATATTTATTTTTATGGACTTTTGGAATTGAGTGTCATTGTGAGGGGGGTGGGGAAGGGTTCACAATTGATGGACACGGAGTAGGAGTTGCTGATGTGATAGTTTGTGTAGAGTGAGTACTAGTAGTATCTGTATCTTCATTACACTTATGATATACAGATAGTAAGTTATTATGTTGAGTATGATTAGTAGAGTCGGTATGTTTGGATGAATGTATCGGATTCTTAGATGCTGCTTGTCGCATATTAATGCATGTGCGATTGTTGACGATTTGCTCCAATGCTTAATAACAGGAAGAGGTGGGTCAAAGGAAATGTTTTCCAATTAACTTTGTTGTTGTGGTAGTGACGTAATTCCTAGCTGTTTTTTGTACTGTTGAATACGTATTTGATTTTCGAGTTGTACAGGAGATTATTTTTGATCGCGAATAGGATTATCGGACTGGGGAAAGCTGACTTTGATGTGTGTGATGTTGTATATGTTATAGGTTTAGAGTATTTGTTTGTAATTGTAATGTTGTGTGATTGGTTTAAAATATTTATAAAATTTAGTTTAGGTTTAGAAATCGTTAGGGAGAGTAGGGGAAGAATGTGTTTATTTAGTGGACATTTAATTGAAGTGATTGATCTAGAGGGTGATGGTTGAATGGGCTTAGTCTTATTTAATTTAATAAGTTCTTTTATGATCTTAGTTTTGTAAATTTGTTGATATTTTATGATAGTAATGCTGTCCATAATATGATTTAAAGTATTAGTTTGGGACATTAGTTCATCTATGTTTATATCTTTCTTAGGTTGTGGTGAAACTTGTGTTACTATATGTAGTGGTGGTGATAGAGTATTATTAAATGTAATACATTTGGGATATATATATATAAGAATGAATAGCATGTAGCATGTAGAATGTGATCAGGTTTATATATATATATATATATATATATATATTGTCATTGTCATTTATATTAGTATTAGTATTAATACTTAATTAATAATATTAACTTTCTTTCAATTGGCTTTGTGAATATGATCCAATAATACGTTAATTATAATACATTTTATTTTTCGTATATCATTTTATTAGTCATACACTTATTGAAATTACATATATATATATATTTCATTTTTCATATATAATTTTCATTTTCTCTACTTTTACAAGCTAATTCAAAAACAAATCAAAAAGTTGGGCTAAAATAAAGGAACTAAACACGAATAATAAGAACGTACCGACTAAACAATATAATCATATACATGGCTGTGCCTGTGCAATTATCAGAGCGTAACCTAACACATATTCTGTGTATGAAAATATACAGAATATATTATATAATAACACGATTGATAAATGTATAATACATTCATAAATATACTTATATACTTAGCTCTATAAAATGTATAATATATATATATAATAGAGTACATTTATACAATTTATACTATATATTAATTATAGTAATACATATTGTATTTTATTTAATTATAACAATTTACAGATCCTTTTATAAAATTCTATCCTTTTGATTGCAATGAAGAAATTGAAGGCGTAGCGTGTAATTCTATTGATATGTATAACTATTTATTTTTACATGGTTTATTTCTAGTATATATATAATTATTATTTACATATATATATTATATATATATATATATATATATATTTAATAAAACATCCAGTTAATTAATTGTAACGAGTACTTATTTAAATTAGAATTAAAATAGTACCCGTAATTATAATATTTATTATTATATTATAGATTGTAATATATGTAATATTTCGGTAACGATAGGTATATATATATATAGGTATATATATCCTACTACGATTATAATCATTAATAAGTATTAATATCGGTATTATTATATTATGAAAAACGTTAATGTTATCTCAACTGCTAATATCACATTTATATATCACTGTAGATATTTTTATATTGCGATATTTATGAATGTACTTATAAGTGTATTTAATTAAATGTATAATTCGTTATTTTCAATTTAATTACTACTTCGTAGCTATGCAGATATATATATGTTATAGCTTAATATTGTTTTTGTTGTTACAAATAAAAGTTTTTATCCATAATTCAATATAAATATCAATAGTAATCGATATTTTAAATATATATTAGTTACTATTGTGTTTATTACTATCACTATTTATTAATTTGATATTCGTATATATAAGGTATACAATGTATTATGATACATTAAAATGTATTTATATTAATCATTATACCTTATGTGTATCTAAAACAGGTTATATAAGTATGAAATACATTCTCAAACTAATATATATATATATATATATATATATATATATATATATATTTTAAATATATATAGTATATTGTATATAATATATTATATATGATGATGATGATGATATTCAGTTTATTAGGCACTACAATAAGGTCATGTATAACCCCTTGCCTCGTGCGGAAAAAAACATAATAATAAGATAATAGTAATACTATAACAATTTAATAATACTATAGTTTTAATATAACACGGACATAAATAATAAGTGATATAGTGGAGTGTTATATACTACAGACTGCATTGATATAGTGGAGTTTTATATATTACAGACTGCATTGCTGATGATGACGATGATGATAGTGTTGATATGCGGTTTATTAATCACTAAAATAGGGTGATTCCCCCTTCATGAGACTCCTTTGCTCGCTCGGGAAGACAATAATAATAAGATAATAATAATACGATAACAATTTAATAATAATATACTTAACGTCTCTACCTCTAATCATTAAACCATCCAACTTATTATTTATATCCGTGTTATATTCAATGTATTATACGTTGAGTGAAAAGAAGAAGTAATATTTATAAATTCTTGTGGGATTTAATATAACTAATGGTAAGAGTGAGAGAATTCCATAATGTGAGACCGGAATTTTTAAAAGATCAAGAATTTAGGGAAGTTTTACAAGAGTACTGGGATAAAGGAGAGGAGTTTTATTAACGAAGTTAAGGTAATATTGTACGTTTTTTAATTAGATCAGAGATATAGCTAGGGGTGAAAGAATATATTGATTATATATAGTACACACAATTTACACCTGAGGTAGAAGGGACATACGATATGCTTGAGATGATGTTGTAGTAGAGTTGTCCAGTCATGTTATACATTAAGTAGTACGTATTGAGGAAGTGATACTCGATTTAGTGGAGCAGTAGTTGTAGTAGGAAGTAAATTCTGTAGAAAAGAACAGTAGTCAATTCGGTAGAGTATAAGAGCATTTATTAGAGTTTTCGTAAGGTTTCTAGTAAGTGATGTTCGTATTTTTTTAATTCTGAAACGATAAAAGTTGAAGGATTTTGTAATGGATGATATGTGATTTTTGAATACTATTTTGTCATCAAATATTAATCCTAGATTTTTGGAGGAATAAGTAGGAGAAATAATCATGTTTTTAGAGTAAAGTTTGGAAAGCAAGTATCAGAAGATATGTTAAGTATGGTAGTCTTAGAGAAATTAAATAGTAGTTTATTGGAGAGGAGCCATAATATTATGTAGTTAGCACCCTCGATTAATAAAGAGTTAATGGTATTATGATAATTTATATGGAAAAAGGTAAACAGTTGAATATCATCAGCAAAAATATGATAGTGTATATTTGGAAATTTCTTAATTAGATCAGCAATAGGGCGGATATAATAGAAAAGATGGATTAACCTAGAACGGATCACTGGGAAATACCGTGGTTAAGTGGAGAAAGAGGCGATTAAGATTTTTCTATAATAATAAAGATATTTCTGTTAGTGAGATATGAAATAAACAATTTTAATGATAAGCCAGATATACCCATCAAAGTAAGCAGTGAGATTAATATATTATGGTCCAGGCTATCAAAATCAGATAAGAGATCAAGTAGAATTAGCTGGCAACATATTAGATCGCAATAATATCCAAGAAAATAGGAGAAAATAACGGTGAAAGTATGTGATATAATGATATAGGTAGGGGATCAGTGGGGGAGGTATAGTAAGATTTCATGAGCATTCATTTACTTGATACAGTTCAGGTATAGTGAATATACTTAATGAGTCAATAGGATTGGTAATATAGATGGTAGGATTGAGTATGGATGAAGTAGATGCGCAAATAATTTTATTAATGCTTGCAATTTTATTTTCAAAGAACTTTTCAAAAAGAGAGCATAGTTTAAAATTGACGTGTTCGGTAACATAGGGAGGATTTTTTTATCTGGAGGAGAAATAATTTTATTTGCCATTTTAAATAATTTGCGAAGACCATAGGAGATGAATGCTATATTTTGTTATAATAGATGGATTTTTAACAAGATATAATATATTTGAAACTTTATTTAGCTAGTGATAGAGCTAATTTATATATATATATATATATATATATATATATATATATATATTATATATTCCACTTCCTGTTTATCATTATTTTGTTCATCATCAATTCAATTTAAAATTAATTAATCTTGTTCAATCCGATATTCAGATAAGTTTTCGTCGAATATATATATCATAATTATCTATAAACATATAATACACATTATCTATTTTTTATCTTTTTCATTCACTACTTTTTCAGTTATTCAACTTTATATCATTCATATTGAAAAAAATCTCAAAATCACTGAAGCATAACATTTATTGTGTATTTTGTTTATATTACAATATTGTTACAATATTGTTATTTATACAATATTAATATATATTCATATACGTTGTATGCTTTCATATACGTTCATATATATATATATTTATATTTATATGAGCTTATATAACTTTATGTAACTCATTGTATATATTGTTGTGTATTTGGATATTTATGTGTATGTATATGTGAGTATATATTTATATTTATATGTTTGTGCATAATAATGCCACCTAAGATAAATTATAACGACATTCTTATAGAAGTTAATAATTTAAAAGATATTATTAAATATCAAACAAAACTTATACAAGATTTAATTACCAACAATAATATATTAACTGAAAAAGTTACTAATTTAAAAGAAAAATCAACTATAAATAGTAAATTACAAACTATTAATATTGAAAAAATTAATGAACTGTCCAATAATAACGTATCAGAGTTATTATTAACCAATATTAATAGTTTTGATAATGAAAATGATATTGATAATATAGATTATTCAGTAACTAATAATTTAATTAAGTTATTTGAAGAAAAATTAGAGGTAATAGTTAATAAATCTGATATAGCTAATATAATTAAAATAAAAAACCTTAAAAATACTGATGACAATATAATAACTGATAAATATATTATTAAGTTTAATAATTCAACTATCAGATATGATTTACTAAAAAATAGAAAATTTTTTAAAAATAGTGATATTTATTTGAATGAAAACTTAAGTAAAGAAAATAGTAATATATTTTATAACACTCGAACTTTATATAGGAATACAAAAATTGCTGGTACCTGGACCTTTCATGGATCTGTATATATACAAATTAAAAAAAATAGTGAAAATATAAAGATTAATTCAATTGATCATTTAAATTCACTTGTAATTGCATAATCATATTAATAATATCACTATTTATTCCTACGTTACCTATATAGTATTACACTTTTGCACTTTTATTCTTTTACACTTTTTAACTTTTACACTATATTGATTTTAAAATTTTTTTAATCATTATTATATAACTTATAAAATTGATTTATTCATTTTAAATTAAATTAATCAATATTAAAAATAATGGATGATTCTTATTATATATCGGATTTTGAATTTAATTGTAATTATTATACTGAACAAGAATTTAATAATGTTTTAAATAAAATCAATATATCTAAATGTATTTCAATAATACATATAAATGCTTGTAGCCTAATAAAAAACTATGATAATATAGAAAATTATTTAAATATATTATCACATAAATTTTCTATTATTATTATAAGTGAATCATGGTTAAAGGAATGTCATATTGGTAATTATAATATACAAAAGTATACATCAGTGAACACTATTCGTAAAAATAAAAGTGGTGGAGGCGTATCAATATATATAGATGATTGTCTTGAATTTAAAATTATAAATAATCTTAGTAATACCATGGAAAATTTTCTAGATATACTAACTATAAAAAATATGTTCTTATAATTCTAAAGATATTATTTTATCTGGCATATATAGATCACCTACAACTGAAATTTCTAAGTTCACTGATTATATTATAAATAATTTTAATAAATATTTTAATAAGTATGATATTTTAATTACTGGTGACTTTAATATTAACATTTTGAAAGTTATTAAAGATAATAATTTAAATTATTTTTTAGACACTTTTAAATCTATAGGACTAGAACCATTAATAAGTAAAGCTTCTAGATTCGGAAAATACTCGAACACTCTAATTGATAATTGCTTTACAAATATTAATATTAAACCAGATTTAGCTGGCCTTTTAGTTACAGATATCAGTGATCATCTGCCAATATTCATTATTTATAATAATTATTTTAGAAAAAATAACCCTATTAATAAAAAAAAATTAACATACATGTCGCGTAAATTAAATGATACTAATGTTTATAATTTAAATAATAAATTATCTTCCTATAACGGAATGTAATTTTTGAGGATGAAAATCCAGATACTGCTTTTAATTCATTTATAAATATTTTTAAATCCCTTTATGATAACTGTTGTCCATATACATCTACAAAAATACCTAATAACAAAATCAAAAATAAACCATGGATATCTTTTAGTATACAAAAATGTATATAAAAAGAAATGTTCTTTATAAAAAATGTAAAGTACAAAATTCGACAGATATAAAAAATAGATATATAAAGTACAAAAATATACTAACTAAAATCATTAGATATTCAAAAAAAAATATTTTGAAGAAAAAATTGATAATAACGATTCTAAAAATAAGTGGAAAGTTGTAAATAAATTACTTAATCCTAATAACAATGCTAATATAAAATGTCCATTTAATAATAATTCGCCAATTGAATATAAGCAAACTGCTAATTCAATTAATGATTATTTTTGTAATATAGGTAGAAAATTAGCAGATAATATTAATATTAGAAATAGTAATAATATATACAACTTTCCATCTAAATTAGTAAATAATAATACTTTTTTCTTTTATCCTACTAATAAAACGGAAATTATACATATAGTCGAAAATTCAAAAAATAAAAAATCAAATGATTTATTTCATATAAATATGGATATCTTGAAAAAAAAACAATATATGTAATTTCGCCTATTCTATAATATCTATTTAATCTTTCGATATCTAAAGGAAAATTTCCTAATATACTCAAGATTTCTAAAGTTATTCCATTATTTAAAAATAGAGATAAATCTAATATTACAAATTATAGACCAATTTCATTGATATCTCAATTTTCAAAGATATTTGAAAAAATTATAAAAATTAGAATGCTATCTTTTATTGACAAATATGACTTAATACATAAATCACAATTTGGTTTTCAAAAAAATTAGATACATCCGTTGCAATAAATATGTTAATGAATGACTTAATTAGAAATCTTGAGAACAAATATATTTCTTCAATTATTTCTATAGACCTCAAGAAAGCTTTTGATACAATTAATCATGACATTTTATTAACTAAATTATCAAAATATGGTTTTAGAGGTGTTACTTTAAATTTTTTTAGCAGTTATTTAAATGATAGGAAACAAAAAACTGTATATTTTAATAATGAGTCAGATATAAAAAATATTAATTATGGAGTTCCTCAGGGTCAGTTCTGGGGCCAATACTATTTATATTATTTATGAATGACTTGCATTTATTTTCTAATAAATGTTCAATTATTTTATTTGCTGATGATACTAATATTATTTTTAAAAATAAAAATATTAATAATCTTAATTCATTAGTTACTAATGAACTTATAAAATTAAAAAATTGGCTTATTATGAATAAATTAACAATAAATATTGAAAAATCTTGCTATATAATAATTGATAATATAAATAAACATTATTTGGATAATAATATTTATATTGATAATAAACTATTGAATAGAGTAGAATGCTATAATTTTTTAGGAATGTATATTGATGATAAACTTAACTGGAAAGCTCAATAATTGATTATATTTGCAAAAGAGTATCAACATTCATTGCAATATTACATAAACTCAAATTTTCATTAAGTATAAAATCACTTAAATTATTATATAATGTTTTTATCCTACCTAATCTTAGCTATTGTATAACTATATGGGGTAATACGTATAAATCAAATATAAATAGAATTATTATATTACAAAATATAGCTATACGTGCTATTTATAATTTACAAAATAGAATTAATACTGATGAATTTTATAATTCTTTAAATATTTTGAAATTTAAGGATATATATAAATGTAAAACAATATTAATTATGTATGATGTTTTAAATAGTAAATCAACATCTCCATATAAATCTATATTTTTTCTAAAAAAAAATAACTATAGTCAAAGAAGTCAATATAAATTTATAATACCATCATATAGGTTACAAATAAAATATTTTAGTATATTTTATAACGGACCTATATTATGGAATAATTTAGAAAATTCTTTTAAAACTTATCTATCGAAATCAGTATTAAAACGGAATTTGAAAAAACGATATATAAATCACTATCTATAATTAAATTGTATGTATACATCTATAGATTAATTGAAATTTTTGAATAGACATATTTACTAATGATAACTAATGATAACCTTTTGACTAAGGATACATATTTAACTAATGATAACTCTTTGACTAAGGATACATATTTAACTAATGATAATTATTAATAAATGAGAACTATTAAACTAAGGATATTTAAACTTTAGAATTTACATAAATATATTTTTAAATATATAAAAAAAAGCATAAAATGAAATTTTTTTTTTAAACCTTTTAACTGCTTTTAAAACCTTTATCTTATGTGTATTTTTAATATTTTATTTTTTAATTTAAATTTTCTTGAGGTCTATATAATTAATCTGAAATTGTAAGTGATTATTTTTGTGTATTGTATTATTATTGTATATTAGGTGTAATTGTAATTGTATAGCTTTGTATTGTGTTTTTTACGTTTTGTTTAATTACCTAATTATTTGTTTTAATTTTGATTATATTTTAATTATTTTATTTATTTATCTTATCTCAAATTTTATTTACATGATGAATGGCATTATGGGGAGTTTTTAAAAAATATTTATATTGTTTAACAATTTAAAAAAGTAATCTATATGAATATACATTTATAGTAACATTTTAACTATTTTTTGGTGAAGGAGTGGCTGATGTTTTTGTAATTATGTGGTATGGTACGTGTCGGGGAAAGGGATATACTTTTACTGAGAGGAAAGTATTGCCAGTGTTCTTATTATTGGCACAAATAGGATCCCTAAGGCATTGGACCTGACGAACCCATACCCCTGAAGTTGATACACCATATTTCCTCATTAGTTTCAATTACTGTTGGCTACTCTGGTTATAATTTTAATGATTAAATATATCGTATTTTTATAAGTGTATTATACTAATAGATTACTAAATACTTAAATTTTATTTATAATTTGTTTTTTAACATATATTTTTGTATATATTTTGTGTATATATTTTATATACATATATATTTCTTTTACTAACTTTAACTCTTAATATTTTATTTATTTTTATTTTACTTTTACTATAATTTTCTCCTCATAATTGTCCTATAGGAAAGTTAAATAGGTAAACGACTAGATAAGCATAGCGCTTCTTCGTTTACCATGGTCATACCTAAATTCTGAATATTATTATATATATATTATTTATTATATAAATATAAACTATACTATTCCTTTAATCTTAAACTATTGACTTCATTTATCTAATAAATTTAACTTAACTCTTACATAAAACTTCAAATAATAAACTATATATATATTAATCGCATATTACATAATTGATTACATTACATATATTAAAATATACCTATAATAATTATATAATTCATACCTTATAGTATGTTTACCTTGCATAATATGTATTAATATACTCTACCGCATTAATAAACTAATTATATGCTATTATCTCATTGTTCCCAATACTCATGGTAAATCTGATTGTATTAATTCGTTTAATTATTATTTACAATTTATTATATAACTCTTGAAGCTTAAAAATAATATCTAATATCTTACATCCTTATATAGGTGATATTAGCTTTATTTCTGTATCTGAAGGAATATGTCATACTTGTATAAAACATATTACCTTCAATCCAATCTTAATATACACATTGACAATAATATATTGATTAACTATCTCCCATTTTCCGACTTACTAAAAAATTTAAATTTTTATAGTGCATTTAAATGAATAAACATAGCTAACATAAATATCTATTCTTCAGTGTACTTGCAAACTTATGCCATTTGTTTTATCATATATGATTACAATTCAATAAACCATTAAATTCTTATCAGTTACTACTGTGACTATATTATATCTATTATATTATCTTGAATTCTTATATTCTCGTTGACATTCTCCTTATCTCCTCGATATGCCCCACTGCAATAATTCATGCACCTATCAATTTTCAATCTATCATAATTGAACTTAATCACTTATTTACTCATATATATTATTTTATATCTTGAATATAATTATTTATTTATATTTGTATACTTTATTCGTAATATTTTAATGTATTTTGTTAACAAATATGAATGTAGATTTCATTTTATATGTATATTCGAGTAATTTTCAAATAAATTTATATATATATATAAATAGATAGGTATATAGGTATATATATATATATAAATAGTTTTATAAATATTATTTAATATTTATCCAAAATGTATTAATCATATGTTGTACTTGACCTCATATTCTAACATGGGAATTAAATATTTGTTTTAGTTTTTTTTTCTTTTATATTTATATTTATTGTTCATTTTAATATTCATTTTATATCATTACATTATACATGTATTTTATCAGAATATAGATGATTAAATATGATATTTCAACACTGGCAGGATATAAGAAATTAAAACAATCTAATCACTTTCACTGATTCTCATAATACATAGTATATAAACTGATTATTTCATAGTATTTTTAAAACTTACACTAGGATGGAAATTCACCTATACATGTATATACTGTTCCAACACTATATTAAATTACCTAAATGGTACTGAACATATAGATAATGATTGTCTGAATAATTACGGTTATTATAATTATAATACTACATATTGTATACGTTTATGTATATATATATTTATATTTATATATATATATATATATATATATATATATATATATATATATTTCTAGGTATAATATAAATTTATAAAATATACTATATTATGTTAGATTCCGAGTTAATACAATTTATTTATTACCAAATGTAAATCCTAAATATATGAATAAATTAATTCACAAAAAATAGGAATATAAAAAAATAATATAACATAATGTATATATTATAACATTGAATATTATATTCTAGTATTCGTTAAAAAGCGGCATATTTGTGGAATTCTTTAAATGTATTTATATAATAGTTAACTAATATGAATATTTAACAATATATTGTATATACACATTACAAAATTGCTTTCACATAATTATATTTAATAATTATCTAGTAATTAGATACTTGCTATATGTAATTATTATTATTTTATTCGCATGGTTCTCTTTACTTATATGTAGCTCTTTTAAATAACATGTTAATCATATTATAATATACCAAATTAAATAATATGAAATAACAACTATTTTACTTTTATATAAAACAATATAATATATTAATTATAGTAGCTTATCTGCTACATACATACCAATATACACACATACACACACATAGATATATATATATATATATATATATATATATATATATATATATATATATATATATGTATATATACAAATATGTATATACATATACCTATTTATGATTACATTTTAATATTCCCAATATTCTAAATTTTGATTATTCATATTTAAAATTAAACATATTAAAGTTTAATAATATTATTGAAATTTCCGGAATTTTTTTCACTTTAAACAAAATGTTTATCAAATTGTAATTTGATACCCACTTTAAAGTTACTTTATGTCAGGTATGTTGCCGGATTATAAGGAAATCAATACATTTTTATACACATAACTATAGTTATCTTGATAATACAATTGTTTAAAGTTACAATATGAAGGGCAATTTGCCGGAAATACTTGTAGTCGGATACCCCATAAAATAAATGCATAAATCATGCCATCGATTTATTTGCGTCCTAAGGTTGCTTCATTATTTAAAAAAACTAATTACTTATAAATTCAAGTCCAATATTTCACCAAGTTTACGAAACTTAAAATGTCATGTAATATAAAAGTTTTTATATAACATATTATGGACTTAAATTATGGAATATTTTACCGAATAGTATCATTACGCAATATAAACCTATTATGAAGGTATTATGAAGGCAATAGAAACATTTTCTTAGATTAAAAATATATATATTGAATATGAAGTTTAACTTTATCCATTTTATTTTAGTATTATGCTTTTACAAATTTTCTATTGTTATTAATACTATTTTATTTTAGCAGATACTACTCTTAATTTATATTTTACTAATATTTGTTTTATTTATATATATATATATATAATATATATTAAATATTATATATATATAAAACATTTTGTATTTATTGATTTATTTTAATTACTTTTATTTAACTTTTAATTCAAATGTTGAATCAGTAGATGAACTACATTTTATTATTTTAATTGTCATGTTAGATCAGAATTGTTAAATACATATATTTATATTCTAAGTTGTATTACAGTCTATACACATATTGTATATACGTTATATGTATATGATTTATTATGATTATATTATATATTTATATTTGTTTTACATTATTCAGTATTACAAATATTATATATATATATATATATATATATATAGTATATTCAGTATTATAATGTGAAGTATTATAATGTAACCCATAATTTATATTTTATGTAACATACTTCATTGTATTAGGTAATTTCTTTTGAATTTTTATTTGGTGAGAATACTATTATATTATAATATATTATCGATTGGTCATTTATTTAAGCAGACATATAGTCGAAATATATAATCGAAAGTATAACTATTTTCTAACGATAACATACGTTATATGATATATATATATATAAGTATATAAATATAAATATATTTGATTAAATGTATAGAAATATCTGAATTGCAAAGTACTATTCAACTGAATTCCATAATTGAAGAATGTAGTGGATTATGCTATTCTGTATTGTCTTACGATTTCAATGCGAAGGTTACTTAGTTTATTATTAATACACGAATAAGGCCCACGTCACACCGACAATGTCGGCCGATTTGTCACCGATATGCGCGCAGTAACGAAATCGACGAGAAATCGGTAAATATTTAGAGACGTCTCCAAATAATGACTATCGATATGGTAGCGATATCGGTGATATATCAGTACGGGTGTCATACCGACAGAGATGAAATCGGTGAAAATCGGTACGATATCGGTGAAAAATCGGCCGACTTTCTCGGTGTGAAAGGGGCTTTAATATATGATATTTAATATTATCTTGTTTTATTACGTTTTAGTGGATTCGATGTTATTGTAAATAAATCTAGTAGATATCAATATCTATTATATCACTGAACTCGCTTGCGTTATATACATTATTTGAATAAAAACATTAATTCAATAAATATATCTTACATTTTGAACTACAAATTATAAACATAAATTAAATTATTATTTCACTTATTATCTCACAAAAAAATGAAGGAACTATACCTAACCATGTTATCCTAACATATACTATATACCAGTAGTTCCCAAACTGGGGGTTGCGACCCACATGTGGGTCGACTGCCATTTGTGTTGGGGTTGCGTGATTTTATATATTGTATAAAATTAAAAAAAATAATAATTAATTTTTTATATATATATATATATATATCTGCAATATTATGTATTTGGTATAGATCGAGTAAGTACGCACATTTTCTTAAAATATAATTCAATAAGTGGTAACTTATTAATATATATTAAATTTTATTTAAAATTGATTTGCAACTATTTTTGGTGTGATTATAGATTTTTTCCAAATTTTCGGATTACCCAATAAAGATGAATTAAAAATAATATTTAAATGCATAAATTATTCATTAGATAATAAATTAAACATAGAATATGGTATCCCATCAGTTCAGAAAGTATGTTTAATTGTTAGTCTAGAATATATTTTAATTATTTCAGGATTTAAATCAATTGATTTATTGATTTATTCATATTAATATTATCACATTTTTGTTTATTTGTATAACAAAATTCGTGTAAATTTCCATTTTGTTGAATTGAACTAAAATATGTATTTAATGTAGTTGCTTTGTCGATATCTGAAAATAAAATAGTATCATTTGATATAATAAATATCTATAGAAGAGATACTCACGATTTAAATTTTTTCGTTTTTTTCATAACTTTATACAACTTTAAATTATTTTTGAATGAATTGCAATAATCTCTCTCTTGAAATATAAATATTCTAATTTTAGGTAGATTTATTGGCATATTATCATTATTAATTGTATACATGTATTATATTTAAATATACTATTTTGGGATCTAAACAACTGAATAGAATATGTATGTGGTAATTTATTTGACCAACTTGTTTTCATAATTGTTGCTTTGTATAAGTATTTATAATGGTAGCTATTACCACATGAACATATTATATAATTGTCCTTATTAATTATTAAGTTACATGTATAACAATCCATTTTTTATGAGATAAATATATTACAATTACATAGTTATATATATATATATATATTGAATTAGGTCGTGTATAGTATATATATATATATATATATATATATATATATATATATATTAATACACTATTTCCCCATTATTTTAAATTTAACAACTTCCGAATTAGATTTTTCTTGTTTACTAGATAAATTAGCGTTTATATATTTCAATTTCCTTATTCTCGAAATCGATTTTACATTTTTTTCACACGAAATTACTACGTAAATATGAAGAGTAATTCCGTATAATATAGAGAATTAGTTATACGCGTATGTCGAAATTAATTAGATTTAAAGTAAATTATTTTTTATTTATTTATAGAAATAACACTAAAATTAATTCCAATTTAAATTGTGTCGCTATGCGTTGCGTGTATATAAATTATTTATATTAAAATATTTCTTTAGCATATCAAATTAATATCGAATACATTTGTATATCTAATTTATAAACTAATAATAAATAGAGCAATATTATATGTGTTACGTAATAAATATAATAATACAAATTAATAAAGTATAAATTATAAATGTTAACATTTTCTTGTTTTAATGTAAGCCTTTATTTATCGAAAGTTTGTTGGTTTAATATTATTATGCTGGTACTAAATTATAAATGTATCTATAAATAATGACTATATATATATATATTAATAAATAAATTATTAAATTATGTTATAATTATATATTTATAGTATTCATTAATATTTATAATAATTTATTATCAATAGTTAAGAATTACAAAAGGATGTATTCAAAGAGAAAAGTTATATTCTTTACCAAAAACCGTGACAATTAATGATGAATTACTTTCGGGAAATAAAGGTTTTTAAATAGTTTTTAAATAATTTTTAAACAGTTACTTATAATAATTATATATATATATATTTATATTTAGAAATATAAATATATACAAAATATGTATATTATTAAAGTTACTATTTTAGTAAGTAATTCATGGCTTTGAATAACTTAGGATTTTAGTGTTGTTAAGAGGTGAATAAATATTCAAATTAACTCATTGATATACTCGTAAATAAACGTTGATGTTAAATATATAAATACTATTTATTAAATAGCATATATATTTAGATATCTACATAAATTATATCATAGCGTATTCTAAAAAATAAATGTTATCTTGCAGAAGATTATGTATTAAAGTTAAATGATATTATTATGTATAAATTCATTATGAAATATAAGTATTTTTTAAATTATATGATTTTACTCAAATCTTTGAAAATAATAATAATTTCTTACTTACTTGCTTATTTCGGGATTGTTGTTTCCCGAACGGTAAAACTTCAAAACATCACGGTTCATCATAGATACTCTCATCTCGCTCGCCGGTATTCTAGTTTCTCGCTCCAGATTCCTGATGTTACTTTCTGGTAGCCTTACCCGTATTATAGTTACATGAGTAGGTTCCCAAAGAACGATCCGAAATAATCGCATCATCTATACGTAGTCAATGTCCAGCAAACTTTAAGAATCGACGTACGATCTTTGTATATACTTTTTCTATAGCCCTATAAAGTACCTCATTTGTAACATTACGATACCGATGTACGTTTAATAACCTACGTTTTTATCATTCGTAGAATTCGAGTGTATGTGTGCCGTTAGTTGAGTAGTAGTTTGTTGTGAGGGTCCAAGTTTCACATACGTACAGCAGAACCGTTATGTGAACTTTTGTGCGCACGAGCCTGATTTTTAGTTTCCTACTAACATTTAATTTCCAGATATTCCTCATTTGATGACATATTCTCTAGGCGTGCGCTTTTCTGACGTTTCAAATATTTTGCATTGCTATATATCCATGCCCCTAGTGACTTGAAGTCTTCAACATTTTTCAGATTTACCCATCTATAGGTTTAATTTCAAACTGTTGATTAGTATTGTAACTCGTGTATTTAGTGTTCCCTGTATTCATGCTTAGTCTACTCGTTATGCTGATTTTTCGACTCTAGTGAGCATCTCTTGGGCTTCTTTGATACCTTCAATTACTAATGCACTATAATCTGCGATGTCTATATCTGTAACAGTGATAGGTTGTACTCTTCTGCTTTTTCTTTTCCTTAGTTGGAAATATAGCTGATCTTCTCTTCCTAGTACAGCTGTTCTCATAACATAATCGATAACTATAGTTATATATATATATATATATATATATATATATGATAAAAAGGGATGGAGCCAACGTATCTCCTTGTAATACACCATCTAGAATATTGAAATTTTCCGTTTCTCTGTCTGGTGTAATGACATTATCAGTAGTATCTTCATACATTATGCTAATAGCCGTCACCAACTCCTCCGGTATCCCGTAAGCTTTCAGTATCGTAAGCATTTTCCATCTATGTATAGTATCAAATGCTTTTTAAAGTCGATAAATATCAGTATTTCTCCATCAACCATTCATTAATTGAATATTATTAATATTAATATTAAGTTGTACGTTTTCTATTATACAGTGATACTTTATATATAGAGTGATACTTTATTTATAGAATGATACTTTATATATTGAGTGATATCACTTTATAAGTATATATACTTTAAAAATTAAAAATTTAGAAATTAATTATTATTAATTAATAGAAAATGAATTTATGTTGAAACTATTTATAAATTGATTCCTTATATTCCCATTATTATAGTAAATTTAAATTTACTATAATAATGATTTATTAAATAGTATCTTAATTAACAATATCAAGAATACATGATTATTATTTGATGTTTGATATATTAATTTCCTAATTGTTTTAAAACATATAATAATCAAATTAACCCTTTTAATGCAGAGGCCAGGCGAGATATAGCTACCAAAGAAGCAGCGTCTCGCTAATTATATAAAATATGTCTAATTAAATGTTTTATAATATGCAATTTATTAAATATACATAACAAATTAAATATTCATTAATTTCAAAATATTCTAATATATTATATTATATCAAAATAACAATACTGTTATATTGTATTTAATGAGATATATTATATTATATTTATAAAATAATAATTAATAAAATAGTTTTAATTTTATTTAAGGGTTAAGATAATAATTAATAAATTATTATTATAGTAAATTTAAATTTACTTTACATATAAAGGCTCTATTTATAAATAGTTTCAACATATAATTATATACATACATACATCTATAGATTCGTTTAAATGTAGTACCATCATAATAGTATTAAACTAATAATCCATAAATAGAGTCTTAAATTAAAAATTATAATTTTATATACTTTATAATTATATATAATTATATATAATTAATAATATCAAGAACACATGCTTATTATGTGAAATTATCATATTAATATTATATTATTATATTAAAGTAAGTGTTACTAACCTATTTAAAATTTCTAAATACTAATCTAATCTAAATCCTTATTATAAATAGGATTAATACTATCAATTAATTAAATAAACATGATATTGAATTATGTGACGATATTTAGAACTAGTTAACAAACTTTCTATTTTGTATATATATATATATATATATATACATAGTAGAAGCTCGGTAACTCAACATGCCGATAACTCAACATTGCCGATAACTCAACACCCAAATATTTGGTTGGATTCGTATCTTTTACATGTTAACAAAAACCATATTACTCAACAAATATAACTCAACATTGTTTTTATAATCCTAGCCTATACATTACATGTAAATATACATCCGATAACTCAACATTTATGAAAAATCAAAATATCACAAACATATGTTGTTGGAAAAAAACTACATTGCTCAACAAATATAATTCAACATACATTATTCAACATGGTTTTATTTAATAATATATGGATATAAATATATAAACGTAAAAATACAATTACAATTATTATATTATCATACGAGTACTATTTTTAATGCATTTATGTGAACAAAACATTAATTAAGTTATTCATTTATACATCCGAAAACTCAACATACTCGCTAACTCAACATGAAAACTCCGTCCCGTCAATGTTGAGTTATCTTTGACTGTATATATATATATTTAAATTAAACTAAATTAAGCCTTAACAATTATTTTTTTCATTTTAATATATTATCCCATATTAAAATTAAAGGATATTAAAGGATATTACGTATAATTGTATTATTATAATACATATATGTAGTACATATTATGTACATATTATGTACATATATGTATTATAATAATAAAATTATAGGTAATATCCTTTAATATCTTTTAATTTTAATATTTTAATACGTATTATAGAATTAATATCTGAATATGATTTTATCCAATATTTATTTTGTAAATGTTATAATTTTATTAATAATATCTCTTTTATTGAGTTTATGTAATATTCTCGTTGATATTTATATTAATTAGTATTAATTTTTATATATATATATATATATATATATATATATATATATATATATATATGTGTGTGTATATGATTGTATGGGTGTATGTATGAGTGTATGGGTATACTATATATAAATGCTTTATTATTATCAGTTATTAATATTTTATTTAAAAATGTTATGAGTTCTTTTAAATACATTAATGTATTATTAATTAAGTTTAATTTTCTTATTAATAGTAATAAAATAGGTATAAGAGTATAATTAAGTTAATATGTATTATCTAAAATAATATATATATAATATATATATATATATATATATATATATATATATATACATGTATATTAATAAATAATGCTATAATAATATGAAATAATATAAAATAATAATATATGTTAATGTATGGTAATCACGATAATAATAATTACATTTATAATATTTGGTATTATTATATTATAGCAATAGAAATCTAATGTTAAATAATTATTAATCATTATATTTCGATTGTGTAAACTGATAATTAAATATAATAATAATAATATAATAATAATATAATAATATTTAATATAATAATATTAATGTAAGATAAATATACAAAAAAAAACAATCAACAAAAAATATATTAATTTATGAAATAAATTCAGATTATAAATATTTAATTGTCTTCAAAATGAAAACGAATATATTATGCAATAATAATCATATAAGTTCGCATTATCAAGGTTATATATGTTATTGTATTAATATATATATATATATATATATATATATATATATATATATATTATTACATTTGTATATAATTTAAAATGAATATTATTTTATAATTATTATAATATTAACTATAGTTTGTTAAAATATAATATAGTTATATATAAATATATATATATATATATATATATATATATATATATATATATTCTATATATAATATTACATATAATTATCATTACAATGAAGTATTTCATTATTTTATATTTACATTTTTTGATATCTACTTTATTATTAACAATATTGTTATTAAATAAAAATTATAGTTATTAGTAACTTTAAAAATATTCTTTTTCTATAAGATTTAAATTAAAAATATATTAGAAATAATTAAGTGATTATTGATTTATATAAATATACCTATAGCTATATACTAATAGTATACTACTATATAATATATATACACACATATATACAATTACATATACATTAACAACGATATTTGAACATATTTTAATAATTATATATATATATATATATATATATATATATATATAATACTTAAAATAATTTACAAATTAAAGTCATTGAAGACATAATTAATAATCCAAGACAAAGGTAAATATATATATATATATATATATATATATATATATATATATATATATATATATATATATATATAATATTAATATTCATATAATAGTGAATAGTTTTATATGGGATTTGTATATGTTATTTAATGTATGTTGTCCTGAAGTAAGTCTTAAACCAATATATAAATATCGTAAACGATGGCTTTGTCCGAATTTATTGAAATGTGTTATTAAAAAAAATGAATTATATAATAATTACTTTATTTACTAATTACAAATTCCGAAACAAACTATAATCTCTCTATAATTTATAAAAATTATAAAAATATATTGACTTCAGTTTTGAGAAAAGCATTACATTATAGTAACGATATAATGTCTAAGTCAAATGATTCTAAAGCCACTTGGAATATTATAAATCATTTGTTAAAAAAAATTTACCATTATCTGGAGATTTACCAGATCCTTTTACTTTTAATTATTATTTTAGTAATATTGGATAGAAGTTATCTAATATAATTAAAAATAATTCTAAATATGATAATTTTAAATATATAGATACACAAGTTAATTCAGTATTTTTTACAAGTACATGCGTTGATGAAATTAATTATTTAATTTAAAATACTAAAAATAAATATAGCACCGATTCAACGGAATAAATATGCGACTAATTAATTTAAAAATGAATTATCGCCTCTACTACCATTATTTTTAACAGATGTTTAAATGATGGAATATTTAAAATTGCAAAAGTAATATATCTTTATAATTGAGTGCGGAAAATTATAGACCAAATTCACTATTGCCTCAATTATCTAAAATTCTAGTGAAATTGGATAAAGTAAGATTTACTAGTTATCTAAATAAATGTAATATTATAATTGATTTATAATATGGTTTTAGGGCTAATATGTCAAAGTCTTATGCTTTAATTGATACAATTGAATTTGTTACTGACGCTTTAGAAAAATGTGATAAGTGTTCTATTGTTTCAATTGACCTCAAAAATACATTTGGTACAATAGATCATTCGATACTTATTAAGAAATTACAATTATATGGAATCTGGAAACTGCATTAAAGTTAATAATCAGTTACCTTAATAATCGCATACAAAATGTAAATAGGCATGATGCAAATTATACATTTCTAGATATTAATTGTGGTGTTCAACAAGGATCGGTATTGGGATCAATATTATTTTTAATATATATTAATGAAATGATAAATATTTCTAATAAGGTTAAGATATATTGTTTGCTGACGATAACATCTTATTTTTAAAAGTGACAATATGTCTACCATAGATCTTGAACATATTATTCAGGAATATCTAGATATATTGTATGAATGGTTATGTATAAATAAATTGTCTATAAATATACAAAAATCAACAGAAATTCTATTTAATATTAGAAATTCACTTTCATCTATTAGATTAAATATTATTATTAATAATATTTCTATAGAATTGTATAGTAACATCACATTTTTAGGTTTATTTATTGATAATAAATTAAATTGGAAAATACATATTTCCCATATATTAAGAAAATTATCAAAATCTATTGCCATATTAAATAAAATCAAGTATAAATTAAACGAAAAAAGTTTAATTATAGTTTATTACGAAATGTGTAAATGTCATCTTGCTCACATATATGGGGTAATAATTTCGAAAGTAATATTAAGCCAATATCAAAACTACAAAATCAAGTAATTAGACTAATTTGCAAAGATGTTCATAGTTCTATACTCTATAAAAAAAATCCATAATGAAATTTATAGATATTGTTATATTAAAAACTCTAATTGTTATGTTTAAAGTAAGTAAAAGTACTCTTACTAATATTAAACAAACAAAAATGTATTTCTGTTCATAAAACATATATTTATCATGACAAAAATCAGAACTCATAGAAAATCGTTTTGTATTTCAATTATTGGCCCAAAATTATGGAATTATTATTATTAATAATTATTATTATAATATTAAAAAAAAATATTATCACTTTTAAAAAAGACGTCAAAAAATGTTTTTGTAATTTTACTAATTTTTTTATAATATTTTATTTATCACTTTTTCTTATTTTATTGACTATTTTTATACTCTTTTATATTATTTTTTCTATTAATTACAATTGTATATGTTATTTAATAATGATGACATTTGAATATTAAATTATGAATAAAGTAAAATGTATATATTAATTACATTATACTTTAATTACATCAATACATCATATACTAAATATGGTTATTTAAATTTAATATTTTGCTACAATACAATTTATCGATTTTAAAGTTGGATTAGTGATATTCAAATTGTTCAGTATTGTATTCAATCGATGAGAGGGTTTGACTTAATTGATATAACTCGGTTTTTTTTTAGTTTTCATGGGTATTACCATTGAAAATATGTTATTATTGTGGCAAGTTTATACAGCTATAGCTATGATTGTAGTGTATTGTTTATTGGGTCATGCTAATCTTATATTGTTTCAGATTTGACAAATTTATTATCTTATATATATTTTGTTACAAATTTTAAATTTATTTATAAACATTATGTTTTAATTTTTTTGTTTTAAAGTTTTATAATACTTATATTTAACCAATACAATTTAAATACAATCTCCATAGTTATTTTTTTGTATTACTATACTCATACTTTTTTTTCAACGGATGATCCAAAGCTTTGCTTCAATATCTATCCGGGTTCTTATAGCAAATTCTGAATTATATATTGATATTTTGTTATTTTGTTATTGCTATTTTTATTTTGATGGAGTCCTTTCCATCCCATCCAGGAACTTTAAGTTTATATTTATAACATGGCTATAATATCCCTTCGAAGCCGCGCTCGTGCATCTATGGTATTAACGAGAGCCGATCATTTATTTATACATAATTATAAAATATCACTAATATAAATATCTATTTGAATGGTCCGGATAAGTCTTGAACTCGCGTCCTACTACTTGTATGTCTGTCGCCCTAACCAACTGAGCCACATAGGCAGTTGGCTTAAAAGCCTAGATGAATGAAAAAGCAAAAGCTTGTCTGGTCATTCACCTATTTACGAGATTACGAGAAGTATATTAGTAAACGATAATATATAAATAAAATATATAAAAATATAATATTGTATTAAAAGTGTATTATATAAAGTGTATATAATATAACATATTACAAACAATCAATCTATAATACTATTAAATTAAATATAAATGAATAAACATAATTTTTTTTTAAATATATTAAAAAAAAAATACTAGTTATAAGGCTGCTATTAAGTACAACATAGGATAATACTATTGCCACCGAGTATACATATAGGTATGATGCTACTCATCCTATAGGATGAGTAGAACATCAACTTTCAGGTAAGAGTGCTCCAAATTGTTTAGCGTAGGAGAGTATTTCAGGTTTGTTATATTTGTTAGTAGTCAGTTTTATGTCGGTAATTAATATCAGTATCTATTGTATCGGTTGAAATCTGCATATATATAATATAAACAATATCTTTTCGGTATGCCAATTAGTCGGTTTGCGTAAGCCAATTTGTGTTCGTATGTGTAGTTCCAGTATAGTTTTAAATTTTTACGTATTCAGTATATTGATTAAAAGATCGTTATCATAATTATGCATGTGAATAATGTTATTATAATTAAATCTACATTTCTGAATAATATGATTTAGGCAGTCATTTTATAATTACACCCTCGCATTAAACAGTTTGTATTTAAACTTGGAAACATACGTTTACATCTATAATGTGTATACAGTAGACTGTTCTTAAGCTTTACCATATCTACAATGATTTCAAACACCTAATGTCATATGGTAGAGAATTCCAGTATTTAGGAGCTACCACAGAGAAAACAGATTCAGAGTGAGCAGAGATAGTCGAACGTTGCACAATTTTCATCGTGTGACATTTCCTGCTAGCTCAGCTAAGGGTATGCATACTGATCAAGTCAGCTAGGTATTCGGGAGATCTAAGATGTATCACCGTATGGGTGATGCATAGTAGTCTGTACCTGCAGAGATACCTAAACTTAAGCCAGCCGAGTGATCGCATTAGAGTCGATATTGATACTATTGAAGATAACTTCAGTTTATATAGGGTGCGTATAGCACGTCGTTGTATCTTCTCAAGTTTAAGCATAATCTTTAGGGGTAGATTGCATAGAAGTAAACAGCAGTATATTAGTCTACTGAAGACTAGCGAGTGTATTAGACTTTTAGTCATTGAAAAAGTCAATTTATTACGTGATTTTCTAATATTGTAAAGAAAATAGTTGGCATTGAGAATCATTATAGATATGTGGTCAGAGTAATCTAGGTGGGAGTTGATGGTGAAACCAAGAGTTGTTATGGATTGTGATGTAGGGAGGGCTAGTAGAAATGGGTGGGTGATGATTAGGGGGTAGGTAGGTCTGGAGATAATTATGGTGTCAGTTTTGGTAATGTTAAGTGATAGGGAATTATGGGAGAACCAGTCAGTAAGTTCTGTGAGGTAGTTAAAAATAGAAAGTTGAATTGAGTTGGAGTCACAAATCGTGAAATGGGAAAAGAAGTATACATTTGTAGATCATCTGCAAAGAGATGGTAGTGGATGTAAGGATATTTACGAAATATGGATTGTATGGGTAAAATATAAATAATAAAAAGTAAAGGACCAAGCACGGAGCCTTGTGGAACACCATGAGCTGATAAACGGGGTAGAGAAGGATGAGTTAATTTTCACTGAAGAGGACCTAAAGAGGACCTAAGGAAAAAAATGACATAAACCAGCTGTGTACTTGACCATGAATACCGATTTCATTGAGTCGTAAAGAAAGAATGTCATGGTTTAGAGTGTCAAAGTCACTGGATAGGTCAAGTAACACAAGGTAGCACGGGGCTTTGTTGTCAAGGGATATTAGTAGATCATTAATGATAAGATTCAGTGCTGATTCAGTGCTCCGATGGGGTAAGTAAGCACTTTGAAACTTATCAATAATTGAATTGGTAGTGATATAGTGAATAAGTTGAGCAGATACAATTCGCTCTAAGGTCTTAGAGATTGATGAAAGCTGGGAGATGGGACGATAGCTCGACAGGTTCGAGTTGCTAAGGGTAGTTTTTTTGTAATTGGGGTGATATATGAGTGTTTCATAGACTGGTACGATCGATGTAATAAGGGACGCATGAATGATCATTGTTATGTGTTCAATTAGCAATGGCTAAAGGGTACGAAGTAAAGTAAGAGGAATAGGGTCGAGTGGGGAATTGGATTTTAGTGATGCCATTAGAGAGAGCACATATGGACGAGTAGGGAGAGTGAACGAGGACCAGTGATTATGGGAAGCTAGTGAATATGAGTTGAGCGTGAGGAGATCAACATTCACATTGGGGAGAGCAGCGATGATATTCGATACTTTATTCTGGAAGAAATTAGCAAAGGAGGAGCAGAGGACTGTATCCGGTTGGTCAGGAAGGTGCCTGGGTTTTGATTTACCTACTAAGGTGAATGATAGGTTGTAGGCTTGCTTAGAGGAGGTACCATATTTACAAAGCAAGTTAGTAAAGTATGATGATTTAGTGGATAAGAGTTTTTTCCTGTATAATGAGCGACATACTTTAAAGGAACACAGGTCTGAGTTCATTTTAGAAGAAGCATAAATGGACTGTAGACGACGAAGTGACTTTCTCATATTGGTGAGTTCAGTGTTGAACCAGGGGGATTTGGGATTATTACGGTGGGTAAGAGTAGTTGAGGGAGCATAAAAGTCAAGGGAATTAGATAGCGCCGTGTTGAAGGCGTCAAAGAGAGAGTCAGGGTCAGATAGCGGAGATGTAATATTATTCATATGATCAAACACGGAGTTAACAAACAAGGGTTGATTTATAGAGAAGATGTTTCGAAAGTATCTTGGAGGTCGAGTATTGTGCACTACTGTTAACTGTAAAACAAATAGGATAGCGAAGTGATCAGAGATTAGAGTGCTTTGGGTGGGAGAGGAAATTAAGTTGGAGTCAGATGGAGATAAAACAAGATCAATGATGTTACCATTAGATATAGTTGGGAAGTGAATGTGTTGTGTTAAGGAGTGCTTAAAAATAAGTTTCTTAAGAGAAAGGGAAGCATGATTATCAGTATTCACTTGAATATTAAAGTCACCAAGAATAATTGTGTTGTAAGAAGACATGGATTCTAAAATGGTAGAGAGGTCATTAAGGAAAGACCGAATGCTGGATGATGGTGGGCGATAGATGATTATAAACACAATGGTAAATAGGGAGGGAAACTGAATGTTACAGATCAACATTTCACAAGAAGAGAAATTAGGGGTGGAAGAGGAAATAAGCTTGAGCTCAGTGGAGAACAACAGGGCAAGACCACCACCACGGTTAGGTGTGGATCTGTTAGCGAGTAGTAATGTGAAGCCATTGGGAGTTAATTGAGATGCTAAAGCAGAGTCATCATTTGTGAGCCAAGTTTCGGTGATAGCAGATATGGAGCAATTAGAGTCAATGATTAATTGAGTGATTAAATCTACTTTATTCTTGACTAATCTCGCATTAAGGAGTAGAAAGGAGTAGTTATTGGGAGAGTGTGAATTTAGTCAATTCAAAGGTTTAACATTAGTGCGGGAGGATTTACAGAAAGAGTCATAGAATTTATACCAAGACTCAATCTCAACATCAGTAGGCAGGTAGTGATTCGATTTCCAGTCAATTCTACCAGAGGTGATGGGGGATCGAAGTTGATAAGTAAGGGTTCGTCTATTAAATACACACTTTATGTCATGACAGTGGGCTTTCGATGCATGGAAAAGAATTCGACCAGCCTTGATGGTTGGAGGGTCAATGTATTGACGTATGAATAGATATTTATAGGTAGATGACTGAAGTAGTGACCTAGAGTTAATAAGGGTATCGGTCGCACATGACGAAGATAATACTAGGTTGGCATAGTGAGAGATGAAGGAGTAGTCAGTGATGGTGATGGGGTCTAGTTGAAGGTGTGCAAATAGTGATTTTATGTAGGTAAGGTTTCTGTCAGCAGGTAGGATATGTTCAATGATTATGGATGGTTTGGAAACGCAGGAGTGAATAGTGGGTGGATTAAGTAGGGTGGAGGTAGAAGGGGATAGAGGTAAATTTGACAATGGCAGAGAAAGATTTGGTTGTTGATTTATTTAGGGCATCAGGAAGAGATGAGATAGCGGAAGAGAGTGACTCTAGGATGGTGGAATCATTAGAATAGGGAGAGAAGGAAGATAATTTGGTAGTAAGAGACTCAATGCCAACTTGTAATTTGTTAAGTTTATCATTAATAAAGGTATTACCAGTAGATAGGTTAGTATTAGTGCATACATCACATTTGAACACAATGTTAGGAAGGGAGAAACTAGCCCTGAAGTATTTTGGCATATTCTGGGATCGACACATAGCTGGCAAGGATAGGTATAGGCATTTGTAGTGAATGGTGTTGTCACAGCCATCACACGAAATGGCATCATCAGGAGTGGAGACTTCATTGCACTTCAGGCAGGACATTGTAGGAATCGATGCGGCAACAGGAGTAGTCATGATGTAGAAGACCAGTCGGATGACGCAGCACGTGATGGTAGAAGCAGCCGTGCAGGTATCTGTATGGGTATAGATATGCTGGCGAGTATCTGCGTTCTATAGTAATCAAGGAGGTAGTAACTAACCGAGTATGGTAGGTTGTTAGTCGGCTGACTACCTTAAAGATACTGCAGTGGGAGGTCCACTGAGTTCGATTAGCCAGCCAGTAATCGGTAAGTTTAATAATATATACAGGGGTCTGTATTTAAAGTTACAATAACAATATATACATATATGTATAATCTACAAATACTAGTAGTAGATAGACAGTTTTTTTTTTTTTACTAAAAACCCATATTAGTAGTGCATGAGTGTATATCAGTATATTCAATTAGTGCACATAAAATAAAGATATATAAATACTTTAATATAATATAATAAATAAATTATTAGAAAATAAATCAAATAAATATGTTATGCAATAATGAAATTAAATATATAATGAATAAGATTTAAAATTAACAAAATAAAAAATAAAAATGAAAAATAAGTAATAAATAAAAATAGATATATATATGCAATTATGAATTTAATGAAATGTACAAGTAATTTAAATCAATTAAAAAATTTATATTTTAATTTAATTTAAAACTAGGTCAATTTGTACATTTGATTTACACTAAAAATTACACATATAATACATATTAGTTGGTGATTTATTTAATTAATATCTAATAAAGTATATAAAGTATATAAAATATAATTTAATAAATAAATTAACGCATATATATATACAAATATATATATTTAATAAATATAATAAAAGTACATAGAATCAATATACTCGAAATAAATATAAATATATATAAATATCAAAATAATATATATATATATAAAATAAAATAAAATAATCTAATAAGTGACTTAGCTTATAAACACGTCTGTATGGCATGAAGGTTTATTTAAGAATGTTAATTCTTAAATAAACATATATGCAAATATTCATTATATTGTCATTATGTTGTTATTATGTTGTTATTATGTTGTTATTATGTTGTTATTATGTTCACGTATGTTCATGTATGTTTTTCCATGTGTCTTTGCTTCAATAAAGATATACACGAACTTAACTTTATTATAAGTGGCAATACGAATAGGATTTTAGAATTTTATTAATTATTTCTAGCCTTTATTACATATATATATATATATATATATATATATAATTTATATGTAACCAACTAATGTATATTAATTAATGAAGAATTACTAATGTAAGAATATGCTCAAACTGTATCAGTGAACGTTTAATAGCTGATGATCCTACAGAATGCGAAATAGGTATATTATTTTTCATAAATATTATATGAAGTATTTTGTATACACGACAAACTAATATATAGGTAAATCTGAATATGTCGATAGAGTAAGGTGTACCATAGATGAAGGACTATGCTTTATAGTAATATCAATAACTAATGCAAAGGTATGTATAATATTTAGTCTAATACTTAATTTATATAATATTAATAATTGTATTAATAATTATTTTAAATAAAAAGAATCTAGTTATATAGAGTGCACTTTATATAAAACTCTAATTATATTTATATTTAGTTATATTATTATTGAGAATATACATTATTACTTAATAAAAAACATATTATAGTATATTATACTAGTACGTTATAGTATATAGGTGTAGTAATCCGATGTTATAATATACATTTTATATTATGAAATATGTTATACCATTTTATATTAGTAGAATTATGTACTAAAAAAAAAATCGGATTTGAAAAAAAAAATTAAATATTTGTAAGCAGTGTGAAAAACTAGTCTAGAATCTATTAACAGAAACCATTCAGATCATATTTTTTTTCAAATTTATATCGGTGTAATATTTGCTTGTGATATCTTAATTATTTAATAATAGTAATACACTGTATTAATACTACATTTAAGTTATACATTAACATTAACATTAATTATATTTTATATTAATATATTTCTTAATATGATTTCAAATATTTGATAAATAGTTATTTGAGAAGGATTATTAAAGGCTTATAAATTATAAGTTATAATTCAAGGAAGTAAAAAAGTATCAACACTAAAACACATATTAGAATATCACAAAAATAACATGTGATCTAGAAATATTAAAAATATGCGACATATGATTGTTTCATTGTTAAATAGTTTATATTTTATGTAAATTAATATCAAATAGATGTGTTGATGAATTCATAAAATATATTGAATAATTATCATAATTTGTGAATTAGTAATAGAGTATTGATTAAAATATCTACTAGATCTGGTGACAAGTGTATTTTATTATTTATTGTACATTAGACCGGTTCGTTCGATTCAATTTGTAATCCTTCATATAAAATATAATACATATCTATATTTTAGTATAATATGTATTACAAATTTTTATAAAAAAATAGTTACCTTTTGTCACGAAGCATTTAAAGTTTGAAATATAAATTATTATTTTTAAATAAAATGTATAATATTCCATGTATAATAGTAATGACGCCATCTTATTATCTTTGATATATACAAATATTTAAATTAATATTTAAAATTACTTATGTATTTTTATTATATTTAATGAATTGGTATATATACCATTATTTATATTTATTAATAATATAATATCTATATTTCATTTTTATATATACAAATTACCAATATTAATGTCTCCTAAAACTCGATAAAAATACACCATTTTACAAAATATTTATTTCAAAATAATTCAAAAAAATAATTAATTTTTAAAATTAATATATATAATTATATTTTACATAACTTTGAGTGATCAGATTGTATTGAATTATGGATATAAGTTAGATATAAATGTCCTTTATACAACTAATATTAAAAAAATTAAAAAATATGTAAAATTATTTTGTATTTCATATTTCAAATAAAAATCCAAAAAAATTTACAAATGATGTTAATTTTGTTTCTATAAATAATTTTTAATTTTTTAATAATTAATTTGAATTGAATTATTATTATCTATGAATTATATATTTTAATTTTTTAAATTAAATTGTAATAATTTATTTATATTAAATTATACGATTTTTAGACATTTTTTTTTACTAAAATTATTTTATAAAATTTGGGCATCTAGATTGTTATGAAAAATATTTTGTATTGTTTATACTACTTGTAATATATGTTTCTAGGATATATCCATAGTTGGCTTAAAAAAAATCATTCAATTTTATAAAAATTGAATAAATCTTATTTCTTTATCTTCCCCATGTTAAATTTTATATGTATTCAATGTTAAAATTAAAAGGTCTCGTGACATAACAATATTTAAGATATAGGTCTAACATTTTAAACACTTATTTATCATAGCATATATAATTGTTATAGATATGAAGGTTTATAAAATTCTAAAAAAAAATAGTACGAACCGGTCTATTGTACATGGTAGTTGTATTGATGAATTACAAATAATACTTTAAAATTAGAAGTTCTGAATCATAATAAAAATAATTTTTGTTTAATTTGGGATAAAAATCTCATTTATAGATCTTTATTTTGTATATATCATAAATAAAACATTATATATATATAAATATATATATATATATATATATTTATATATTTAAACACCTCATCAAATACATCTACTACATTATCCCTCCTCTAGTTACCTATACATCGTAATAATCCCCCCATCCGACCTCCTATACCTGCCCAATTACGAATTCCTAAACTTATGTAACTTAAAACTTTCCCCCCATCCTTCATAACCGCTAATATCCCATCACCTTTCCCTTATCATAAATCGTATGCATCTACTATTATATCATCTTCCTCTCCTACCCCTAGTAAATCTCCTATCGTCCACCATGTACCTCCTAATTCTACCACACCCATACTCTTCCCATATCTCGTAAACTTCAACTAAATAATATTATTCGTAACAATTCACTTGTCATTGAACATTTAAAGCTCTTTGGTATGAATACTGAAGTCATTTCATCAATCCTTATACATATGCTACTGCATAAAATATGTATTTCTACAGTCAAATTTAAACACAACAATGCAATCATCCAGTTCTCTAGTAAATCATTTTGTGACATGTACAGTAGATTTAGATCTACTAAAGTTAATCCCCGATTCTCACACCTATATATACGAAATTCCCTACCTTATAAAACCCGTTTATTAGGTAACATATTTTATCATGCATATATATTAAAACTAACCCCTATACATACTAAACCTATATTTAATATATATATACAGAGTCATTTGAATTACGACTTATATATAATTATATTGACTGATCTCTTCCACCAATTACCATAATTCCAATTCTCTTTATTCACTGGGAATCTTCCTACCTTAAATTTAAATCTTCCGTTCCATCATTTAGTAATCTCTCCATTAATACTAATTCAGACCCCACACTTAATAATCCTTCTGAAAATTCCAACTCCCCTTATATTCCTGTAATATCAACTCCATCTATTGATTTAAATAATTCCACCATCACAAGTGTCCCAGTTGTTGATTTACTAAAATCTAATCATATATCTACACCCTCTCTAACTAAATCTGCATGACTATCTGAACACATTGCCCTAATAAATATTCGTTCTCTTCGTTCCAATGCCTCACTCTTATTACCATTCCTTAAAAAGTCCAATTTTAGTATTATTGCTTTAACGGAAACATGGATCTCTCAAGATTATTCCGACATATTTTCCCTATTTCACAATGTTGGTTATACATTAATCTTATCGCCACGATTATCAGGTCGTGGTGGTGGGGTTGGCTTCCTCGTAAAAACGTCTCTACCTTTACCATGTATATCCATATCCCATAACTTCTCCTACTCTGACTGGTTAACCATATCATTCACCCAAAAACACAAATCTATATCCATTACTGTCATTTATAGACCGCCAAAACCAGAATTCGCTTCCTTTCTAAGTGAGTTTTACGATTATTCTAAGATCTTGCTACTGATCTCATAAGTTCACCCACATACCTACTTAGTGATTTCAACTATCATTTTAATGCTACCTCAAATCCACATAGTATGTTCACTAATTTAACAAATTCATTATCCCTATCACAACATGTCAATTTCCCAACTCATATAAATGGAAATATTATTGATCTTGTATTCTCCAGTTCTCTCCATTCTGAACTCATGGTGAGTAATGTTTCTAGGCTTGATCTACTTTCCGATCACTTCCTTATCTCATTCAAAACTAACTTTACTATCACTCTTAATCAGAAAACACGTATTACTTACAGACCCATTAAGAATATTAATTCCATGATATTCTTAGCGGACTTACGTTCTGCTTTAGGTGACTACTGTTATTCTCCAGTTGTATTAAATTCCATACTATCCCATCTTATCGATACACATGCGCTTTCAAAAACTATATCAGTAACTCTACATCTTGATACCCCATGGTTTACTTCCCACCTCATGTACTTGTAACGATCACTTCGTAAATCTGAAAGAATATACATATCCTTGAGATCTTCATCTTCTAGAGCTTCATTCATTGATCAACGTAAGATATACAAGTTAGAAATTTCCTATGCCAAATCTAGCTATTATACTCAGGTTATAAACGATCTTGCTTCTGATAACCAACGAATTTTCAGACTAGCTAATAAGTTGTTATCTCCCCCAAAACCAGCATTACTACCATCTATAATTAACATTTCTCCATTACAATTAAGCTGTCTTTTCTCCAAAATATTTTCTAATAAGATTGACACCATCATAATAAAGATCAATAACCATACCCTTACTGCCAATTATCCTTCAATCATAGTTACCCCACCTATATCTGTTTCTTAAGTTTTTTTCGTCCGCCACATATATCTCTCATATCTAAACTACTAAATTCATCCTCTTCGATATCTCCCTCCGATCCTGTTCCACGATCTATTTTTAAACTTTACTCCGATTATCTATGTCCAACTATCTATAACATCATCTCATATTCCCTAAATTCCGGTACTGTCCCTTCAATTTTTAAACAAGCAATAATCACTCCCATTCTTAAAAAACCTTCACTCGATCCTGATTCACTTCTCAATTATCGCCCAATTTCTCAGCTACCTTTGGTGAGTACAATTTTGGAAAGAGTTGTCTCTCGTCAACTAATCTCCTATTTAACCGCCAATAATCTCCATATTCCTCAACAAAGTGGTTTTCGCCGAGGAAACTCCACAGAAACAGCACTACTAAACGTAATTGATGTAATCACTTCTACCCTTAATACTAAACACTGCTGTCAACTAGTAATGCTGGACATATCCAGTGCTTTCGATACGCTTGATCACACAATTCTATGATCCCGTCTACACCTGCTTGGGGTTAGAGACCTTGCCCTCTCATTGTTTACTTCATATCTATTTGACCGTAGTAGCAGTGTAAAAATATATAATTATTTTTCTTCCCCTTCTCCTATGAAATATGGTGTTCCCCAGGGATCAGTACTCGGTCCCTCACTTTTCTCAATTTATTTATACCCATTACCATCCATAATATCTAAATATCCAAATATATATATTACCATCTTTATGCAGATGACATACAACTATATATGTTTCTTCCAACTAATTCATCACCAGGTCTCAATAATCAACTCTCTAATTGTGCTAATGACATTAAAGAATGGCTTATTTCTAATAATCTTCTCTTAATACCTCCAAAACTACATTGTTGAATCTTTCTCCATAACCAACTTACTTCCCTCCTTTTCTTATTGATAATATTGTAATATCTCCTTCTCCTACTGCATCTAACTTAGGTGTACTTTTTGATTCTAGACTTTCCTTCATTGCTCATATTACTGCCATAAATAAATCTGCAAATTATTATCTATTTAGAATTAGAAAAATATGAACATCAATTACTGTATCTCATACTAAAACTCTAGTTAATTCCCTTGTACTCTCACGTATAGATTACTGTTCCTCAATCCTTATAAATCTTCCATTATCATCTATCTCTCCCTTAAATCGAGTTATTCGTACATCAATCCGTACAACATATAACCTACGTATTCGAGATCATTCCTCTACTTCCTCATACCAACACCTATCTCCATGGTTCACATTTAACAAACGCTCTGCTTATCGCATATTATCTATTGTTCATTCCTCAATATACTCTCCAAATTGCCCTTCATATGTTTCTGCTTCTCTTGTACAAAGAGCTCCCCTTCCATCACTTAGAAACCATGCATCTCACCTTCTATCTACCCCTATTCTACGTCCCTCAAAAATGAATACTCGGGCACTGAGTTATATTGGTCCTAAGCTATGGAATTCATTCCCGCCCTATATTAGATCCATAAAATCGCATAAAACATTCATGACATATATACAACAATTGATCTCAGGTGGGAACCTGAATTACTAATATTGTTTGTCATTATTATGTTATCAATTAATTTCAGTACGGCTTATTCTATTTTATTGTATTATTATTATTGGTATTTATTGTATACCTACTTTTATTATTTGTATTATATTATATACACCTTTGAGACATCATTTATGATTTATTTAAGTGTCTAAATAAACATTCAATCAATATATATATATATATATATATATATATATATATATATATTATGTTTAATATATATTTACACACACACACATATATATAGTGTTTTATTTATCATAATGATATCAATACCTACCCTAGATATACACAGCTAGAGGTTGTTTTAATAAACATAACCACAGTATGTTAATGCATCCGGATATGGACCGAATCATCTCAAATTTATACCGAAATATCGGTCACAAAATAACTAAAATTGCCTATACAAATAGATTGAACTGTACTTCGATCAAAAGTTAGTACGTAAAAATAAGATACTATTTTATTTACCAGTTGGACGATTTTATTATATTTTACTATGGAATAAGTGTCATTACAAATATATATGATTTTGAAAATTTTTGAAAATATTATAACTAATATAACTAATAATATTTAACTAATATTTTGAAAAAATAAAACATATTACATATATATATATATATATATATATTTCGTAGTACACAACATATAATATAAAATTTAATATTGCTGGGGATATATATGAATATTTTTAAAACCGTAATCCAATAGTTTAAACATTTATTTTATTTAGTAAGTATACAGATATTGAATATAATTGCATATAGAATTACTAAAATTATTATGGTATAGATATAATTTAAGTATTTTAAATACAAATGTCAATCTAATTAATCTAGGTTTAAGTGAAAGAGAATTCACAATAATACATGTAGACATTATGTTAAATGTAGTATTCATAATAGTAGATATATAAATGTATATAATAATATATAAATAATTATTCCTAGTTGTTACTTTATTTTACATTTAGAAAATAATGCATATATATAATCTGGTAATTAATTACATCATATATTATCATCAATTGACGATAATATATGATGCGTGCTTTTAGTGCAATTTTACATGCGATATAACATGTTATTATCATTATTCTGTATTTGAGTTTATAAACTTTTTAAATGATAATTAACAAAAGTATTTATAATAAAATGGCAATATGAGATAACAATAAAATATATTATACTATAATACATTCTCTGCTGTTATGTGCCGATTATGTTGTTGTGTTATTTTCAATTTGATGTAGATTATACATTTGAATCAGAATCGAATATGGCTTTATTAATTTGTGGAAGTATGTCGGTGATGATATGCAAGATATATAGTTACTTGTAGTTACCTAATTATAAATCATAAGTAATCGGTAGTAGTGTTGTTGTCGCATCAGTTCAGTTATACTGATCGTATCGTCTATTGATATTGGTGGGAATTTATATAATACGCGTATTGACGACCGAATTATTTTATTTAATACCATTAACTGATAAGCAGGTAAATTAATCAAAAGTATGTAATAATAGACCAATATAGATATAACTAGACTTTTATGTAGTAATTTACATTTATAAAGGTAGTATTTTTCTTGTAATTCTAATATTATGTAAATTATGTAGTTGCTGATTTTAATTTGAGTTTAGGAAACTTAACATATTAAGATTCTTATCAATTAAGAAAGATATTTTATTCCTTATCTGATAATTTTTATTGTGTATTATTTATTATAATAAATTTGGGATTATTATCGTTTGAATTTCTTTTGATATTAATATATATAACTTTGGTTTTTTTCTGATTTATTTTTAATGAATTCAACCATTTAATGATCTCAATAATGCATTAATTTAATAGTTTCACTGATATAAAGTCGTTTTCAGATGAAGATTCAATATATAATAGTAATTCATCAGCACATGAGTTGTATTTTATTAGTTTATATTTATCAATGATTTTAAAAATTGGGATTATATATACATTAAATAGTATATGCCCCATGGCATAGCAATATGGAATTCCTTTGCAATTGAGTTTTGTTGAATGGTTCTTAAATAAATTATAGGAAATATGATGCAATAGTTATGCTTATTCATTTGAAAAATTATAACGTATATTATCTAGTTTAAATGTTTTATTTGTTTTCTTTAATAATTTAAATACTGTATCAATCGGTAAATATTTAAAATCATTGAATGATGTTTTATTTCATGGAGAATGTCATAATATGTTTACTTGCGTTATTTGTAAGGGATTTTATATTGTTATTAATTTGTGTATGTTATATTTTCTAAAATCATTGGAAGTATCAGAAAGTAATTTTTGTGGACATTTTTTCTTATTGGTTCGTCCTAATAATGTTTAGGTTAGAATGATACACTGATCATAGTCCACCTGCAATGCAGGTCCTGCATGTAAAGTTATCTGATTTAAAATATAACAAGTTCATTTATAATATGTACATAACAATGATAGGTAGTATATGTATATGAGATTTAAATGACAATGTATCGTTATCAACGTTGGCTTATATAGCTTATAGTGTCACGCATGACCAGCCAGTATCATATGATAATCTAGGCACAACGCATCTATAGAATAAATATGTATAACAATGGCAGTGCAAATGTATTGATTTGAATTATAAGAATACATCATATAATACACATGATAATAATAATACAAACTACACATCTCCCTTTATAGCTTATTATAATAATAAATAGAATTAATATAGAACGGGATTTTTTGAGATTCTGCCTGATCGTATTGTGTATTCGTCTTGTTCAATGTCGTCTTTGATCTGTGATTGTGTTGACTGTAGTTCTATAGTTCTTTGAGTATCTGTTGGGTGGGTTATGGATTGAGAAGTATTTTTAAAGGCTTTAGAAATAATCGACGGCATATTTAGAGTCTCTTTAACATAATTGTGATGGGTCGGCGTTTTAATTAATCTTATGAATTTGCGATTGCGAATCAAGTTTTTATTTTTTACATAAAACTTGGTATTTTCTATAAGATAATTTTTTTATTATCTTGCATATCTTCCACTCCCTTTCTCCTCGTTGGATTGGTTGTAGCCGGACCACGTTTCCTTCTTTCAGCATACCTAAATCTGTAGCTGTATTAACTTGAGTAATATTAGTTTTATTTGATGATGTGTTAATAGATGGAATTGACATATTCGTTCGTCTATTAAACATACTTTGATTAGGGCTATCCATGTTTTCACCTGGAGTATTATGTATGTTCAGTAATCCTAGATATGGATCTTCACCCATTGCGTTGCATCTTCGGAACAAGTTCTTGACGGTCTTTACCGCTGCATCTGCTATTACGTTAGCTTGGCTGTTACCTGGGCTGATGAAATTTAGTTTAAAATTCCACTTATTCGAGAATGATATAAAATCATTTGATGTAAATTGGGGACTATTATCAGTAAATATATTCTTTGGAATACCATGTCGGCTAAATTGTTGTTTTAATATAACTGTAATAGTAGATGTTAATGTATTAGGTATACAGTCTATTTCTATGAAATTAGAAGTATAATCAACTAATACTAAGTAATTACGATCATTATATGTAAATAGGTCCATACCAAGGGTTATCCATGGCACATCAGATCGTTCTATTTTAATTATAGATTCCCTGGGTTGTTGTATGGAGAATGTAGTACAAACACCACATTCTTCTACATACCTTTTTATATCGACCGTCATATTTGGCCAATATACCACAGTTCTTATTCTACGTAGGAATGCATTTATACCTTGATGTCCTTCGTGTAGTTTATGCAGTGTTTCTTGCTTCATGCTATCTGGAATTATTATTCTATCTTGGCGGTAACCTTTTTTCCATATGTATATTGGTGAAATTTAGTCAGACCGTATGCAATAGCAAGCATTTCCTTTTCAATCTGGGCGTAGTTCTTCTCACTCGGATTTAATGTTCTGCTATTATATCCTACAGGGTGTCCATCTTGAGTAAGAATCGAACCTTGACCATACTCGCTAGAATCGTTTTCAAGTGTTAATTCATTATTAGGATTATAAAAACTTAATGTCGGAGCTTACATTAAGCTTTCTTTAATTGTCTTCATAGCTTCTTCTTGTTCGCCAGACCATGTATATAATACATCCTTTTTCAATAACTGTGAAATAGAGGTTGTTAAATTAGAATAGTTTGGGATAAACCGGGATAAGTAGTTGCACATTCCAAGGAGTCTTCATACTGCTTTTACTTCTTTTGGTGTTTCATAATTCTTGATGGCTTCAATCTTCTGTTGATCTATATTTAATCCTTCTTTAGTTATTACATGTCCCATGCATGTTACATTTTCTACTATATGTTCCATCTTCGACTTGTTCAATTTAATGCCCTGTTCTAGACATCTCTTCAAAAAGTTGTTAAGATTAATATTATATGATTGTTCATCTTTACCGTGAATTATAATATCATCTGCGATACAAATTACACCCGTGAGTCCTGATAATGTCTTGTGTAGTTCTCTTTGGAATACCTCACTTGCTACATTAATTCTAAATGGTAGTCTAAGCCATCTGTATCTACCGCTCTCTGTCTGAAAATTAGTTAATAATGATTATGTGTGATCTAACTTTATATACCAATTGGTTAAGTCTGCCTTCGTAAATATCTTCGAATCTCTGAGATCATGTAGCATCTATAGTGGGTAATATATATTGTTCACGGTGTAGTGCACGATTTAGTAAATTGGGATCTAAACATATCCTTATTTTACCGTTTTTCTTTTCGACACATGTTATTTGTGATAACCATGCCGTCGGTTCTTCAACCTTTGTTATAACTTTATATTTAACTAATCTTTTCAGTTCGGTCGACTTTATCTTTAATTTATACCGGTGTTCTTCTATTCGGCATAATCTGTGGGCGCACATTTTCGTCTACGTTGAGATGCAGAGATCCAGGTAAAGTTCCCAGTTTATCTTCATAAATTTCTGTAAGTTGCTTAATATTGTTTATGAAATTATGTTCATCTATCGTTATCAGATTATGTTCGATGCATGTTTTTAGTCCTAATATGGGCTATAGGTTAATTTCATGTATGATACACATCTCTTTGGTAGTTTTCTATGTTGCCGGATTATATATTTCTTCATATGATTGTCCCTTTGGTTTTAGGTTGGAATTATTACACATTGTTAGTGTACCATTGTATTTAGTAATAGTATTTGTTACATATCTCATTGGAAATGTATTTACCGTACTTCCTATATCTATTTGGAAACTTATGGTATGGTTATCTATAATCATATTACATGTAAGTTTATTAAGCTTATTTTGGTTATTAATATTACATTTACAATCATTAACATCGTGTGTACTGTTATGTGTACTATTATTTATAGATTCATCATTCATATTGTTTAGTTGGGAATTATTATAAGTTTTATTTTTACAAACTTTAATGTAGTGTCCCTTCATGTTGCACTTAAAACATACTTTATTAAATGCCGGACATTTTCCATTTTCATGTTCAGTTTCGCATCTTCCGCATTTTCTTCTTGTGTTATATTTGGGTCTTGTAGTCTGGGTATTACTAATCGTGTTAATATTATGTTCATTGTTAATATTAGTATTGAATAGCAATGCAGACTCGGTTGCATGCATCAATACATGCAGCTAAAGATAGATTACGGATTTTTAATAGTTCCTCATGTGTAACAATGCCAACAATAATTCTATCACGTAATATACTATCATTGGAAGAATTACAATAGATACATTGTTTTAGTTGTATACGGAGTATGCTAATATATAATAATCTATCGATTGACTAGATGTTTGGGATAGTGTGATAAATATATATCTTTCATATGTTATGTTAACATCACCTATTATATATTTATCAAAAGATTTAATAATATCATCTATAGTTCTAGTACTAGATAAATCAAACCCTTCATCCTTCTTGAGTGCTTCATCCCCGAGTAAGTTTTCCAGTAGTGCCACTTGTTTGTTGCTCTCCCATTTTGAGATGTCTGCTAACAGTACATAGTTACTCCATCATTTTTTGAATACTTTCCATAAGTTTGAATTCTGGCCACTTAGTTCAAATATATTTGGTACATTGACGTTCATTGTGTGTTATGTAGTCTGCGCCGCTGTCACCATGTAAAGTTATCTGGTTTAAAGTATAACATGTTTATTTATAATATGTACATAACAATGATAGGTAGTATATATATGAGATTTAAATGACAATGTATCACTATCAACGTTGGCTTATATAGCTTATAGTGTCACGCATAACCAGCCAGTATCATATGATGATCTAGGCACAACGCATATATAGAATAAATATGTATAATAATGGCAGTGCAAATGTATTGATTTGCATTATATGAATACATCATATAATATACATGATAATAATAATATAAACTAAACTGCATGTACAGGGCGTGGAAAACTAATAAAGTTAAAAGGAGGTATGTTTAATGAGGAATTAATTGGAATACCGGTTGTATTTTAGTTGATCCAAGTTTATGTTATCATTGCAATATCAATGTTGTGATTGACTACGAGTTCGATATGTTTTATTTCTGATAGATCTATCATCTATTTTGACTTTATTTAGTTCTGGTTTATTTTGTCTTATTAATATTATTTTTTTCTGGTTGATTCGGGATCTCCTTTATGTAAAATGTCTTGTTTTTAAATTAAATCGTAGTGCATATTTAATACTTGTTGTATCTTCATATTATAGTTATTTTGCTATATAGGTTAATTTGCCATATTTGCCTATATGGTTAATCTATGTTCTTTTTCTTGTTCGAATTAGTTCTCATTTGTAATTTGAATTTTTGTGAATGGATCTTTGCAATTTTTAGTTACAGAGATTATCTGTTACTGTTTTTTATTCATATTATCGGTTTAATTTTGTCTTGGTCGCCTAGTCTCTTGTTATTTTGTGTTATTTTATTAGGAGACCTTCACAGAATTTATTGACGTCGCTTGACGATTTAGAATCCTTGAATTATATGATTTAAACGTATTGAGTACTCTTCAGATTTACTTTTGGATATTTCTTGCTGATGTTCAACAAGTTCATTCTTGACACTATTAGCAAATGTCTTATTGGGAATAATATTTGTATCTGTTTTAGAGATGAGAGTTTCTATGCTATTTTTTATTTCGTTTACTTGCTATGCTCTGGTTGATTAGTGTAGGTTATATACAATCAATACACTTCTAGGATAAACCAGATATATTCTGATTTATGTTCATATATTTTACAGTTTTAGTATCCAAGTCATATAATTTTACATAAATAGATGACTATATGCGACATAGGATTAATGATGATCCACTAACGATGTCAATGTATTTTTACATATTTTACATATATTTTACATTTTGTAGTCATTATTGGAAGCTAGTGCAGTGATAATTTTAATGTCGATATATATTTAAATTATATTCATTCTATTATTATCTGCGTATCGATACGAAATTAATGAAAAGTAGTCATAAAAACAACAACAAATTCAACTTCAATAACATTAAACTTAATAAATATACTTGTCCGTTCAGTTTGAAATTGCATTAATGTAAAACGATAATTTGTGTATATATATAATAATAATAATAATAATAATAACATCATATTTTTCAATTGCCTTGGTGAAGGAATAATCAGAGCTTATCAAGTCTTTCACCCATTTATGATTACATTATACAGGAATAAACATTATATAAATTAATTAAATATATAAATAAATTAATTAATTATAAACATTATACAGGAATATAATTAAAAACAAGAAATAGTAGAACAACAAATAGAGTACAAAATTCAATTATTAAAATAAATCATCAACTTATAAAGCATAAACAAACATATTATATAAACTGTCCATCAAGTCCAAAACCTTAGGGAATATACTTTCGCCAATAGTATATAAACTGGTAACATTTGGATTTATAAAATGCATCCATACTACCAAATATAAAATACGACACATTTTTGAATTAAGAGTGTCAACGAAATATAAAAAAAACAAATTCCATCATTATTCTACTAACTCTTAAATATAAATATATAAATATAATAAAAGAAATATTTAATTAAAAATAATACAATTATAAATAGTAAATAATTTATAAGTTTATATTCTGTATAAAGAGCAGAACATGATTTAGATATAATAATAAACATAAAATAATATTATTAAAAAAACTCCTCGTAATATAATCATCATTATAATAAAATATATAAATATATAAATATATAAATAAAAAATAATAAAAATATATTAAAAAATTATAATAAAACAAATAGGAAAACACTATACAACTAAATTATAATAAATTATAATAAACCTTAGATAAAAATAAAAATAAAAATAAAATAAAAGTAAAACTTAGAATAATAATAATAAAAGTATTATAACAAATTAGTCAATTACAATTTTCAATATGTCATTTTAAAAGTAAATTATATTATAAATCGGATAAAAGTTAAATAAAATTATGTCATGAGTCAGCTAATATTTAAAAGTCATTGTTTTATAAATTAATTTTAAAATTAATAATATTAATATTTTCATAAGTAAAATTAAAAGTTAAAATTATAATTTAAAATGACATGTCAATTAAATTGCGATTAACAATTTAATGGTAACTATTTAATACATTTTTTTTTATAAAGTTCTTTTAAATAAATTTAAATTTAAAATTGTTCTTATGGAATCATCTAAATTATTCCATAGTCTAGGACCTGTGATATATAAACAGAAATATTTTCTATCTGTTCTAACTTTAAATCTATGGAATAAATAGGTATTATGTAATTGAATTGGATATAATGTTTGCAAATTAATAAGTAATAAATTATTCCTGGCCCTAAACATAAACTTTATTGTATTCATTTTAACGATATTATGACATTGTAATGACTTATGATTAACATAAAAAGTTAAATAATTAGAATCATTATTTATAATTTTCAAAGCTCTTTTTTTGTATACATATTTTATTTAAATTTGAAAAAAATGTATTACCCCAAATGAAAATAACAAGTGACCCCTATACCGAACCTTATGGTACACCACATTCAATATTATTAATATTTGAAGTAGTATTCATAAAACTAACATACTATTGCCTATCTTTTAAATAGCTTTCTAATATTTTGAGAGCTCTTATACTATATATACTAAGTTTTTTAATTAAAATATCATGAACTAAAGAATCGAAAGCGTTACACAGGTCAATGGATACAATAGCGCAATCATTTAAATTTCCAAATTTAAATTAACTGTTTCAATAACATCGGAAATTGCATCAGAAGTTGATACATTTGTTTGAAGCCCATATTACGTATCACTGATTATATTAAACTTGTTGAAAAATGTCAAATTTCTAACTTTTATTAATTTTAAAATAATTTTGTGAATTGGGGTAATAATGAAATGGGTTTATAATTTTCTGGTTTAGATCTATCATCTTCTTTAAATAATGGAATTACTTTTGATGTTTTTTAAAGCAATTCGAAATATTAGTATTAGCGATTTGAAATATATATATAAATATATATATATAGCAATATAATTATAACAATATAAATTTAACATTATAATAATATATAAAATAAATAATATTTATATTACAAAATTAGAAACATGTTGGAAAGTGTGTTTGGGAAATATGTGCAATGATTATATTATTCGCATGAACAATGGTTTACATCAAATATATATATATATGTGTGTGTGTGTATGTGTGTGTGTATAATGTTCATAAATAAAGTAAATTTGAATTAAATCAATACATTAGTAATACTTTGACATTTATTTACTATTAACAATATACTATCTAATGGAAATTATATTGATTACATTATAGATATTTTATAATCAACTATATGAAAATATATTTGATAAAATAGTGTAAATGGCTATACTAGTTACCAATTCAAGTGAATATCCTAATTATATGAACTCTATTTAATTATAATACTTAAGCAATTTAAAATAAGAATAAGTCAATAATTCATAAAGATGTGAGATACAAAATTACTTATACATTGTAATATTATAATAGGGTATTAACATGGGTTTCTCGCTATTAGTGCATTTCTCTTAGATGTATTATATTATTTCACCAGTTTATCAGTTTACTCAATGTCACCATATTTTCATCCCGATGAAAATATTATCTTTCATATTTATAAATTATCATATGATTACTGACCAACAAAAAGATATTTTTGCAGCCTTTACTACGATTCATTTACAATATAAAAATCTATTTTGATAAAAATCACATGCACATAGAAATAAATCCATTTATATTTTATAATATCTGGAAACTTGATATAGCTCCAAATAAAACAACCCTCGTATTATTAAATAGTATAGATATATATCCTATTATAGTATATACTAATATAGTATTTAGTTAATATCATAATTACCATATGTTATACCCTTCAATATTTAGGTAGGGTATTCAATTGTTGTGTATTTTGATAGTATTTATTGTGTAGTTTTGGGTATATACCACATATGCCATATACTATATGGGTATTCTTTTTACGGTTAATTATGTATGAAGGTGTTATATAATAAATTATATTAATATAGTTATGCATATAATAGGTTACTTATGATCAGCCAAACCTATAACGTATACAACTGTTTGAAACCCTGATATTAAAGCAAGAATATTCAACGACGTAGAATGGGTTCACAGAGTACAGTTAGAGTATTCGAAATAGGTAGATTGAGTACATTATTTATTATTTTTAGCCAAGTTGTATTATCTTGTACCATGACGTTTCGCATTCATTGAGAAATATTCATGACCTATTTTAATAATTTTGTTTTACATATATATATATGGAATACACTTAATTATGAAACAGCTATTTAAAACTATTGAACTGTTTAAAATAGTATATTATTAAAAGTAATTTTGAAATGAAATGAAATGAATTTATTTTTTAAAGAAACAGTATTAATAATATATATAATAAACAATTATTTGTGAATATAATAAAAATAGCTTCTTTAAGGCATATAAAATAGTATTTTTTAGACAAGTATCCATATATTACGATACTTTTCGTATAATACTTATGTCTATTATTATATTTACCTGTCGCAATATATACATATATATATTATTAATAATAATTATTTTAGTGTACTCATATTATTTATATGAATATATTTCACTTATCTTGTCTGCCTAAATAATTAGTACTACAATGACGCTATATTTTAAATATTATTGTTGTTTACGTTTGTTATCTTTATGAGTTTGTATTTGTTTTAATTGTTTATTTATTTATGTGTTTTAAAATAATATCAATATGAGGGTAATACAATTCAATTCATTTTAAATATATACGAATAATTATAATTAAAATAGTTATAATAATAATCAATTATATATCGTATTTCAATAGATTTTATATATCACATTTCACTATAAATAACCATTACAAAATGACGAATATTTATTATGTATATTAGCGAAATGTATACATGCTATATCATGTTAAATATACTTAATAATTAATAACAATGTATTACGGTACTAAAAAGAAAATTTAAATAGTCAATTAATAATTATAAATTAAATTTTAATTATAAATAATAGATCTATAATATTAATTAATTAAATTATTATTTTATTTATATTAATTAAAATAATAATCTCCTTTTATGAATTATTATTATTATCATAAATATCAATAATATATATATATTATAATATACCATAGGTATTCATATTAGAAAATAATAATGTACTATATATTTAAATATTGCTAGTATATTATTTTTAATTATATTTAAAATTCATATTGATCAAATATCCATATGTTCTAACGTTACTAAAATATATATTTTTTATAATAATTAGAATGAAATATCTAGAGTATGACGTTATTAAAATTTATTTTCTAAATATTATTTTAAATATTAATAAACGTGTAATAACATTTAATTTTTTTAATTTTAAAAATATATACACATATATATATATATGTATATATATATATTTTCAAATCCATATCAGTAACTCTACATCCTGATACCCCATGGTTTAATTCCCACCTCATGTCCTTGAAAAGATCACCTCTTAAATCTGAAAGAATATACATACCCTTGAGATCTTCATCTTCTAGAGCTTCATTCATTGATAGGTGATACATAATGCAAAATCTAGCTATTATACTCAGATTATAAACGATCTTGCTTCTTATAACCGACGACTTTTCAGACTAGATAATAAGTTGTTATATCCCCCAAAACTAGCATTACTACCATATACAACTAACATTTATCCATAACAATTAAGCTGTCTTTTTTCCAAAACATTTTCTAATAAGATTGACTCCATCATAATAAATATCAAGAACCATACGCCTACTGCCAACTATCCTTCAATCATAGTTACCCCACCTATATCTGTTTTCTTAAGTTTTTTTGTCCGCAACATATATCTCTCATAAACTACTAAATGCATCCTCTTCGATATTTCCCTCCGATCCTGTTAGACTATCTATTTTTAAACTTTACTCCGATTATATATGTCCAACTATCTGTATCATCATCTCATATTCCATAAATTCCGGTACTGTCCCTTCTATTTTTAAACAAGCAATAATCACTCCCATTCTTAAAAAACCTTCACTCGATCCTGAATCACTTCTCAATTATCGCCCAATTTCTCAGCTACATTTGGTGAGTAAAATTTTGGAAAGAGTTGTCTCTCGTCAACTAATCTCCTATTTAACCGCCAATAATCTCCATATTCCTCAACAAAGTGGTTTTCGCCGAAGACACTCCATAGAAACATCACTACTAAACGTAATTGATGTAATCACTTCTACCCTTAATACTAAAAATTGCTGTCAACTAGTAATGCTGGACATATCCAGTTATTTCGATAAGCTTGATCACAAAATTATACTGTCCCGTCAACACCTGCTTGGAGTTAGAGACATTGCCCTCTCATGGTTTACTTCATATCTATCTGACCATATTAGCAGTATAAAAATATATAATTATTTTTCTTCCCCGTCTCCTATGCAATATGGTATTCCCCAGGGATCAGTACTCGGTCCTTCACTTTTCTCAATTTATTTATACCCACTACCAACTACCATCCATAATATCTAAATATTCAAATATATATTTCCATCTTTATACAGATGACATATAACTATATATGTTTCTTCCAAATAATTCATCAATAATCAACTTTATGATTGTGCTAATGACATTAAAGAATGGCCTATTTCTAATAATCTTCTCCTTAATACCTCCAAAACTACATTGTTTAATCTTTATCCATCACCAACTTACTTCCCTCCTTTTCTTATTGATAACATTGTAATATCTCCTTCTCCTACTGCATCTAACTTAGGTGTACTTTTTGATTCTACTATTTCCTTCATTCCTCATATTACTGCCATCACTAAACCTGCAAATTATCATCAATTAAGAATTAGAAAAAAAATGAATTATCTCTTACTAAAACTCTAGTTAATTCCCTTGTCCTATCATGTATAGATTACTGTTCCTCAATCCTTATCAATATTCCATTATAATCTATATCTCCAATAAATCAAGTTATTCGTTCATCAATCCGTACAACATATAACCTACGTATTCGAGATCATTCCACTACTATCTCATACCTACACTTACCTCCATGGTTCATATTTAACAAATGATCTACTTATCGCATATTATCTATTGTTCATTCCTCAATATACTCTTCAAATTGCTCCTCCTATATTTGTGCTAATCTAGAACAAAGAACCTCCCTACCATCACTTAGAAACCATGCATCTCATCTTCTATCTACCCCTATTCTACGTCCCTCAACAATGAATATTCGGGCCCTTAGTTATATTGGTCCTAAGCTATGGAATTCACTCCCGCCCTATATTAGATCCATAAATCGCATAAAACATTCATGAAATATATACAACAATTGATCTCAGGTAGGAACCTGAAATACTAATATTGTTTGTCATTATTATGTTATGTATTAAATTCCGTACGGCTTATTTTATTTTATTATTATTAATGGTATTTATTGTTTACCTACTTTTATTATTTGTATTCTATATATACACTTTTGATAAATCATTTATGATTTATTTAAGTGTCTAAATAAACATTCAATCAATCAATATATATATGTGTGGGATCTACGAAGTAGCAATAACAACATATAAAATTGAAAAAGTGTAGGGGCGCCACGATTGTCTCACTACAATTATATATATATAATATATATATATATATATAATATAAAAAAATAATATATAGTACTGATTTCAATGACATTAATATGTTTATTATACAAAATATAAGTACAGAAATTTGTCCTATTATTACTCATTTATTTAACCGATCTTTATCAGATGGATATTTTCAGAATATATTAAAAAAATCTAAAATAATACCAATATACCAAATCAGGAGATAGAAAAAAACCAGAGAACTATAGACCTATATCGTTAATACCATAATTATCTAAGATATTAGAAAGATTGATAACAAATCTAATTTTGAATTTCATAAATAAAAACAACATAATTAATGAGTGCCAATATGGTTTCAGAAATAATATTTCAACAGTAGATGCTATTTCTGAAACAATTGAGATCATAAGTGATAAATTGGAATCATTACAAAAATGTGCAATTATTTCAATCGATCTAAGAAAACTTTTTATATTTGGAATTAGAGGTAAAGATTTTAATTTAATAAAAAGTTATATATCTGAAAGGGAACAATATGAATCCCAAAATGGTCAACATTCAAATTATAATAATATTACATGTGGAGTTTCACAAGGATCTGTTCATGGACCACTTTTATTTAGTTTATATAATAACTTACCGAAAATTAAAAATAATTATAAACCTATTTTATTCGCAGATAATACTAACTTAATATTTTATGATAAAACAATTTTAAATCTTATTGATAAAATGCAAACAGATATAAATAAATTATTTAATTGGCTTAATATAAATAAATTATCTATAAATATCAATAAAACTAATGTCTTACTTTTTAATATCAAAAATAAAAATGAAAATATAAACTTAAATTTATATATTAATAATATTAAATTAAAACAAGTAACTGATATAAAAAATGTAGGTTTATATATTGACGACAAGCTTAATTGGAAAAAACAAATAAATTATGTAGGAACAACACTTTGTAGAGCAATCGCTATTTTAAATAAAGTAAAACATAAATTCGATATAAAAACATTAATTTTACTATATTCTTTTTTTATTCACACCTAAATTATTGTGTTCATATATGAGGAAATACTTTTGTGTCTAGTTTATTAAAAAGAACTATTATACAAAAACGAGCGTTAAAATGCATATTAGATACACAGTATAATAGTTATTATTATAATAAATTGCATTCAACATTCAATATTTTAAATTTTAATGATATTGTGAAATATAATACAGCTAAATTTATGAAAAGAGCAAATAATAAAATGTTGCATATAAATTTACAGAAATTATATAAAATAAAAACTTATAATAAAAATCTATTTTATAGAATAAAAGTCAGAACAGATCGAAAAGCTTTTTGTTTGACTAATGTTGGACCAAAATTATGGAATAACCTAAACATAAATCTGAAATACAATAATAATCCAAATAAATTTAATAAAAACTATAAAAAATATTTAATAAGTTTATACAAAGACTGATGATATACTTTTATTAACAATTTTATTTTATTGACTAATTATATTTTACAAATTAAAAAATTATTATATTATATTTTGTATATACACTTACTTTTATTATACTTTATTATCATTTTCATCTAATTGACTAATGATATATAATTTATATAATTACACATACATTTTTAAAGTACATATTATGTACTTTTAATTTTACCTTTACTTTTATACAACTATAACTAAATATATCATTTTAATTATAACATTTTAATATTTCTTTTTAATTAAATTTTTTATAATTAAATAATATTCATTTGTTTAGAAGGCATGCATTATAATATTTCTACTGAAAAATATATAATCTATTTTTTTTTTATTTAAAAAAAATGTTTCTTTAATTATTATTATTTTTTTTTATGGTAATATTTGTCTTGATTTATTCTATATATTATATGTCTTCTATATATCTATGATTTATTTTTATTCCATGTATATTATATGTTATGAAATAAAGCGTCAAGGCTTATGTATATTTATTAGATTAGAAGTGCCTACATGTGGCTATCGGCTGCTTTATATAGCCACCTGCCTAGCACGCGGGGCGGTCGTGCATGACGATAATGCAGGAATTCGCGGGCGTGCGGCGAACGAGAGGCGGTCGTGCATGACGATAATGCAGGAATTCGCGGGCGTGCGGCGCACGTCGTGCGCTAGGAGTCAGGCGCGCGTATGGCGTACGTCGCTCCTTTTCGTATAATAATAATAAGACAATATATATATAACATTATATAATAATTTATATGATATCATATATATATATATGTAGGATATATTACAGTTATGAATTATGTTACTTACTATTGTTATTATAAGTTATCTAGTATTTTACAATTTATATTTATGTTTTATACATGATGAGAGAGATTACGAGAAATATTATTTAATATTATTTTAAAATTATTGTAGTGTACTATTAATTATTTTCTTTTTTTTAATTTCTAATTTAATTTATATAATTATTATATTTATCATTATAATGTATCATTTATTTTTTTTTTTTCATCATATATTAGTATATATTAGTATAAATGAGTGTGTTTGGGTACAGGATTGGATATGCTTGAGTCAGTGGGTGTATTAGGGATGTATAATATGCATCGGGGAATAAGGATATCAGCGTTTACACATCTGGCAATGGTGTAATCCCAAATGATATAGGATTTAGAGCACCATTACCTGAAAGTTGATGTTCTACGCATCCTGGGTATACTCGGTGGCAATGGTATTATCCTGTGTTGTGCTTAATAGCAGCCTTATATCTAGTATTGTTTTAATTTTTTTTTAATTTATGTTTATTTAAAAAAAAATTCTGTTTGTTTCATTTATATTTAATAGTATTATAGATTGATTGTTTGTAATATTTTATATTATATACACTTTATATAATATACTTTTAATACAATATTATATTTGTATATATTTTTATATATATATTTTATTTATATATTATCGTTTACTAATATACTTCTCGTAATCTCGTAAATAGGTGAATGACAAGACAAGCTTTTGCTTTTTCATTCATCTAGGCTTTTAAGACAACTCTGAGTATTATTATTTAATGAACCTATCCAAACTCTAAATGAATATATTCAACCTATATATAAACTTATATATATATATATATATATATATATATATATATACTAATAATCACATAAATACAGATATCATTTTTGCTAATTTAAAAAATAAATGGATGTTACAATATAAACAACTGAATAAAAAAAAATTACACGGTTAATTTAAATTTATAATATTTGTAGTATATACATTAAATACATATATATATATATATATATATATATATATATATATATATATATATATACATGGCATATATTATATGCTATATATTTATATATATAATTTGAAAAAACAATGGATATGTATAACACCCATATAGTTTTATATTTATTGATAATTCAACAATTAAAGCGTTAAATATAGAAGACACTTATAGATATCTTGGCATCAACATGGGCGCTTTGGAAAATATAAATAATTCAATTAATGATGACCTCACATCGAAACTTTTGGCAATCTCATTCATATACTTCACTCAGTGTATTCTACGCACCTAGTAGTGTCGGTGGGATAGTTATCACTCATCTTTTTCTGGCAATACGGGTGCTGTGGCTAAACAGGATTTCATCAATTAGAAGGAATGATGACACTATCATTCAAACTTATTCAAGCGTTATTCTAAAATGGTCTACATCTCGATTATACGATGAATAAACATTTATTGATTGTTTATAAATAAATATCATTCAATATATTTATTTAATTCTGTCAATGGTAAGGGTTTATAATTAGGCACGCATAGTCCTTTTATCAATAATTGGATAACTTCTCCTATACAGATTTTTTCTGGTCGTGATTTTGTAGATATGGTAAAGCTTAAGAACAGTCTACTGTATACACATTACAGATGTAAACGTATGTTTCCGAGTTTAAATACAAACTGTTTAAGGCGAGGGTGTAATTATAAATATGACTGCCTAAATCATATTATTCAGACATGTAGATTTAATTATAATAACATTATTCACAAGCATAATTATGTTAACGATATTTTAATCACTATACTGAATACGTACAAATTTAAAACTCTACTATATACGAACACAACTTGGCTTACGAAAACCCGACTTACTGGCATACCGAAATGATATTGTTTATATTATATATACGCAGATTTCAACCGATACAATAGATACTGATATTAATTACCGACACAAAACTGACTACTATAGCAAACCTGAAATACTCTTCTACGCTAAACAACTTACTGGTACAAAGCAGGCTACAATAAGTACCTCTTGTTGGAACCGGCGTGGCATACCCTCATCCCTAACGTCTACAGACCTATATTCGTTAGGCCTGAGCAAGCATGATATTACGCTACTCAATATTCGTGTTATGACAGGAAGTCTAAATATTTATCGCAAAAACTGTTGCAATAGATTATTGTAAAAATACCTAATTATCTGGCCTCTCCCTTGCCTACTTCGTCATATTTTATTAATATGTTTTATGGTAATACATTAGATAATTGGCTCTGGTTATTAAACAACCATTGTCTATATATATATATATATATATATATATATATATATATTTGAATGAATGAATGAAATCATTTATATATAAAGTTTGTATAATAAATCAGTTTGTCTATATACAAAGTCTAAGGAGGACCAGTGAAAGAGGTACGTGTTATTGATTCGATACCTCCTGATAGTAGAGTACCATATATCATCATTTTTATTCGGATAAAAATAAAACATAATAAATTATTATTCAATTTTATTTTTATTTTAAAAATAAAATAAATGACACTGAAGAAAAAAGTAAGGGTACCCCTATATTTGAGAAAAACCTACATTTTTAAAAACTTCAACTGTTAATGGATATATATATATATATGTGTTAGTTATTACTAGAATGATCCTATGTTATAATGTAAACCCTTAATATTTTATAAAATTATTATGGGGGCCAATACGTTTTTTTTCCATGGGCCCATAGTATAGTTAAGCCTGCCCTGGTCCTTATAGCCTTAATAACATTACACCCAAACAATGATTCATGGGTATGTACTTGAATTAGTGCAATTCATTTGGTTTATAAGCTTTACATAATATACTCAAATTAATATACATAGAAATTGCTCATAAATTAATATAATTAAATACTTATTTAACAGTTACATCTGATCTTCACAAGGCAACTATCAGTAATCGGTTTAATATATATATATATATATATATATATATATATTTATTTATATATATACATATATGTATATATATAATCCTATGATTAAGAAATTAAATGAAATTCATTCAGGTTATTGCTTAAATGGAAATATCATCAATAATCTATGTTATGCAGATGATATAGCATTATTTTCACCATCACTAAGGGGTTTGCAGTTGTTGATAAGTTGTTGTGAAGTGTGCAAACCATAACCACATTACGTTTAATATTGATAAATTGGTTATTTTACCAATTTATTTTTATAAATCATATCATAAACCTATATATAGATAATAAACTTCTAAAAGTTGTCATATCATATAGATATCTTGGACATTGGATTTCAGAGGACTTATCTGATGATATTGATATATATATATATATATAGTAATATTAAACAGTTATATAAACAAAGCTATGCAATATCATATAACTTTAATCATTGCTATAAGGATACAAAAATTATTCTATTTAAAACATTTGTTTCTAATATATACCTTAGTAGCATATGGATACCAAATAAATATTGCATGGCTAAACTTAATATAGCTTATAATAATGCTTATCGTATTGTTATGAACTACAGACGTAGAAATAGTGCCTCTTTAATGTTTTTTAACGATTATGTTAATAATTTAACTGTTAAATTACGCAAGTCATATTATTCGCTATATAAACGAATACAATTATCGTGTAATTCACTAATTGTTCAATTATATGAATATGATATTGTGATCCCATCGCCACTGTTTACCATGTGGTATAACTCATTGTTTGTATAGTATTTTAAATTTCGTTTCTTAGATTAATTGTTTTTTTTTCAGTTTATTCTTTTTAATTTTCGTTTATATTCTATGTACCTCTGTATTTCATGTCTAATTTAAATAAATATATATATATCTGTTTATATATTATTGTCTCTTTATAATTCTATAGTATATTTTATTATATAATAATACACCTATATTACCGTTTAACTTATTTCTATATTTAAAAAACTAATAAGTGTTATCAACTACGTATTATTAGTATTTCACATCACATACATTTATTGATATGTTGTCTACATATATTCCCAAATGTGTAATCAGAAGAAATCTCTCTAATAGTACATACTATAGTATATAGTATATATATATATAGTATGCAATATACTGATATATCATAGGGATACTATTATTACTAATTGTAATAAGAGTTATGTCCTACTCATTTATTTGGTATTCATCTGTATCGTTTACATACTACGTATGCCTTTCATTTGTTTAGATATTATATCATTATATTTATAATTATATTAGGATATATCCTATATATATATATATATATATATATATATATATTAATTAATAATATACTTCTAAATATAATATATATTAATGTATATATATATATATATATATATATATATATATATATATATATTTCTTCTAAATATTAATTAGGTTAATTAATTAGGTTGATTAATTAATTAATTATTACCTAATATTTAATATGTGATAAACTCAGTGCATTTCAATTTCAGCAATCATTAACATGTGCTTGTTATCAAATAATCACCTATAAATTATTCTAGATACATATTTATCTGAATTATCAATACAACTATCAATATCGTTTATCCTACTTTAAATAATAACTACATTCTCACGTACTTGTCAAGTATCAACTATTTATTAGGATATAAAAGCATAGCTACGAAAATGACCATACTTATCCACTCAGTGTCCGTCATCTAGAAGCACTATTATTTATTGTTTTTTAAAGTAGTAATGATAATACTACTACTCTACTATAGTTTACCTTGTAGGCCTTTTAATGTATGTGGCCTTTTAATGATGTATGTATTTAACTAACTTTAATTATTATATTTCGAACCCCCGTCACTTTTGAATTTTTACCCTAAAATAAAATCAGATTGTTTTCATGATCAAGCATATTATATTCACATTTATTTATTATAAATCAGTAGGGGATGTATTTATTAGAGTATTATTTATATATATATATATATATATATAATATACATATAATACATATAGCCGCATAATAAAAGTATACTTTTATTATGCGGCTATTAAATGTCTATTATGCTGCTATTCATTTGTCATGCTATTATTCCTCTGTTATGCTGCTATTTAAAGTCTATTATGCTAATATTATGCGGCTATTCATTTTAAAAGTATATTATGCTGCTATTATGCTGCTATTATTATAATAGCTAACATTATAGCATATGCTGTTATGATGCTATTATGCGGCTATTACTATTTACTGGGATGCCACATCATGAAGTTTGTCCAACGATCTACATTGTTGTCATACTCTGAATCAGCTTTCTCGGTTATTGCTCCGAAAATCTGGAATTTAATTCCTTATGATATTCGTTGTATAACATCACTTTCATTGTTTAACGTAAACTGTATGTCAATTTTAATTCATTGTAATTCGTTCTATTTTATTATTCGTTTTCTATTTATTTTTGTTTTTGTTTATCTAACTACGCCTATAACCACCAAAGATTTTACGAAGCAAATATATTGCACTCCCTATCTATCTCTAGTAACTCAACATTTAATATAATCTAAATATTAACACTAGATGGCGATATATTATATGACATTTTATATCATGTGATATTTTTATTTAAATTTCTTGTTTTCTAATTATATACATTTAAATTCATTACAATATAATACAAATTATATATATATATATATATATAAATATATATGTATAAATATATATATATATATATATATATATATATATATATATATATATATATATATATATATATATATATATATGTTATATTATTACAGTATTATCCGATGCATTAAATGTTCTAAGTCACTCGCCAATGTATTATTTACGCTCGATAAGAAAGTAAATATAGATTGTTATGATAAAGTGGACTATTCTAAATATGAGTATTGCGATGCGTTAAATAATGTATGTACAACTCAAATGAAATTAGTGAAAAGTAAAAATATCATATCACCAATGTATGAGAAGGCTCGATTCGATAAGGTTTTAAATAATAATAATTTATTTGGGATATATAAGTAAATAGTGGAAAGTAATAGAGGAAAGTCTCCGATTACCGACCCATACATGATTATTTGTAATAACTTATTTAATATTAAATATATTTATTTTAAATTTTGTAATTAGGGTAATATTATGGAAATGAATAATGTGGCTATTTTAAATTGTTGATATAATTATATTTACAAGAATAAACAGGGGGATAGGTAATTGGATACATGTGCCTAATACCGACCATCTTCTCCTATTACCGACCCCATAACATAATCGTGGTATAAATAATTGTAGTATTATAATATACAATAAAATAGTAGATATACATAAATATAATTATTTATAACATGATGCAATTTATTTTGTATTGAATTTATGTTTTAATAGTAATATTAAATTTAAATTTAAACTTTATAGTAAATATATTAAAATATTGTATATTATTATTTAATATTTATTTATTAATCAGTATTTATATAATCAACTGGAATCATGAATGCTAAATATATATCAATGATACATAAATAACTTACGACATATTTTAAAGTAAAATACGGATCTATTTTAATTGGATATTATAAATCACATGGGGTCGGTACTAAAACAATCATATGGGTTTATATAATTAAGATATATTGTTTAATAGTTATTCAAATTAAATTATTTTTATAATTATTATAAATATTTTATTGATCTATAATATTTTGCGCAGTATTAAGTTTTATTCTAATTGATAAAGTATTTAAAATGATTTAAAAAAAGTTATTATTCAAATATTTAAAAGTATAACATAATAGTATATTTTATCAAATAGCAATTGTAGGATTGAATATTTTAAAATACAAAATACTTATTCATATTTATCATTAAATTACGAACAGTTCGTGTATATATAATTTTGTATGTATAGATAGTTCTTATAGTTACTGAGATACGAGAGGAGTCGGTAATCAGAGACTTTCCCCTATATATATATATATATATATATTGTATTGGTTGATATAAATTAATAATAATAATAATAATAATAATAATAATAATAATAATAATAATAATAATAATAATAATAATAATAATAATAATAATAATAATAATAATAATAATAATAATAATAATAATAATAATAATAATAATAATAATAATAATAATAATAATAATAATAATAATAATAATAATAATAATAATAATAATAATAATAATAATAATAATAATAATAATAATAATAATAATAATAATAATAATAATAATAATAATAATAATAATAATAATAATAATAATAATAATAATAATAATAATAATAATAATAATAATAATAATAATGTAACTACTGTAAAGCGTTTTAATTTCTTTAATTTTTTAATTTCGTATTATTCTTTGTTTATTTCTATTACGTATGTTATCATTAGCAAATATGTATACATTATACTTTCGATTATATTGTTGACTATGAATTTGCTTAAATAAATTACCATTCAATAATAATAATAATAATAAGTAGTATTATTAATTATTAGAATATTTTGTTAACTATAATTAAACAATGAAAATATTCAAATTATTATCTCTTCTAAATGGTTACTCAATAACATTTAATATTACGCCATACGTACATATTATATACGAAAAACCGCATTCAATATATTCTCAAATATTTAATTACTTTGAACTATTACATATTATTAATAGGTTGAGATACAGAGGAAATGTATATTTAGCGCAGATAAACATGATTACGAATACATAGTGTCTAATAGTAAGTATCAATAATATAAATATATATATATTATTATATATATTTATAATATATATATATATATAATTATAATAATAATAATAATATAATTTATTGAATATAGAAAATAGATATTCAATATGACATAAAATAATAGTACGAAATAAAATAAAAGTGTTAACATTATTGATTTACATATGCCATTTCTTAGCTCGTATATGCTAATGATATGCCAACAAGGCCGCGACAGATCTCAGCTTTTAGGAAAGGGTGAATCATTTCCTATGCCGTGGGGAGGAAAATTTGACCAGTAGATTCCACGCTGGCATCCTTACTCCCCGACACCCGTCACAACCCCACTGACCTAACATAACACACGAGGACAAACAGTAAATAAGGTAATAAATAAAAATATATAAATAAATGTACAAGGTAGGATGAACATGTTCATCAACTACCAGACAGTATCGCAGAAACACCCGATTTAAATAATGGAAGAGACTTCATTACGGTTAGATGAGCAGGCAGATTGTTCCATGTAGCCGAGACCCGATTGCTGAAGAAGTTGTGTGATCGGTTATTCTTGGAGATATCTCTTTTAATTTTCACCGAAGGCCCTCTAAGATGATTTGTGTAGGTCCACAAGAAATCATCTACATCCACATCAACGAGACCATTTACTATTTTGTAAGTCAGCACCATATCAGCAACATGCCTACGGGAAGAAAGTGATTTTAGCTTTAAAAATAGTAATCTATCAGGGTATTCTAATGAACCTAAATTGCACCTAAAGAAAAGCTTACGAGTAAATAGTCTCTGAACAAATTCGAGTTTGGTGGAATTACCATTTGTTCTGAAAGGAATGGATGGGTTCCAGAGACTGGATGCGTATTCAAGGACAGGTCTTACATAACTCATATATGCTAGTGTCAATGGTACATGTTTGTTACATCTAAATACTCGAAAGATTATATTAATCATTCTGTATGCTTTACGGATAATATTATCAATATGATCATTAAAAGATAGATTATGGTTGATAATTACACCTAGATCGGTGTACGTATTAGAATAGTTTAATTGAACACCGTTAATCGAGTATGAGGATATTTCATTACCCTTACTAGACATTATTGAGCATTTATGGATTGCTAAATTAAGACCTGATAATTTTGACCAATCATTTAATTTGGTTAGTGCATTATGCATATAGTCCATTTCAAATTCATATTTATGGATAAGAGAAAGTTTTGCATCGTCAGCAAAAAGGGTACATATGATCTGAGGTGAGAATATATTGGGAAGGTCATTTATGTAGATTATAAATAAAATTGGTCCTAGACAAGAACCTCGCGGAACCCCTGATGTTGCCATAATATTATCAGATACATTCATACCAACCTTAACACACTGGTGTATATTATGAAGATATGATTGTATCCAGTGTAGTACATTACCAGTTATTCCTAGAGCTTCAATCTTAGATAATAGCTTAGCATGTGATACTGTGTCGAATGCCTTTGCGAAGTCGATGTATGTAGTATGCAAAGTATAGTTGTTGTCCATGACTCGGGCTAGATTCCTATAGTATTGGATCAACTGCAGAGTGGTTGATTTTCCCGATAGAAATCCATATTGGCATTGTGATATGTAGCCGTTTTCTCTGAGAAAGTGAACCAAGTATCTACAAAGAATCTTTTCAAAAAGAATTAATGTGGAGGGTAGAATACTTATAGGGGTATAGTTCGATGGTAAGGATGTATCACCTTTTTTAAATATGGGAGTAATTATACTCTGTTTCCACATATTTGGGCAGTATTGGTTAGTTAGTGAATGATTGAATATTAAGGAAAGAGGAATACATAGCTCATATGATAAATATTTTAGGATACCATTTGGTAGTCCGTCTGGTGGTATACTATACTTATTTGGCATGAGGCATAGATATTTTCTTACAGTCTCGGGGCTTATAGGGAAGGTGTTAAATACATTATTAGAAACTATGGATGAATTACTAATAAATGTATAGCTGTCCTTAGAAAATACAGATTTAAACTGTTTAGATAAGCATTCAGCTTTATCTCGATCTAGGGTTAACAATGTATTATTATTTGACATTAGAGGAGGCATATTGCTACGCGTAGATATTTGTCTATTAACATAAGAATAAAATGATTTAAGGTTATTGTTAGATAGTGCTCTAGCTTCAATGTTATAGATGTGATCCGATATGGTTTCAGATAACTTTATTTGATATAGTCTCCATTTAGCTTTAATATTTGGTTTATGTTTATTTTTATATAATTTCTTACATTTCGAATCAAGTTTTTTGATGAATTTAGGAAATTTAAATGACTGTATAGTTGATAGGGGGGAATTATCATTGATTAATGTCTTTACAATTTCAATAAATGTTGTTAGTAATACATCAGTAGAATCTTCAACCTTAAGAATACTAGACCAACTTAAATTATTCAGAGTTTGCTTAACAATATTTAAATTACATAGTGAGTAATTAAAATTACAGTTACTATTAGTCTTAGATTTCATTGTAATAACATTTGTATTGAAAATATTAGCAGTTACAGATAAATGATCACTAGTAGAAGTATTGTAGCTAAAAGGAGTATCTATACTGAGGTTACATATACAGTCATCATTAGATAAGACCAGATCAAGGATATTATCTTTTCTAGTATTGTTAGTTACAAACTGGGTTAGAGAGGTAGATATAACAAAATCCGTGAATATTTTGTCAAGTGGGTTACTAGGTATTGGAGAATCACCATACCAGTTAATACAATATATATCAATATATATTATAATATAAATATATATATATATATATATATATATACCGTTACCGCTACTACTACTACTACTACTACTACTACTACTACTACTACTACTACTACTACTACTACTACTAATACTACTACTAATACTACTACTACTACTACTACCCCAAGCAACCAGAATCTAGTTGCCGCAACGTAACATTATAGGTCAAATAATATGTTCCACTAGGTGGTCGAATCATAGGTAGTTTGTGAGCAGAGAAACGGTTTCCTTTTACATACAAAAAATCAATAGTGGAACGTATTATTTTACCTATAAATAAACACCTAGTGGAACGTATATCTTTACCCATAAATAACACTTAGTGGAACGTATATTTTTACCCATGATTAAACACCTAGTGGAACGTATATTTTTACCCTTAATAAACACCTAGTGGAACGTATATTTGTACCCATAAATAAACACCTAGTGGAACGTATATTTTTACCCATACACAATAAAAAAGAAACGTAAAACAATTCATTCATTTATTACAAGGAACAATACTCAAAATACATATATGATATAACACGTGAATAATATATATAATAATAAACTGGGAATGCAAGGGTATATTTATAATGATAATAATATAAGTATGTATACATATATGATCATATATGATTATAATATACATATATAGTATATAGTATGCGAATATAGAAGTTTCTGTTCATTAAATAGCACAGTGTATAATTCCAGATATATATATATACGAAATTCACGAAGACGATACCGGATCCTAGAGATGATCTTTAACATATTCATGGAGATATTCACCATAGCCAAGCAGGAAGATCATCTTGTTTATTCTGAAATTATAAATTGTATATTAATATAAATCAATTATGATGACACAATCATATGTATATGTGTATACTGTAACTAGTTGTATATAATTAATAATAGACTAGCTGGACCATACAAGTGCAAACCATCGATATAAAGAAAGTGGATAAGCAATTGAATGTAGTGTATGGCACTATCCGGTACGAGCGCTGCAGTCGAAACCCACTATCTGACCCACTACTTTTTATTTATAATAATATGTATTTATCATATATATATTGATAATCACTACCAATTTTAATGTAATATCTATACTAAAAATAAAATTATATATTTAAAATACATAATATCAACATTCATCGTAATTTTGTGTATTTAAATTGAAGATATAATACTATTTTATTGATTTTATTGATATTTATAATTTAAATCCATTGATATAGATAGAAGTCACTTTAATCTATTTCGATGAAAAGACTACTGTTTTAATATTTGACATATATAATATGACTAATATCCAATCAAAATCACTGATACCATTTTGTTAATTTATCGATAAAAGTGTCATTCATGTGTCTATCTTTTACATGAATTGCGTGCGTCAATTGCTTATCCACTTTCTTTATATCGATGGTGCAAACAGGTGCAAGGTATCGCGTGGTACATTTATCCCTTAGCCAATCAGGGAGACCTGCGTTCCATGGGCACACACGCAGTGCGTGCGTCAACCTGATTCCTAAAGCAGTAAACTTGTTACATAATGGGACGTCCGATATCTAGTTCGTTAGCATAATATGGAACGTTCCATTATGCTAAGCTGTACAGACTGGTCCATTACGGATAGCAACATGATATAGATATATATATATATATATATATGTATATATGGCTATACATGACGGGCGGCATACTTTATAAATGAACATCGTGTGTACGAGGTAATTTACAACTGAATATAGGTGTATGTTGAACCAATGGTGGTTTTAGGTAGAGGTGTGACTATTATAGGAATCAGGGGTGAAGATGAGGGCATCATTGGTAATGGCAAGGTCGTCATTTTATACTATAACTTACATATATGCGAATTTATATACACTTAGGTATATCATGTACACCCTATTACTAAATATATATATACGAATATAATTATATCAACATAACAATATTTAACATGTGTACTATATTCATAGAGCTAGATAAAAACTTTCTCTCTAGTTCTGTGACTATATTGCATCATATTGTATATTAATCTAGGTCATCAGGGGATTAAAATTAGACAAAGGCCGGTAATAGTTTATATATATAGATTTTACATAATTACACACACATACATGCACGACGTATGCATTGCACGTACTATGTATAGTTATATAAGTATATATATATATATATATATATATATATATATATATATATATATATATGTATGGATGTATACATTAAATACTAACTTCTGTATCTTGACTATTCAATTTGTCGGACTAGAAGCTGTCCAATAAGTTTAGATACATGGCATTCACGAAGACGATACCGGAGGCGATCCCGGATAGCATACGGAGGACGTCTACGGCGGTAACGGAGATGATCTTGAATATATTCATGAAGATATTCATCTAGCCAAGCAGGAAGAAAACTACTGATGATCTTAATTATCCTGAAATAATAAATTGTATATTAATAAATCAATTATCATGACACTATAATATTTATATGTGAAAACTAACTTCTAACTTCTGCATCTTGACTATTCAATTTGTCGGACTAGAAGCTGGCCAACAAGTTTAGATACATGGCATTCACGAAGACGATACCGGATGCGATCCCAGATAGCATACGAAGGACGTCTAGGGCGGTAACGGAGATGATCTTGAACATATTCATGAAGATATTCATCTAACCAAGCAGGAAGAAAACTACTGATGATCTTAATTATCCTGAAATTATAAATTGTATATTAATAAATCAATTATCATGACACTATGATATTTATATGTGTATACTAATTTCTAACTTCTGCATATTGACTATTCAATTTATCGGACTAGAAGCTGGCCAACACGTTTAGATACATGGCATTCACGAAGACGATACCGGAGGCGATCCCGGATAGCATACTGAGGACGTTAGACAACCGGAGGCCTATATATATATGTATATTAATGCTGTACAATTTAAAATACTATACTAATAATTATTAAAATAATATATAATTAATAATTATTAATATATAATTAAGTATTATTAATTAATAATACGTATTGATAAATAATTATTAATTTGTAAATTATAATTGAATAATTATTAGAATAATATATAAATAATAATTAATAATATACAATTAATTATTATTACTTAATAATTATAATTGAATAATAGTATACATAGTATAATATTTATTTGTATATTATATACTTAATATACCATATATGGTTACACGCATATCTGTGTATATACGACGTACAGTATACGTCATACACTGTACACATGTTTTTATATGTGAATATAAATCCATAGTAATCAAGCAAGCATTGTATAATTATAATCCCTTGCTGACCTAGATTACTGTGTGCATAGTAAATTATCTTATGAGCATTATTCATGTTTCGAGAGTCATAAGTTAAATACAATAATATTCACCTAACTTAGCGCGTAATAATTATTAGAATAATATATAAATAATAATTACTAATATACAATTAATTATTATTACTAAAAAATTATTATTGATAAATAATTATTAAGATAATATATAATTAATAATTATTAATATATAATTAAGTGTTATTAATTAATAATAAGTATTGATAAATTAATTATTAATTAGTAAATTATAATTGAATAATTATTAAAATAATATATAATTAGTAAATTATAATTGAATAATTATTAAAATAATATATAATTAATAATTAATAATATACAATTAATTAGTATTACTTAATAATAATTATTGATAAATAATTATTAATTAATAAATTAGAATTGAATAATTATTAAAATAATATATAATTAATTGTTATTAGTTAATAATAAGTATTGATAAATAATTATTAATTAGTAAATTAAAATTGAATAATTATTAAAATAATATATAATTAATAATTTATAATATAAAATTAATTGTTATTAATTAATAATAAGTATTGATAAATAATTATTAATTAATAATTATTAATATATAATTTATTTTTATTAGTTAATAATAAGTATTGATAAATAATTATTAATTAGTAAATTAAAATTGAATAATTATTAAAATAATATATAATTAATAATATATAATTAATTGTTAATTAATAATAAGTATTGATATATAATTATTAAAATAATATATAAAAAATAATAAGTATTGATAAATAATTATTAATGAGTACATTAGAATTGAATAATTAATAATTATTAAAATACTATGTAATTAATAATTAATAATTTTACAGCACTAATGTATATATGTATATATATATATATATATATATATATATATATAGATATATAATCATATTATTAATAGTTGTATGTTTTCTATAGATATTATAATTGGGTGCAGGAACAACCGTGAAATTTACAAACCGTACAAGAACAACCGTGAAATTATCTTTCGTGAAATTTCCAACAGTGAAATATAATATCCGTGAAAATACAAACCGTGAAATAATTATAAATATATGTATTATATAGATATATATTATGTATATATACTTATAACATATTGTATATATACTAAGTATGTAAATAAGTATAAATATTATAAAAATATATATGTTATTATGTAAAATATAAAATCTAAATTATACAGTATATTTTCGGAAAATTAAAATCTTATTATAATCTTAATTAATGTTAACGAAGACATATGATACATCACATTAATTTTATTATTAAATTTATAAATATACTATAGTATATATCTATGAGTTTACGTAAATTATACGTAAATTATATATAATATAGCATTCGAATGCTCATATTGGCCGCCGATACTTTTCAAAGTTAAAGTAATGCGTTGCCTATATGTGTCAATCAAATGCAATAGTTACACTATATTGCAAATACACATATTAAGTATTTGTTACGTACCACAGTCCAATATGTATGCTTATACATGTAAATGCAGATGGGATGGTACTATGGTGCGTTGATATATACCATATGTTACAAAAAACTACCAACGTCCCATCTATATGCTTATAAATATGGGACTGTGGTACGTTACAAAAAACGCACCATAACATACACATACAGACATATAGTATATGATATACACATCATCAATGTAAAGAAAGCTTTCTTATATAAATTGTATACATACTTAAATAATTATATATATAGGTGTAGGAAACTATTTATGAAATATTACCAATTATATACGTACGACGTATGTTGAATTTTATAGTAAATATATCTAGGTCACCAATAGCAAGACCTCCTATAACCTCTGGAGGTTATAGGAGGTCTTGCCAATAGATTATAAATAGACAAAGCTTTCCCACTGCAATGAGTCAATGCGTGATTCTTAAATTTCTACCTGCCACATATATGATATAAATGTATATTTTTATAATGTAAAGCGTAAAACAAGTGTTTGAAATCTATATATATATATATATATATATATATACACATATGTGTATTCCCAGCAAACAGTAATATAATTTACATTTAATAGCAGCATAATAGTACAATGTAAACATTTGAGGCTATTACATATGCTGTTATGCTGCTATTACTGTTTGCTGGGTTCACCATAGAGCTAGAGAGAAAGTTGGTATTCAAAAGCTCTGTGGTATTCACACACAAACACGCATACTCATACACGCACATTTAAGTGTTATTAATTAAAACACACAAATATGTACATGTAGGTATACTACCTACATACATACTTACACATACGCGCGAATACACACACACATACACGTATTTTCATAATTATTTATTTATAAGTATTATACCTGAAATACATCTGAAATAGTAACATCTATATAAATATAATATATATATATATATAAGGTATATATATATTATATTTATATAGATGTTACTATTTCAGAATATTTTTGATTGTGCTATATATAGCGTAACTGTTACATTTGATTGACACATATATGCAACGCATTACTTGAACTTTCAAAAGTATCGGCGGTCAATATGAGCATTCGAATGCTATATTAGAATATAATTTACGTATAATTTACGTAAACTCATAGATATATACTATAGTATATTTATAAATTTAATAAAATTAATGTGATGTATCATATCTCTTTCGTTAACATTAATTAAGAGTATAATTAGATTTTAATTTTCCGAAAATATACTGTATAATTTAGGTTTTATATTTTACATAATAACATATATATTTTTATAATATTTATACTTATTTACATACTTAGTATATATATACACTATGTTATAAGTATATATATATACGTAATATATATATATATATATATATACATATAATACATATATTTATAATTATTTCACGGTTTGTATTTTCACGGATATTATTTTTCACGGTTGGAAATTTCACGAAAAATAATTTCACGGTTGTTCTTGTACGGTTTGTAAATTTCACGGTTGTTCCATAAGCCATTACAATTATATATGTATACATATTATAATATTTATTTGTATATAATATACTTAATTTAATATTTGTATACTATATATATATATATATATATATATATAATATATTATATATTATAATAAATAAGTGATATTAAATGATCAAAATAATAATGTATTTATTGTAAAATTCTAGGTTTTAAAGATTGTTATTAATTTTTATTTGCCTAGTTGTAAACCAGTTGTAATTTTATAATAATGCATAATACATATTTACTCATGTTAAACATAATTTGACACTTTGATATTATATATAATATATAGTATAATATGGTATAATATAGTATAATATTAATATGATTATTTCATACATTTCTAAAAAAATGCTTTATGTTAAAATATTATGTTTTAATATATTTTTGTAAATAGTTTTACAAAATTGAGTAAAACAAAATTGAGTAAAAATGCCTTATATTAAAATATTAAGTTTAATTACTAATTATATATACGACTTGAATGCCGATTTATAATATACATGTAGTACTAATGGTATATGTATATTATAACAGGATATATTACTACTTATTAAATTATTACTGCAGTAAACACATTAATTTTGAATGTATTTAAATTACTACTGGTATATGTATGCAAGGTTATGCAGTGTTATACAATTACAACTGAGCAACAACATATTAATAACAATCTTTAAAACCTAAATTTGTACTATAAATACATTATTATTTTGAATATTTAATATCGATTATCGATTATATTATATAAATTATAAAATATAATATATATTATATATATATATATATATATATAGTATCAAACTATAAAATTAAGTATATTATATACAAATAAATATTATAAAATTACAACTGGATTACAACTGCGTTTTAGTACATCCCATAATATTAATATATAATTATGCATAAAGGACATAGAGCTAGAGAGCTTTTCTCTAGTTTTAAGATAAAGTATAACACTTAACAATTATATAAGTATATATGTTTATATTTAACAATAAGATTATTATATTACCTTTTTAAATCAACTCGTAGTATATATGATATATACTTTAAATATGTGTACGTTGTCTTTAAAGGAAGTAGTATAAAAGGAAGTGTACATATAAGGAAATAAATAAACAATACCGTTAATTTCAATTTTCGTGCCATACACGATGACCTGCGCAGTAGATGATGCAATGGGTGATGCAATGGGCGACGCCCTTTGGGCGTGTCTTGTCGTAACGTTTAATTTCATACATTATCACGACATGTATGCTATGATACAATCGTGTTATTCTATGTACATCTATTTATAGATATGTGGTAGAACAACTATGTAATATCTATGTATATCTATAATATATGTGTGTGTGTTTGTGTGTATATGTGCGTGTGAATATACATATATATATATATATATATATATATATATATATATATATATATATATATATACTATACTATACTATAGTATCAAAGTATAAAATTAAGTATATTATATACAAATAAATGTTATAAAATTACAACTGGATTACAACTCCGTTTTAGTACATCCCATACTATTAATATATAAGTATGCATAAAGGATATAGAGCTAGAGAGTTTTTATAGTAGTACTACTTTTCTCTAGCTCTATTATAAAGTATAACACCTATCAATTATATATGTTATATTTTTATATTTAACAATACTATTTTATATTACCTTATTAAATCAACTTGTAATAAACAATCTAAATATTGATAAATTGTCAATATAGGAAGTTTAATACACAGGAAGAATTATCAAATAATGAAGTAATTAATCAATACCGTTAATATCAATTTTCGCGCTAAACACAATTCCACAATAACACACTCATCGATATAAAGAAAGTCACTTTCTTTATATCGATGAACACACTTACCTGCGCACTGGGTGTGGTGGGTGACGCAATTAGCGTGACTTTTCGTAATGCTTCATTTCATACAGTATTTACGACATGTATGATATAATACATTCGTAGAATGCTATGAACCTCTATTTATAGATATGTAGTATAAAACTAGAAAATATCTAATATTTATTACGTATTAATTAATCATATTATTTATAGTTATTTTACCTAATTATATCTTATATACATATTCCATTATAATAATGTATATTTACAAACTAATGAACTAATTAGTTCATTAGTGCATTAGTACTTTAATGTAGGATGTGAAATAAATCACAGAAATATTAAACAGAAATAAGTGTATAAATTAACACTAATAGATGGTATATATATATATATATATATATATATATATATATATATATGTTTGTGTATGTGTGTGTATGTGTGTGCGTATGTATATATTATACAATTATATTGATATATAATTCTATTAATAATAATTATTATTGATAAGAGATATATTTTATAAAATATAATATTTCACTATAGATATCGCTGTTGTAATATCCAATGTATTTATTAGACTTATACAATTGTATATATTAATATATAAATTTTAATATATATTGAATACATAAATTAATGATATCCAAAGTGTTTATTTGACCTATAAAATATACAAAATTGGAACATATATTGCATAAATAAAATAATTATATCCAAAGTGTTTATTTGACCCATAATATATACAATGGTGGAACGTTGTTATATATTTTACGTTGACGCGCAACGCGTTTGGTTGCTTGGGACTACTACTACTACTACTACTACTATTACTACTACTACTACTACTACTACTACTACTACTACTACTACTACTACTACTACTACTACTACTACTACTACTACTACTACTACTACTACTACTACTACTACTACTACTACTACTACTACTACTACTACTACTACTACTACTACTACTACTACTACTACTACTACTACTACTACTACTACTACTACTACTACTACTACTACTACTACTACTACTACTACTACTACTACTACTACTACTACTACTACTACTACTACTACTACTACTACTACTACTACTACTACTACTACTACTACTACTACTACTACTACTACTACTACTACTACTACTACTACTACTACTACTACTACTACTACTACTACTACTACTACTACTACTACTACTACTACTACTACTACTACTACTACTACTACTACTACTACTACTACTACTACTACTACTACTACTACTACTACTACTACTACTACTACTACTACTACTACTACTACTACTACTACTACTACTACTACTACTACTACTACTACTACTACTACTACTACTACTACTACTACTACTACTACTACTACTACTACTACTACTACTACTACTACTACTACTACTACTGCTACTACTACTACTACTACTACTACTACTACTACTACTACTACTACTACTAATTATATACCCCTTATACCTTTTATATACTCTTTATACTTTTCAATGCAAATTATACTTAATCTTAAAAGCGCGGGCGACATATCAAATATTGTTCAAATCGGTTCAACTTTTTTTGTAACTTGCTATTTGTTTTATTCTTATTACGATATTTACTAGAGTTTTTTGTATATTTAAAAATGTCACAAATTTCGTTTCCTATAATCACCCTTATTGGGCGTATAATAACGGATTATAAAAGTTATACTGATTTAATAGTAATGCTATTCAAGATGATATAATTCCCATTTCGGTTTTCACATTTAACCCATATTTTAACCTTTAACATTTTCAATTTAAAAAAAATTCTCATTAGGAAAACCATGTGCCTTTTACCCATAACAAATTGCATATTACAATTATGTAATGTATAAGGATAGGTAATGAGTGTGAATAACGGTGGTCATCAAATGCCTCTCAAACTTATTCTACTTTTATATAACCGCAGCCTATAGGACACGGGATCGAGCCTCGTCCGGACCATTACAATAAGTCTTAAAATAATATTTATAGGTGATCTTATATAATTATGTATAAATAAATAATTGGCTCTCATTAACACCATGGATACCTTAACATAAGATCGTCTTCGAAGGGACTGTAGTACAATATAAATTATAAAGTTATGAAAACGTTATCTAAGTTCCTTGATGGGATGAAAGGGCTCCACCAAATAAAAATAACAATAATATATATATATATATATATATATATATATATAATATTAATATAAACGAATACATTTTTAATAAAGTTTATAAAAAACGACATCATATTTATATGTTGTGTATTATTTATAATAATTTAATAAATTAAATAAATTATTAATTATATTATACAATTATTAAATTATTAATTGTACTGTCTATTATACAGATCATATCACGGTTTTAAAGGATTTTAATTGCAATACATTTATAAATAATAAAAGTTGTAATAATATAGATATAAGTAAATATTTAAGAAAAAATGGTAAATTAATTATATTTTTTTATGTAAATTGATAATTATAATTATATAATTTATATATTTTAATATATTAAATATCATATTAAGATCAAATATAATATAATATATTATAAAGAAAATATTAAAAATTCACCAAATGTCATATCTATATAATGTCAAACAAATATACTATAATATAATATACATTAGATTAGCACGTGATATATTTATAATAATATATAATTTAATTTTTATTTAATATATTTTAAAGACTCTTTGTGCCATAGCAATCAAGCGTCATAAAGTAAAAATAAAAAATAATATCGTAACACAGACGAACATAATAGTATACTATTATATACATGTATTATTATTATATTATTATTTATATACACATCATTATAGGATGGAAGTATACTATTTCATGTATAGTTTGTGAAGAAAATTCACCGCCTTATAATTTTGAAAACAATGCCTGTCTGAAAAAACATCGTTAGATTATATATTTTAGCAAAAAATAGAAATATGAATAATTAAAATTGAACTTAATAAATAAAAATATTATTTATAGTTATAATAATTGATATGATTTTGTTGAATTATTAAAATTTAATAATATATAATATATGGTAACATTATATTAATTAAAATATTAAACATTATAAATATAAGTAAATAGTACAGAAAGATAAGTTAATAGTATACAAAATGAATTACATATTATGTAAAATAAAATGCAAATACAAATAACAACCAAATAATTAATAAATAATAATAATTAATAATAAATAACAATACACACAATATATATATATATATATATAGATAACTGTGATAATATATCTTTAAGGGGGTCACATCCCAATACAATATTTTCCGGTAACTTGCCAGAAATATTGTAATTTTAAAACCATTTTCAATCAAGTTTTAACTGGATACCGCTACAAAGTTATTAAATTTCGCGTAAGTTGCCGGAAAGTAAGGGGTCCCACTAACATTGTAGTTAACGTGTCTATAGATCGGTATTAAGACTGGTTAATACTGATATAGCAATAGATATATCTCGCTAATATAAAAGTATTCAACAAGCCCGATGTGTAGATGTTGTGACCTACGATATTCGATAATCACATGACATATATGTACCTACATTTAATAACAAATATTCAAACAAATAATATTTATTCTAATATACATTTGATTTTATTTTCTATATACGCTTATGAAATTCGTTTCGATTATATCAAAATAAATATTTATAATAATGTATATTATATATTTAAACTTTAATATAATTTCAACATTTAATTTGATTAAATAATACTTTACATGTGATGTTCGGCTATCTTAGGATATATATATATATATATATATATATATATATCCTAAGATAGTATTAACTGTCAGTGTGGCTCAGTGGCTAAGGTGTTAGATACACAAGAAGTAGGATACGGATTCGACCCTCGTCCGGACCATTACTTAATTTTATAAAATGGGTCTTACAATATTATTTAGAAGTGATCTTATATAATTGTGTATAAATAAATGATCGGCTCTCGTTAAATCCATGGATGCCTTAACACGAGAGCGGCTTCGAAGGGACATTATAGCCACATATGGTTATAAGTGAAAACTTCATCTAAGTTCCTGGATGGGATGAAAGGACTCCACCAAATAAAAATAACAATAAAATAACAATAACAATATATATATATATATATATATATATATATATATATATATATATATATATATCTAGTCACCATGCCTGTTGAAGTAAAATCACGTGACTACCAATATAGGTAAACTATAAATCTATAATTAAATATCACATGATATCTAGCCAACAGACACGCGACCCTATATTTATATACGTAAATTAAAGTCGATCTGTTTATAAAATTGCTAAATATGTACTTTATAAAGGTAACAAGTTGATGTATTAAATCAATATCCAAAGAATATTACATACATTTGATTAATTGATTTAATATTACATGACATATATTTGTATTGTAAACATGACCCTAATCGAAAATACATATTTATCTTAGATGGGAATGAATCGAAATATATTGCATATACCTATAGTTTTCCAGCATACTAATAAAACTACTATATATCGATGTCATTATACTTATGCGAATGTAGTCATTTTATAATATACTTTATTAATTGTAATTTAAAATAGCGATTATTTATATTATGATTTTAAACATACAGAATTGGATGAATTTGCACACGTACTAGAAGAGTGTAACAACAAATGTTATACATTGATAGATTATGATTATCAATATAATGTAAGTTTAATAATATCTTATCATTATATGATACTATATAGAAGTATAATTAAAGTTATATGTGTGTAAGAATACCGAAGATAACTAATATATATTTAAATTAAATCATTTCATATATATATATACATATAGATCATTTCACCTACAATTAAATATCGTATAATTATTTAATTAATAGTAATATTAACCTTGATTTTTTTAGTTATATTAGATAACAAGTATAGTCTTAAATTAAGACTATTAATACAGTATTTAATTGATATACGGTAAAATTTACTAATGTAATATCTTAAATTAATATATATTATTTAATATAGTCTTGCTATAATATAATTCAAGTATAAAATGGAGGAATTAAAAGCTGTTACAAAAATATATTTTCGATAACTATTCATAAAAACTTGTCATAAAACATTAGGAAAACATATATATTCAATATAGAAATATAATATAATATTTAATTTAATAATTAAAAAAAATATCTATATATTATATCTACATATTTTAAATATTATAAGAATATATCCCTTCTTAAATATTAATATATTAGTTTTTAGTTGAGAATATAGGATATTACAGAATATAGGTTATTAAAAAATTGAATTAATATTTGAAATAAAAATATATGTTAGTTCTATTCTAATTTAATAAATAACGAATACATTATTTAACATTATTTAAATATTAAGAATCAGGTCAAGATATCCTAAAGGATATCTCTAGAGTGATTAGGTTAACTATCATAAGTTATCATATATTATAATAATTCCCCCCCTCTATCTCACGATTATAATATACTATTTTTAAAATTAAGTATAATTATAATAATTTATGTTTGTTATTCATATTAAAAAAGTATAGGTTTACTATTAATTAATATATATTTGAAGATTTTATATTTATGAATTAACTGTAAATTTATAAATAAATATATACAGATTGGATAATATTTTATATATAACTATAATATATTTATTCATTTAAATAGGTAAATGTTAAAAAAGGGTGTTTAAAAGAAAATATACATCGGTTTCCCAGCGATAATAAAATACACGTCGAATTATCGGATCAAAAAAGTGTGTATATATTTTTATATATATGTATGAATGATATATATACAATGAAGCTAAATCTAAAATTGTTATTATTTAGATGCTTAACTTGTAGTATTAATTAATAAAATAATTACGAGTTAAATATTATTAATTTATTCATAAAATTAATTATAAATAATGTAATTGTAATTTCTCTGATTGGTTCACCATTAAAATAAAGTTTATCTAGTGGTATATAGGGTGTCCGTATTCGGACATGGGTACCGAATATGAACATCCTCATTGTATAATGAATACACAGATTAAATAAAAGTTTAACATCACAATAATATCTATAATCATAAAATAGTAATATATTGTAATTTTTGAATACAAATATTGACTCATAAAATGTTAAAACCACTTATTGTTAAATTGTCCATATTAGGTTACTTTCCTCTATACTTATTTCCATTTTATTATTCGAGTTGATTTCTGTAATGAATGTAATTAATACATCTATATGATTATATTCAATGTATCTACATCTTATTCTATTATACCTAATGATATATATATATTATATTCAATGTAATATATTTAGTTAATTTTATTTAAACATTATATAATCATATAATTATTATAGTATGCAGGCGATAATAATGTATATAAACAATAATAATTACCACTAGTACAGACACCTTTATAAAGTGGCGAAAGCGAATATGTAGTAGTATATTTAAAAATAACTATTCTAGACTTTCTATTATTTTAGCAAGGTCCTTGATTATTCTAATGTATAGTTTGATATAATGTTAACATTTCCTTCTTATCGCTGGTATATAAACTAATATTTAATATATATATATATTAATCTTATATTACAATTATGACTATAGATCAAATAAACATATTCGTATGCGAAGCAGCTACTACTATTATATGCAATAATGGAATTGAGTATATCAATCAAAATAACTTCAGTTAATATTAAAAATAACTATATAAATAAATATAATATATTATAGTATATTAACCGTTTTATTACAGATATGATTAAATGTTCTAATGATACAATATATATATATATATATATATATATATGGGACGTAATGATTTTAATGGCAGATCGAATTAGATACTTATTAAAACATCTATAATTATTAAGCATGTTATTATATTATTTAAAATGTTAAGATATTACTAATAAGATAATTTATATTTTATATTTTATAATTGATATTGTTATGATGAAATATATTTTTTGTAGTTATTGGTTATTATGAAAACATTACTATTCTTTAAAAAAACCATAGATTAGGTAGTTCTGGCAGATAATACCCACGGCATCGGCCAACATATATCTCGTTAATAAAAATCTACTAAATATCCTTACTCATTAGTATATATTTCGCGATTATAGATGGAAACTATATTTACTATAGTATTAATAAGATTAGTTTATATATTTGGTGAATGAAGTAAATAAAATGTATATCTATTTTAAGAGAACATTTTGTAAGGGTATAGAGTTTATGTATTAATAATACATAATGTTAACTAAAATAAGTTCTATTAATAAGTATGTATTAATTTAAAATACTTTCTAATAAAGTATTAAAACTACTAAAACTAAATTTTACTAACATTAATACGTGATTGAGTTGCGAATTTTATAGATATCGAAAATATAATTAATAAATTAGAATATTTAATAAAACCTCAATTAATTTTAGGGAATAAATATTAAAATATGAATTTCAGCAGTGATAGACAAATTATTAGATAAGATATTGTAAGTATTTTATGTTATACAAATGATATATTCATGAACTAAACAAAAATAGACTTGTTATTAGATACCTATATATATTATATATTATATATAATATATTAGTATACTAACAATTTGAATGTAGTAAACAAATATTATTAAACTATATATTAAACAATTTAAATGTATTACTATAATATTTATTGGTGTTTTTAATTATATAATATACTATCATTATAATACTATAATATTATATAATCTTCGATATTTTTATTAATATCATTATTTAAATTTATAATTTTTTAAATATTATTATAATGGTAATATTATGTAAAGATAAAATTTGAAATAAAGTTGTATACATTATAATGTTCATTTATTATTTAAATTTTATTTCAAATATTATTAAATTTAAATAACATTGAGGTTTAAAATATATATTTAATATATATAACCATATGTATTACATATTGTATATTATATATATTTTTTAAATTAATTCATACATTATATTATCAGTTATGAATTTAATATCAAATCCAAAAAAACCAAGGTATATAACAATATATTATATATGTGTATGCAAATATAATAATTTTAATTACGATTAAAATATAATATGATTATTTATATTAAATTATATTATTATATGATTGTATACTTTGTTTATTGAAATAAAAAAATACAATAAATGTATAGTTTATTCTGATTTTGTTTTGTTTTTCATAAAGTTGTAAATCTAATAATCTATAATTAATAATAACAACCGATATAGTTAGTTAGATATACAATTGAGTTAATTAATTTAAGATAAGGTTAATTTAGAAAGAAACAGTTATACATTAATGTTACTACTGATAGTACATATTTATTAAAGTATTATTTAGTCTGAATGTACCTATATATACAGGTATCTGTTATTTAAAGGTATTTAAAGGTATACTTGCTAATAAATTAATATTTAAAAATATTTTCTTGGATATATTTTTAATCAAATGTTATTATATTATTATTATATAGTTTCTAATAATGTAAATAAAATAAATATTAGGATAAAATGAAATATAAATTAATCGAAGGAAAGTTGAGAATATATTTAGTTTATTCATATATTTTCTTACGCTTGTTAAAATCATATATTTTGCATATTTTTTATTTAATAATGTATTAAAGTAATACGATTAAATTGTTTAATATTACATTCATGTGATAAAGTAAATAAAATAAATAGGATTATATTAATTTAAAGTATCAGCTTAATTCAATACACTTTTAAATAACATATATTTTTCTTCTACTATTTCTTAAAGGATCACCACATATTTATTTTCTTCTAACAAGTCAATAAATAAATATAAATATGTATAGTTATGACAGTTATCAAATTATGTTCCTTTGATTTACGCTCGTACATAACGTTATATACTATAAAGGACATATGTTCATTTGTAATCTCTGAAATGGATATTTTTTGTATTCCGGACTATATAATTGTCAATTATAATTTAATGATATAATTATTTTAATCAACATTTCAAGGGTGTTTATTTATCTGTCAAATAAAAAGGAAATTATATTTTAAATTGTATATTATTAAATGTTATTAAAAATACGAATTTATTTGTAAATCAAGTTATAATGTATGATGTTTTTATATATTATGTATGTCGACAGGTCAATTAGTATTACGTATATTAAATTATATTATGAGATTTATAAATCATATTAAAATTATTGATTAAAAAAGTGTTTGCATTTATTATTGTATCGAATTTAAAATGTGTACTCCTGGACTATATTATTAAATTATTCAGGTGTAAAATTAAAATTTCACAACGTATGCATCGGAAGAAGTTAAAGGATATTATAGCGAAATACATTTTTTAGATATTTGGTATATGATACATAGCGAAATTATAGTATTGTATGTATGTATGAAATATGTTGGTGAGTCATTTATAACGAAACGGTATACTTTTAAAGTTACATAAAATGAGAATAACAAAATAATCTGAAAAAAAATATCAACAATATCTAATCTTAAAAAAATATAAAAATATTGTGTAATATATCTTATATCTAAATAGATTAGAGTATAATAAATTCAATAACACATCTTATCTGGTAAGTATTTATATTAAGTATAATAAATATTAAAAGAAACAACAATAATCAAAATAAAATAGCATGTGAACATTCCAATTTAAAAAATTTAAATACCGATTAAACAAATGTTAGCATATTGATTACTACTAATACTAAGAAATAATTTTAAAAAATTCATTTAAATTGTTGTAATATCTACAGTTACAATAATCCTTTTTCAATATAGATTATTTGTATATTATAAGTATATTATGTTAATACAATATGTTTATTTTGTTAAATATATACTTATATTTAAACACAATTTGCACTTTGATAAAATCGGGATTTTTCGAAATTCTAAAAAAATTCTTGATATTTCAAGGATTTTTTATTTAAAATTGTATTATTTATATTTTCTAATTTAATAATATAAAATAAATAATGTGTTAATATTTTTTCAAAACTAATTTATTATAAAGATTTAAAATCCTTATTTTTCGTAATTTATTTTATATATGTATAGTACATTTTTAACTTGCTCTATACTATAGAGCATATTATACTATAGAGTCTATAGAGTTTAACTTATTCTATATTAAGTTCAAGACCAACAAAAAGTGGCTCTATTTTCAGGGTATATTTAATGAGAATCACTTTCCGATCATTATTTACGTTGTAAGGATAGGAGATTTTAAAATAATATAAGTATTATAAATTCTGAAATAAATAAGAAAAAACGAAATTTTTTTAAATATTATTATTTACATTTAGATCTATATATATATTTAAGTTATTGAATTAAATGATGATGAGAATAGTATTTACTAAACACTAATTTTAAAATAAAAAATGTCCAGTCCCAGTATTCAAAACTCGTGTTTAACTTGGATTTATCTCGAGTTTAAACTCGTGTTTAGCTCGGTAATTTTGTAACACTTTTAACACCAGCTAGATCCAAGTTTAACTCGAGATTACTCGAGTTAAATCCCAGTTAAATCCAAGTTTAATTCGAGTTAAATCCCAGTTAAATCCAAATTTAATTCGAGCTAAATCCTAGTTTAATCCAAGTATAACTCGAGATTAATCATGGAAGTTTTCAGAAATCAGTTTATTTAATTATAAGTTAGCATAACGTTCAAAGAATATATACATATATATCAACATTTCATTATAACTACTCTACTAAAATAAATATTTATGTTTATAAATTAAAATATATTTCAATATATATTATAATAATAATACTATACTAATATTTATTATTTTACTACTAAATATGAATATATTATATTTAATTTGAGCTAAATTAATATAATTGTTAATAAATACAAAATGTAAAACTTTAATTTATTTTTTAACCCTTTTATTATTTTAAAAAAAAATTTCTATAATATTTGTTGTTTCAGTTGCAGTGGCTTCCTTGTGTATTTGGGATGCAGCTTCTGTAAGTTGAATTACATTAATAAATATGAGAATATGTAAAACAAATATATGAATGTAAAATTAATATACAGAATATATATATATATATATATATATATATATATATATTGATATCTTATATTAGTTTTATAGACATTGTTGTGCCATATAAAAAATAAATACACTTCAAAGGTTTCAAATAGTATTATTTTTATTAAATTTAGTATTCAAAGTTTTCTAATAGTTAAATTATTAATTTTGAAAGTTTGAAATAGTAAATAAATCACTTCAAAGGTTTTAAATAATATTAGGTGTATTAAATTTAGTATTCAAAGTTTTATAATAGTTAAATTATTCATTTCTAATGTGTAAAATACACTTCGAAGGTTATAAATAGTATTATTTGTATTAAATCATGTATTCAAAGTTTTCATATAGTTAAATTAAGTATTTGAAGGTTTTTAATAGTAAATAAATACACTTCAAAGGTTATAAATAGTATTATTTGTATTAAATTAAGTATACAAAGTTTTCTAATATTTAAATTATTCATTTTAAAGGTTTGAAATAGTAAATAAATACACTTCGAAGGTTATAAATAATATTATTTGTATTAAATGTAGTATTCAAAGTTTTCTAATAGTTAAATTATTCATTTTGAAGGTTAGAAATAGTAAATAAATACACTTCAAAGGTTTTAAATAATATTAGTATTATTTAAAATTTATAAATAGTATTATTTGTATTAAATCATGTATTCAAAGTTTTCATATAGTTAAATTAAGTATTTGAAGGTTTTGAATAGTAAATAAATACACTTCGAAGGTTTGAAATAGTAAATAAATACACTTCGAAGGTTATAAATAATATTATTTGTATTCAATTTGTATTATTTGTATGATATGATGTAACGTTACATTACAATATGATATAACGTGACAGTATGGTGGTCTGAAAGTATGATATGATGTAACGTGACATTACAATATGATATAACGTGACAGTACGGTGGTCTGAAAGTATGATATGATGTAACGTGACAGTACATTGTGCTAGAGGGGATAGCATGATATGATATAACGTGACAATACGGTGTGCTGAAAGTATGATATGATGTAACGTGACATTACAATATGATATAACGTGACAGTACATTGTGCTAGAGGGGATAGCATGATATGATATAACGTGACAATACGGTGTGCTGAAAGTATGATATGATGTAACGTGACATTACAATATGATATAACGTGACAGTACGGTGGTCTGAAAGTATGATATGATGTAACGTGACAGTACATTGTGCTAGAGGGGATAGCATGATATGATATAACGTGACAATACGGTGTGCTGAAAGTATGATATGATGTAACGTGACATTACAATATGATATAACGTGACGGTACGGTAGTCTGCAAGTATGATATAATGTAACGTGACATTAAATTGTGCTTTCGACAGCATCGACAGAGCAGTTCTATTCAAAATTCTCAAGATTTATGGAATTCCAGAAATACTAATAAGATCTATAAAATATCTTCACAGTAACTGAAAAGCGCAAGTAATAACGCCTGATGGAATCACTGAAACTTTCTTATTCAAAACGGAGTACTGCAAGGAGATACTCTAGCTCCATTCCTATTCATTATAGCTTTAGACTATGCTATGCGACTAGCAATAGATGGACGAGAGAGCGAAAAATGTTTTTAAATAGAAAGAAAGAAAAGTAGGAGACATCCAGCAGTAAACGTTACAGATTTCAGCTATGCAGACGACGTAGCTCTTTTTAGTAAAAATATTGAAGAAGCACAAATACTGCTTCAGAGAGTAGAAGAAGAATGTGGAAATATACGTCTAAAGATAAACTGTAAAAAGACAGAAGCCATTTATTTCGGTATAGACAATAACCAACATATACACACCATACTCAATAATGAAATCAAAATAGTAGATAACTTTAAATATCTAGGGTCATGGATGCAAATCTCAGAAAAAGACTTCAATATTCGTAAAGCACTAGCCTGGTCAGCCGCTAATAAGATGAAGGAATTATGGAAATCAAGCATAAGAGACACACTTAAAGTTAGAATATTCAGGGCTACGATTGAAACAATATACACATATGGTGCTGAAACATGGACAACTACAAAAACTATGAATAAACGAATAGATGGATGTTACACCAGACTTCTCCGAATGGCTTTAAAATATCCTGGAAAGATAAAATCAATAACATAACGCTATATAATGGACTCTCAAGAATATCTGAAGTAATAAAAGAAAGAAGACTAAAACTTGCAGGTCATTTGATGATACATGACAACGAAATGGCTCATAAACTTGTCCTTTGGGAACCGACAAATGGTAGTGCAAGAAGAGGTCGCAAAACTATCACTTTTGTAGATAATCTAAGAGAAGACATAGGAATAGACGATATACATGAGATAAAGACGATGATGTTGGACAGAGATGTTTGGAGTATAAAGGAAAAGAAAATTCGAGCGAGAGCTCAACATAAGTAAGTAAGTAAGTAAACTGTGATATAATGATCCAAGTTTCAACTAGTTAAATATAGTTCAGCTAAATCCAAGTTGATCTCATTTTAAAACAATAACTTGGTTTAAACTGTGATATAATGATCCAAGTTTCAACTAGTTAAATATGGATCAGCTAAATCCAAGTTTATCTCAGTTTAAAAAAATAACTTGGATTAAACTGTGGTATAATGATCCAAGTTTCAACTAGTTAAATATGGATCTTCTAAATCCAAGTTGATCTCAGTTTTAAACAATAACTTGGATTAAACTGTGATATAATGATCCAAGTGTCAACTAGTTAAATATGGATATGCTAAATCCAAGTTTATTTAAGTTTAAAAAAATAACTTGGATCAAACTGTGGTATAATGATCCATGTTTCAACTAGTTAAATATGGATCAGCTAAATCCAATTTTACACCACCTAGATCCAAGTTTGGACCAGATTCCCCCAGTTTCCCCCAGTTTCCCAGTTAGATCCAAGTTAAACACGAGTATTGAATACTGGGGTAATTCGCTTAAATTTCCGGTAACTAATATGTGTTTTTGGTCAACCACTAGTTGTTCAGTCGAGAAACTTATATCCAATGCATGTAAAAACTGAACTGGTCGTAAGCCACAACTGGTACAACCATTTATTCGAACCACACCGGTTGAAATCAAACCACAGGTGCTTTAAATAATACTAGTGGTGTATCGTGTATTAAGTTTGAAAGCAAGCTAAGGTTATCCGGTTATCTTAAATATTATTGCTCACTCAGCAAATAAATTACATATATATTTAAAACATAGGTAATTTTGTAATATTTGATTCGATTATGATTTGGCATTTCTCTGCTATTTGAAAATTGGCAAAAAAAATTACCAACAAAAAAATCCTACTATTTTCTATATAAAGCTCATGTTAGATATCGCTAATTTTTATAATTTATTTATGTCTATAATTATTTAGTATAATCAAGAAATAATTTTATTAAATTACTAAATTATCAATAATAAAAATCAATTACTTATTTTATAAATATATAATATTTTTATGAAAATATATATATATATATATGCAAATATTTTTATTTTGAAAATTACAAATTTTCTTTGGTAGCATTGGTGTAACATATATTATTTATGAAGATTTTATAAAAATGTTGAAAAAAAATCATCGGCAAAAATGTGTATTGATGATTTATAAATTAAAATTTGTTCATAAAAATAATCAATAAAATATGATTTTATTATTTGATTTGATTTTTTATAAATAATATTAATAATATATATATATATATATATATATATATATATATATATATATATGTATATAAATATATACTTATAAATAGTATGATGAATTTTAAATAGAAGTTTTAAAAGCTGTACTTTTTAAACAAAATTATCAAAATAGATAATATTATCAGGAATTCTAGGGAAAATTAAAAAAAAACTAAAATATATAGATAACATGTTAACATTTTTTTAAATATATTAAGAGACCATGTTAAATCAGTATCAATGACATGTTAAATTTAAATATTCCAAAATTGGAGGGAAGAAACTAAATATAAATTGTTTGTTATTAAATATATTGCCATATTTCCTTCTAATGGATGAAATCCATTTTAGCTGTATTATAATTATCTTTATATATATAGTGAGATAGATAAATAGATATATAAATAGACACTATAAATTTATAATTAGAAAAAATAATAATAATAATAATATCAATATATATCGTAGATTGGATACAAATGAAGAGTTAAACTGTATACAATGTAACAGTAAGCGATACATACACGGGCTAGACACCCAATGTGAATTAGGTATTTAATCAAATTATAATATTACAATTAAATACCTATTTATATAGCATATACGAATAACACATGTATCATTTATATAACTACCATTAATTAAGCATTTGTGTGAATGATAGTTTGGATATTGATAGTAATAGTTAATGATAGTTTTGTACCTGTATAAATAAATTGTACAAATAATAATTATATATCTCGAAAAGCCGATATATCAGATATATTTTATCGGTCCTTTCGAGTCTAAATTAGCAAGAGTTAACTGTATACTTATATTATATAAGTTATATATATATATATATATATATATATATATAATCTTTATTACAATATTATTAAAAAAAATGTTGATTAATAAATAATATATATACACATTAGTTGGATTTTAAATTAATACATTGTTATATTATAAATTATAGGAGTGGCAGATTATTTTAATATTTTAAAATGTGAAACACCTTGTTATATATTAATATCAATAAAGGATAACCAGGTAATTTATTAATTATTTAAATTATATATTTAATATATAAATGTATATTTATAAATATATATATAAATCAGATTTATTATTTCATGTTGTAAAGCATGAAATAATGGAGAAGTTAACAAATGTATTTGTTTTTGCGAGAACTTCCCCAATCATCATATTCTAGATAAGTTAGATTCTCACGAGTAAAAAAATGTAAATATAAATAAATAAGATAAAGAATAAAAATATGTATCAATAAGTCAAGTTAAAAATAAATTATGTAAAGAATAAAAAATATGTATCAATAAGTCAAGTTACAAATAAATTATGTAAAGAATAAAAAATATGTATCAATAAGTCAAGTGTAAAATTAAAAGATGTAAAGTTATATACAAAAATCATAGAAATGAGTTGAATTCTGAATGCCGAACTATAAAAGGAATATAATAGCTAAACAATATAAATGAAAAAAAAATAAAAACTAAAACAAAAAAGATTAAGGTTTAATAAATAATACCAGTAAACAAAAATAAAATTAGATAATCAATTGTTTAATTGATTTTCATATTTTGATAAAAGGTGTTTTTTTAATATTTTTTTTTAAGTTTTTTATATAAATTTTTGTAAATAATAATTTATTTAGACATAAATTATTCCATGATTTAGGGCCTTTAAATGATAATGATTTATGATGATGGCTTAATTTTATATAAGGTAATTTGAAATTTGAAATAATTTGAAAAAAGTATTTTTGTATACATTGTTATATATTGGAAATAATAATGATATTCTGATTGGGCATTTCTTTAAATGTACATTGGGCACGAATACAATATTTTTATAAGTTATTAAATCTTTACATTTTAATATATTAGAACATACAAATAAATTGTTAGTATAAGTCAAAATAAATATATTATTTACAATTTTAAGTATATTTTAAAGATGTTTTTATTTACAATTCGAACAGCTTTTTTTATAGAGTTGAAATACATTTAAGGTTATTATTAAAATTATTTCCCCAAATTTCTGAACAATACATGATATCAGGCAAAAACAAATAATTGTAAATCAGCTTTAAAATATATATTGGTAAATATATATTGGTAAATAGCTCAGCTTTCTTTATATATATAACATGTGATAATTTCAATTGTATTTTTCTTATGTGTTCTTTAAAATTTAAATTATTATCTAAAATAACTCCAAAAAAAGTATAACTTGATACTAAGCATATTTAAGTTGAATTAATTGATATACTATTAATAATATTTGCATCTTTATAAGGTAGCAATTTTGTTTTATCAATATTTAATATTAATCTACTATTAATGAACCATTCATGTAAATTTAAAATAACTAAATTTAAACTTTTGCATAGAGTCTTATTACTTCGTTCACTAATGCTAACCGATGTATCGTCAACAAAAAGTATAAGATTAAAATTTATATTTAAATTATGTAAGGCCATATGAATATCATTTATATATAAAATAAATAGTAAGGGGCATAAAATGGATCCCTGAGGTACCCCAACATATAATATATATATATATATATATATATATATATATGTGTGTGCGAGTATAATATTATATATAGTAATTGATTACTAAAATTAATAGTTCATAGTATTTATTTTTAAATATAGTTAAATATTAAATATATATGTTATATATATACAAATCAGATTCAAATTACAAGAGGGTGTAATAAACAAAGTAAATTAGGTCTACTGATTAATCCTACTGTCGTTCAAATTTATGAATATTTTATTAACAGTTTAGTATTAATATTTATATATATATATATATATTTCCTTTCCAAACTTATTCTAAATAACATGATTATTTCCCATTCCTCAAAAAACCTAGGATTATTATTTGATGACTAATTATTATTTATGAATCACATATCATCCATTACAAAATCCTCCAAATTTCATATTTTCAGAATTAAAAAAATACGGACATCACTTTCCAGAAACCTTACGAAAACTCTAATAAATAATCGTGTACTTTCCCGACTTGACTACTGTTCTTTCTTACTGAATTTAATTTCTGGTAAAGCTACTGTACAACTAAACCGGATTATCCATTCCTCAATACGTACTACATACTGTTTAACACGACTGGATCACTCTACTACAAAATCTCACCAATCATCTCGTATGTGGCTACCCTTCTCTCGCAGATGTAAATTAAGTATACTATCTATAATCCATAAATCAATAGATTCTTTCACCTATAGAAATATATCTGATCTAATTAAAAACATACAATATTACTTTCTGTTCGTTACCAAAATGCTCCTTATCGTCCATAAATCTAATAAAACTTCTCTAAATTCAAGAACTTTTAATAATTCCGGTCCCGCCTTAAGGAATTCCCTCCCTCCTACAATTCGTTCTATTAGATCCCACAAAAGATGTATAAATATTACTTCTTCTTTTCTCTCTACCCATAGTCATTAAATCATCCATCTTATTATTTTTGTCCGTGTAAAATTCAACGTATATTATTATTAAATTGTTATCATATTAGTATTATCTTATTATTATATTACACTCCACTATATCAATGCAGTCTGTAATATGCAACACTCCACTATATCACTGCAGTCTGTGGTATATAAAACTCCACTATATCACTTCAGTCTGTGGTATATAATACTACTTTTTATAAGTGATATATATCATTTATTATTTTGTCCGTGTTATATTCAATGTATATTATTATTAAATTGTTATCGTATTACTATTATATTATTATTATAATCATATGTCTTCTTCCCGCACGAGCGAAAGGTCTATATGACCCTATTTTAGTGCTAAATAAAACTTATATCATCATAATTATATATATATATATATATATATTGATATTTATTTATATTGATATATTAAATACATATGTTGATATACAAAATACTTTGATGTTTTTAATATTAGGATTACCTTCAAATTTGGATGATTACGACCATGATAATATTAATTGTTTTAGCATATTAAGTAAGTATATATATATATATATATATATATATAAGTATACTTAGCTATGTAGTATAATGACCTATTTATCAAATTCATACATATAGGATACTATATATACATCATAAATTCATTATTGATATATAATTAATAATTAACATAATAATACACACCACACACATTAACAATATTATATTATATAAATACATATAAGATATGATATTAAATGAATATGTATATAATTAATGGTTAACAACAGGACAGCATATTTATGCGGCCCTTAATGTGTTAATGCGGCCTTTAATAAACTCTCTAATAACCATAAAGGGGACAGACAAGATCATATAGCAAGATTCATTAGAATCGAATATTATATTCGCGATATTCGTAAAAATAGTTTAAAGAATACACTAAAGGATGAATTAAATTAAATTTTTAAATAATCAAATTAATAAAAATTAATAATTCCTTTAAATTATATCGAGTGGGTATTTAGTATACTAATACATATTATGATAAGTAACCTGGGTTAAGTAGTAATCACACGTATGTTATTAGGTTAAGCGTAGTAATAATCACAAGCTTCACAAGTAACCACTTTAACATGGTAATACATTGTGTGATTTACATACGTATGAAATAAACATGATTATGCTTATTATTTACATAATTTCGTGTGCACCAAATAGTTATGGTATTCACTTTTAGTATACATTTTACTTATAATAATATTATAATATTATATAATTAATACATATATATATGAGATATATCTGTATATAATTTATATATTAATATTAAAACGAGATAATAAACGAGTGTAAATAATTATCGAATTTACACTCTATATATGGATCCATAAATATAACTATTTAGTATTTTAAATTAAATATATAGTATTATTGGATATATGTGTATAGGGTGTTGGAACATTTAGTTGTTATATTACTTATGGATCATATATATTACGTAAATAATTTTACATTCATAATATATATATATATATATATATATATATATATATATACATATATTATTAATATATTTTTAATCAATTAATTAATTTATTTATTTGTGTTTTTAAAAATAATTACGCGTAATATTTGTTGATTAGTATACATTGAACCAAGTTTAGAAAATAATAATGTTTGGGCGTATAATTTATACAAAATGTCCATACAGAAATAAATCTTAATATTGTCTACAAATAAATGGAAAAAATATGTGTATATATATATTTTGTTTTTTATTATTTATTATTTGAAAAAATAATTAAATATATTCAAATATAATATATGAATATCGTATACGATAATTAATTAAATTGTAAATGTTCACCTTCATGGCTATCTTTTAAAAAAATGTTCCCATATTATTATATTTTACATTGTCTAACAAATTATTACATTATCATTATATATATATATATATATATATATATATAATACAGAATATATTGTATATAAGTTTGTTTAAAATAATGAATATTAATTTAATTTAGATACCTGTTGGAATTTCTGTACAAGTGATAAATGTAATGCTATCTCAATTAACATATTTAAAAGTTAATATAGATATATATATATATATATATATATATATATATATATATATATAAATAAATAAGATTTATTATTTCATGTTATACAGCATTAAATAATGGATAAGTTAATAAACATTTGTATTTGTTTTTTTTTGTGAGAACTTCCCCAATCATCATATTCTATAGAATCTATAGATAAGTTAAATTCTCATGAGTAAAAAAATGTATATACAAATAATTATATATATATATATATATATTTATAAAGTAGTATTTTCCAGTCCAATAAAAATTGCACTAATTAAGAATATTTATAAAAAAAATAGGATAACTAGTTATTTATAAATTATTGACTGATATCCATAATTCCTGAAGTTTCTAAAATATTGAAAAGCTAATAGAAAATAGAGTGAATGTATTCATCGCAAAACATAATACCATATCACCATCAAGATTTGAGTATCAAAATAATATATCCATTGTTGATATTTGATGACATTGTATATAGATCTAATTTTTAAATAACAGAATACAATGAAAGTAAATACAGTATTATTAGATATTTAAAATGTATTTAATATGATAAACTATGATATATTATTTTACAAATTACAAATATATGGTATAAGAGTAATTTTCGAAATTATTTAAAATCCTATCTAGATATCAACAAAATGATATCTATTAATAATATACATTTTAATATAAAATATAATCACAAGAGGTATCTCAGTAATACTTATTCAATCTATTACACTTTATTATATAACCTACAACCATAGATTTATAGTTTACACTATTATAGTGTAAACTATAAATCTATGCCTATAACCTACAACCTACAATTTATTGTGCTTGTTTATTAATAAACAATTGTTTATTGTTGTTTTTTTCTATCTGGAGTATAATTCATACACGTCTAAAATAATATTTCTGTGTATGCCTTAAAGGAGCTATTATGTATTATATTCGCAAATAATTGTTTATTATATATATTATTCAAACTGTTTCTTTAAAAAATTCAAATAAATTCATTTCATTTCATATATATTAACGATCTACCTAAAATAGTTAACAGTAATTAAATAGAGTTATCATATTATTTGCTTTTGATACTTCATTAACAGAGTTATCAAATGATATCGATAACCTTAAATCAGAAACAATATTTATATTAAAAAAGTAATATATTGGTTAGACATTAAACAAGGCTAAACTTTAGTAGCATTCACATTCATTTTATATTTCAAAACCAACATTTAATAACATATAATCATTGTATTGTTATTAATCAAATGTAGAGCGTAAATAAACACACCCATTTAGGAATTTATTTATATTTAGATGATAAATTAAATATAAATCATATAAATAAATAAAAAATAACTTATTATAAATATTATATGCAATATAGTGCATACTTTATAAATGCTTTATAAATAAAGAATCATCATATATTACATCCGGTAAAGTATATTTACTGTTAACTCTTTACGTGTCATTAATATAATCTGTATAATGTATAGTCAATACTTACTCACAATATACTTACTCTTTTTAATATTTCAAAAATTAGTGGAAAAATAATTTAAAATATATTAAAAAATACAACAAATATTTAAAATATTTAAAAAATGTTTTAAAAAAATGTCGAAAACCCAAAACCAAACCCAAACCATATTCGAAATTTATACTAAATGTTATAATGGTAATAAAAATAATATACAATTAAATATTTAATAATTTAAATTATTGGATTATTTAGTAATTACTGAATAATACAGAAAATTATACTATATAATATACTAACTATTTAACTAAAGTTAATATGAAAATAAAATATAATGAAAATATAACTCTTATAAATATATAGATTGATATCATTTAAAGTAATATGGTTTCTAAATATGATCACATTTATAATCAATATCCAATTTTCAATAAAACCTTTTATAATCAATTAACTCATTCGATTAGTATTATATCATTAATAAAATATATATGTTAAATGATACACATATAGTATAAAATCATGTTATATTCCAAGTGTATTATATGTGTAAGTAAAACCCATATAATAATATGATATAGGATATCTAAATACAGATTTATTAAAATTTAAAATTATTTCAATAATAATTTAATTAATTGTCCTTAATTGATTTTAAATATGCAGATTGAGATTTAGTTATAAAATAATGAAATTTAATATCACTTAGTGTTTTAATTAATTTATCTATAAATTCTAAAATTTCTATATTATTAGTTTACAATCCTACTATCAACTTTATAATCAAACTCTCTAAATAAATTAATTAAATATTCTATTATAATACTAGATATATATATATATATATATATATGTATATAATAAATAAAATAAATCAGATTTATTATTTCATGTTGTAAAGCATGACATAATGGAGAAGTTAATAAACAAATGAATTAGTTTTTGCGAGGACTTCCCCAATCATCATATTCTAGATAAGTTAGATTCTCATAAGTAAAAAATGTAAATATAAATAATTAAAATGTAAAGAATAAAAAATATGTATCAATAAGTCAAGATAAAATAAATGATGTAAAGAATAAAAAATATGTATCAATAAGTCAAGTTTAAAATAGATGATGTAAAGAATAAAAAAATATGTATCAATAAGTCAAGTTTAAAAATAAATATGTAAAGTTATATAAAAAATCACAGAAACGAGTTTAGTTCTGAATACCAAACTATAAATGAAATGAAATAACTAACCAAACAAAAATACAACATAAAAACTAAAATTAATAAACTGAAAGATATAATAAATAGTAAAAAAAAAAAAAAGTACCCGTAAAAAAAAGAAAAAAATTAGATAATTATTGATTACAATCAATTGTTTAATTAATTTTCATATTTTGATAAAAGATGTTTTTTTAATATTTTTTTAAAGTTTTTTATATAAATTTTTGTAAATAATAAATTATTTAAACATAAATTATTCCATGATTTAGGGCCTTTAAATGATAATGAATTATGATGACGGCTTGATTTTATATAAGGTAATTTAAAATTATGAAAAGTATTTTTGTATATATTATTATATGTAGGAAATAATAATGAAATTCTATTTGTGCATTTCTTTAAATGTACATTATGCATGAATAAAATATTTTTATAAATTATTAAATCTTTAAATTTTAATATATTAGAACTCAAAAATAAATTGTTAGTATTAGTCAAAATAAAAATATTATTGACAATTTTAAAGATGTTTTTATTTACAATTCGAATAGCCTTTTTTTGTATAGTTGAAATGCATTGAAGGTTATTATTAAAATTATTTCCCCAAATTTCTAAACAATACATGATATGAGGCAAAAACAAGGAATTATAAAGTAGCTTTAAAATATATATAGGTAAATAGCTTAGCTTTCTTAATATATAAATAACATGTGATAATTTCAATTGTATTTTCCTTATATGTTCTTTAAAATTTAAATTATTATCTATAATAACACCAAGAAAAGTATAACTAGATACTAAGCATATATTAGTTGAATTAATAGATATAGCTTTAATAATATGAGCATCTTTGTAAGGTAATACTTTTGTTTTATCAATATTTAATATTAATCTATTATTAGTGAACCATTCATGTAAATTTAAAATAACTAAATTTAAACTATTACATAGAATCTTATTACTTGGTTCACTAATGCTAACCGAAGTATCGTCAGCAAAAAGTATAAGATTAAAATTAATATTTAAATTATGTAACTAAATTATTACAAACTATATAAAAAATATAGTTATATAAACAATTAGTAAATATATCACAACTTTTGTATATATAACCACGCCTATATACGCCTATACATACGCCCATTTATAAATTACAACGTAAATTCACCTTATTAGAATAATAATACTGCCAAGGTTGGTAGTAACCATTTTAAGTCACCCAACTAATTATATTTGTATTATAATTAAACTATTTTTTATTAATTTAAAATTTATATATGTGTAAAATATAAATAATAATATATATAAATATCAATATCAATTCCATATATGATATATATGTACATGAATGTATACTTATATATAATGATATATACGTATATATATTTTATAATTACATTTTTTAATATATATATATATAATTGTTTAAAGATTCCATATTTATTAAAGATATAGGGTACAGTGATTTACAAAGATCCTGGGCTTTAAACATGAATAATAATATCCATTCAATAGATGGTTATAATTGTAATAGTGTAATATTATAATATAAAATATATATGATCTGTATAATGTATAATAATATGTATAATGATATATATATATATATATATATTTAAAATATATAATTAAATATAAAGATATGCATTACATATATAATAAGTATGTATATAAGTTATAAATATATATATTACATATTCACAAGTTATAAATAATTCCATGGTGTATAAAGTCGATATTTCTATACCTAAAATATAGTCACTAGATGAGTTTCTAATGGATGTATTATTAAATTCCAATAAGAAGTATCATAAAAAATAAATAAAAATAACTATATATTTTATAATTTTATAAATGAAATTATATAAATTATACATATAATGGAAGCTACGGGTAAGCATTATAGTTTATGTTATATAAGAGTTATTATCTTAAATATGTATTACATTATACATGTTTTAATTCATTGAAGTCAAATTTACGATGTATGCGCTTATAAAAATGTATTATGATAACATGTGCGTATGTTAATTTTTTAACAAACTATATAATGAATTATTACACTGGTTGACATAATTTTTGAAGTTTGGGTTTCATAAATGTTTTCTAAGCTAGTTTTTTGCACTAATTACAAATATGTAATCAGTTTTTTCAGATCAGATCAAGTTTTTTTTTATTTCACTTCTAAATTTGTTGAACATTTTTTTTAATTTGTTGAAAAAATTGTAAAATTTTGCAAATTTTCAGAAATTTTGAAATATATATACATATTATTATTTAATATATATATATATATATATATATATATATATATATATATATATATATATATATATATATATATATATATACATATATACATCATTATATACTCTATATATATATTGTTTCGGTACTTTTGGTATGACAAGCAGGCTACACAAAATATCCATGCTTTCTCTATTTAAGAGATAGTCGAGCGTATACGCTATTCGTTGTACATAACGTGATTTTTCAGTTACAGAGCATTTATTAATTTATTTTAGCATGGTTCATACAAGGCTAAGTCACAATCGCTTATTAATAAAAGAATGTCATATATCCATTAATAATATCCTATTATCTCCATTACACATTAAACTTAGAATAATGAAGATTTTGTAAAAGTATTGGTTAACGAGGTGCATGATTTTACTCATTTACAACAAATATTTCCAAATATTATAAAACTAAGTTAACGAGAGAAATTATAATGGATCAACAAATAGTGAGTTAATGAGTAATACTAATGTTGATGTATGTATGAGACATATTGAATTAAGAGCAGACTAGAATTAGAGTCAATTATTACAAAAAAAATTCTAAAATCATAGATGTACAGAATATGTAAATATTGTGGAAGAATTGCTTATATGTTTTATAGATATCTGAGTTCGTATGTCCATAAACATTAATTTTCTTAGTGCACATCTAGATTATTTTTCTGATAACTTTGTTGACTATAGAGAAGAACAAGGAGGGTGCTTTAATCAGGATATTTTAACAATAGAAGATAGATACCAAGAAATTGTAACTATTAACTTCTTAGATTATTATTGTTGGAGTCAAAAAGAGATATAAAAGACTTAACATATAAGAAAATCATTACAATAATCGTTTAATCAATGAATATTATAACATTAACTATGTATATTATTATTTTGTATTATTATTTATTAAAATATATCAAATACTATTGAAATAGAATCATTACATTTCCGTTATTTTGCTTTATTTTTCCTATTTTTGTGATTTTTTCATAAATTTCCAAACTTCAAATAAATAAAAAACTCGATCTGATCTAAAAAACTACATACATATTTTAAATCAGTGTGAAAATTAGTCCGGAATAAGTTAACAGAACATATACCTAGGATAATTTGTTGTTCAAATGTCGACCAGTGTTTTTAATGACTATATAAATAATATATTATAATTAATAGCATATAATAATACATTTGTATTAATCATTTTAAAATAATATGTAAATTTATTGTAATTGATATTAATATACGATACGAATACCTACTTTTATAGTGACTACAAATCTCTTTCAGTTGTCTACACGGTTAACCCTAATTTATAAATTTAATATAAATATGTTCTATATAAACATATCGTATTGTATAAAATTACATATATATATATATATATATATATATATATATATACATGTACAATGTACATGTATATGAATTTGAATGATGATGACGATGATGATGATTATATTTGGTTTATAAGCCACTAAAATAGGGTTTACAAGCCCTTAGCTTATGCGGGAAGAAAATAATAATAAGGTAATAGTAATCAATACAAATTTAATAATAATATAATTTGAATATAACACGGACACAAATAATAAGTTGGATTATTTAATGATTAGAGAAAAGAAGAAATAAGATTTATAAATCTGTTGTGGGATGAATGGTAGGAGGGAGCGAGTTTTTCATTCCATAGGGTGGGGCTAGCATTTTTAAAAGCTCTAGAATTTAAGTTTTATTAGTATTCTGGTAGATAAGTAGAGGATTTTGGTAATGAATTGAAGGTAAATTGTACACTTTTTTAATTAGATCAGAGATATAGCTAGGGGTGAAAGAATATATTGATTTAAGGATTATAGATAGTATACGTAATTTACACCTGAGGGAGAAGGGTAGCCACATATGAGATTATTGATGTGAAGTTGTAGTAGAGTGATCCAGTCATGTTATTAAGTAAGTAATACATATTGAAGAACGTATAATCCTATTAAGTAGAACAGTAGCTTTAGCAGGAAGTATGGTAGTCTAGTCGAGAAAGTACAATAACATTAATTAGAGTTTTAGTAAGGTTTCTGGAAAGTGATGTCCGTATTTTTTTAATTCTGAAGAGATGAAAGTTGGAGGATTTTGTAATGGATGATATGTGATTCATAAATGATAATTTGTCATCAAATAATAATCATAGGATTTTGGAGGAATGGGAAGGAGAAATAATCATGTTATTTAGATTAAAGTTTGGAAAGGAAGTATCAGAAGTATATATATTAAGTACAGTAGTCTTAGAGGATTTCATTAATAGTTTATTGGATAGGAGCCATTATTGTATGCAATTAGAATACTTGATTAATTCAGAGTGGATGGTATTATGAGAATTTATAGATAGAAAGGTAAATAGTTGAATATCATCAGCAAAAACATGGTACTGTATATTTAGATAGTTCTTAATTATATCAGCAATAGTGTGGATATAAATAGAAAATAGGGATTGACATAGTACGGATCACTCGGAAATACCGTGTTTAAGTGGACAAAGGGGCGATTAAGATTTTTCAATATAATAGAGAGTTTACGGTTTGTCAGATATGAAATAAACCATTGTAATGCTAAGCCAGGTATACTCGTCATTGTAAGCCGCGAAATTAATATGTTATTGTCCAGTGTGTCAAAAGCAGATGATAGGTCAAGTAGGATTAGCTGGCAACACGTGTTGCTATTTAAGATAGATAATATTATGTTAGTATGCGGATGAGAGCTGTTTCGGTCGAATTACCCTTACGAACAGCGATTTGAAATGGGTAGAAAAGATTATTTTTATTTATCTAGTCGATGAGTTGTTGAAAACAATTATTTTTAGTATTTTTCTTAATCAGGGTAGGTGGGAGATCGGGCGATAATTGCTAAGGTAGTTTGGGTCGAGGTTTTGTTTTTTTTTAGAATAGGAGAGATTATAGTAGTCTCGAGGCAGGGTGAAACCTGGCCAGAGTTTTGAGAGTTAGCAATAATATTCAAGAAAATAGGAGAAAATAAGTGTGAAAGTGTGTGATATTATGATATAAGTAGGGGATCTGTGAGATTTCATGAGTAGGTTATTTACTTCATACAGTGAAGAGATAGTGAATATATTTAATGAGTCAATAGGATGGGTAATAGAGATGGTATGTTTGAGTATTTATGGAGTAGACGCGAAAATAATATTATTAATGCTTGCAATTTTATTTCAAAGAATTTTTCAAAAAGACAGCATAATTGAAAATTTGACGTGTTCTGTAAAATGGGGAGTATTTTTTCATCTGGAGGAGAGAGAATTTTATTTGCAATTTTAAATAATTTGTGAAAATCGGAGGAGATCAATGCTATCTTTTTGTTATAATAGATGGATTTTGAACGAGATGTAGTATATTTGTAATTTTTTCTAGCTAATGATAGCACTCATTTTGGATTATATCGTTAATGTCAGTACTAAGTATATGTAATATACTATTTTGAGGATTGCCCCCTGATAAAATCATAGAACCGTCCATGTTTTAATATAATATTATTAATTTGTACGAAAATAAATTTTAATTAAATAATATTAACTTATAACAATAAATATAATTAAATCATGTGATAAATTCGAAAAAGGTTAAATAATGTGTATTCGATAATTGTATATTACAAATTAAACCTACATTATAATTTGTTTTGTTTTAATAGTAATTAATAATGTTTATCCTATAATATTATAATTTAACTACCATGTATTTCATAAAATCATTTTTGTTTCAATGTATAATTAAAATAATGTATTTTATTGGAAATATATGATAATATTATACAAAATTTGATAATAATATTGCAATTTCTTTATACATTAAATATTTTAAAATATATTATAATATTTTACTTTATTAATTATTATACTAAATAATTCATATTGAAACAATATCGGTGTGTGATGTAATTTTATATATATATATATATATATATATATATAACCAGTTATCTTCAGATTATTATTATTATTTGTAATACTTTATCTTTAGTATAAATAATATAAGTAAATCAAATGTTATCTCAAAATAGAGATACACATTCAACGTGCATACTGTGTAGTAGCGGTCGTCATATCAATTCGGAATATACGCAATGTGAAATAGGTATCTAATACATAATGTATAATTAATGACTCATATATTACTCATATACTATACATATATTTATATTATTTATGTATCACTTAAATATATATATTGTATTATATATATACCTATATATATAATTATTTATATTACAAATATGTATACCTTTAGGAAGTCATTTAATTACGGATGTGATACACTGTAGAACGAATTGTTACTCTGTAGTGTACCATATCGATGACATGGTAGTATATTTATATATATATTGTTATTGTTATTGTTATTGTTATTTTTATTTGGTGGAGTCCTTTCATTCCGTCCAGGAACTTAGATGAAGTTTTCACTTATAACCATATATATGCTCTAATGTAACTTCGAAGCCTATATAATATATATATATATATATATATATTATAAGATGATGATGACAAGTAACGGTTTACCTATCACTGACAGTAAGGTGATGTAGTCCTCTCCGGCGGAGGGCCTACGCTAAGAGTGATTTTAAAAATGTTTTGTTTTCTATTTCTGATTATACTGTTAAATATTACATATATGTATATATATATATATATATATATATATATATATATATATATATATATATATATATATACATATATGTATATATATCTGGAATATGTGAATAATCACAAATATATATTTTTATTTGGTCAATATAGTGCTATCGTATGTTTAGTCAAATTTAACTCGAAACATATAGGTAAATACCAACAAAATATAAATATGTATATATTTTATATTTTTCACTTTTATAATTTAGCTAAAATAATTAGCTTTTAAAAATATGTTAAATGTGTATAGTTCCTATGAATAATTACAATTGCATAATAAAAATAACATTATTTGTATGATTTTTTTTAATTTCTCATAATCTCTCATCATTTATTACAGAATCATTATATTTGTTAACTTTATATTACAAATGATAAAAACTAATTCATTAATCAATATATGTATAATAAATATATTGTTATATATATATAACAATTTTACTTAGAAAATTATAACAATAGTTATTAGTTGTTAACTGGTAGGGATTAGGGACCTATACCTGGAAATATCTTCATGTTGTTAACAATATTTATAAAATTGTTATTAAATCTTTAATAAACGACAATTTTGTATGTGGTATACTTTTACAAATGTTAAGTTATTTTTGTTACCCGATCTTAAGATATTATAGTGGATAATATTATAAATTAAAAAAAAATCGCTGTTTATAATTTCAATAAATAATCATATGACCTAATTTATAGTCATTTTGTATGTATATTGGAAATTATTTTATATTTTAAATGTATTATCATAAAACTAATAATGTAATTAAGTATAATATGTACCATATATTAATGTAATCTATTATAAGAATATAGTATTTCAGAAATATACTCATCCCTATAATATATATTTAAAGAATGATGAGACTATGTTGTCTACTTTAATTGAATTATGATATAATAACATTATATTATTTAATTAATTAATACTATTAATAATAATTATATATATATATATATAAATATTTATTATAAATACAAATTAAGTATAAAATCAAATTAATATATATATATAAAAATACAAAATAAATTAATATATATGCACAAATAAAAATAACGCGAAATCTAAAACATGACATATTTTATTGAACATAAATTAGATTCATAATAGAAAGTATATTATGGCAAAGAAGCCAAATGCTAAATTCCAATTATATTTTTCGTTGTTTATTTTTATAGTATAATTTTTCTTCTTTAAATTATAATAAGTCTTGAAAATGTCGTTAATCATGGTGATGATATTAAATAGTCCAACCGTAATGTTGATCCTTACGATAAAATACAAATAACATTTAAAAATGCAAATAATATCCTTATTAAAAATAAATAATGAATATAATTAAATATAAATAATGAAATTAATCATGCGTGGTTAAATGTCGAGATTAATATTAAAAATGATTATTTTTTTAAACCTTCACTGCATCATCAATATTTAATTAGATATATCTGTATTACCCAAATAAGTAATTAATATCATATCCATATAATCTGTAATATCATGTTACGATCTGTACAATAGAACAACTTCAACTCGTGCCTACCTCTCTCGTTCATGGATAACATAATACTAATATAAAAATATTTTCCGATACAAATTATACTCTAATTATATAATGAATATAAAATTAGCAAAAATAACGAAAACAGAAATAAGTTGGAAGTTGTATGGATTATAAAAATAGAGAATATCATATTCAATATGTCTATCTATATTTCGTATTTATACAATTATTAATTATTTATTTCAATACAATATTGTATATATATATATATATATATATATATAGAAAATATGCTAATGATAATAATAATTATGATTATAATACTAATAATAAATATACTATTATAAATAATAATAAAAATAAATCTATTAATATATTCAGTTAATTATCAAAATATAGTGACTATAGTTGTATGTATACAGCGATTATAGATATGCACAACATACTATATTTATAGATCTGATATATATATATATAATTGTCAATTATGATAATGCATTTTTAATATTAAATATACCATAATGTATAAAAAGATAGAGATAGCAAGGGGTTGCGACACCACAACAGGCGATGGTGATCAATCTGTAGGATTGTACTCTAATCTTAGGGAAACATCTGCTACTTTTCCAAGTCGTCCTACAGGCTGCGATAATAATCTACAATATCGTTTGTTTTATTACACTGTTGACTATATATTAATGTGCTCATATAATATACATATATAATATACACACACACACATATATATATATATATATATATATATATATATATATATATATATATATATTACAAAATATATAAAAAATAACTTCATTATAATATATCATATGAACGAATTAATGAATGAATTTTTAATTCCTGAATATTTAATTAATATACAGAAGGATATTCAGAAGCTATACTTAGCTTATATTAAGAATATCCTTATCAAAAATATCAAATATTTATAATATAATAATAATAAATAAATGAGAAAATATAATAATAATTATTTATTATAATAATAATAATATTACACCATTAATGGTTTACTAATACAATAATATTAATATCGAAAAAACACATTAATAATAATAATAATAATAATAATAATAATAATAATAATAATAATAATAATAATAATAATAATAATAAAAATTATAAAATAAATATAAAATTATAATATAAAGCTTTGATAAATAAATTTGGAACTAAACAAATTATATTTAAGAATTCTTTATACATTTCAAAACAAAAAAATACAACATTTAAATTAAATTTCATTTTTAAGATAGGTCTTAATCCTTCTAAATAATGTAAGACATTAACTTTTAGTAATTTGTAGAATTATAAAGACTAGATGATATGTTTCTCACATGAAATTGATCTCTACTTATTAATAACTTATCTCTTAGAAACTTATCATTGTGTATTAATTACATATGTATGTTGTATTATAACTAATAATGTTGTATATTAAGCTATATAAACTATTTTGATCATAAATAAGTTACTATATCACTGAATTTCAAAAAAACTATCAATAATATTATATACGATGAACATAATATTGATTTAATTATTCGATTTTGTTATCTATTTATATAATGTATTAGTGATGAAAAGGTATTACCCCATATGTGCATGCAATATTATACGTTAGGAATAGTCATTTTAACATATATATATTTAATAACGTATATGAATTGGTATAATTTACCTTATAATTCCTGAGATTTTAGATAATTCTTTAGATATATACAGTTCTTTCCAATCAAGTTTACTATCAATGAAACCACCAAGAAACCTGTAATATTGTATCTTTTATTTATTAATACCATTTATACTAATTTAAAGTATAGATATATTATTTATTTTGTGTAACGTTGAAGATAATAATGTTATGTTTTTTTGTTCAAGTTTAAATTTATCTTATTAGCATAAAACCATGTATTTAACTTTTGAAATTCGGAATTCAATATACAAATTTTAGAAAACTGCGAGTTCATTTCATTTTGTTTAGAGATTGATAAATCACTTTTAGAACATGATTTATAAACAGGTGCATTTTATTTATGTTTAGATCATCTGGAAATATACCATATTGTAAGCACTTATTACAAAGTATTAATAGAATAGGGTATAGATCATAATTTATCCGTTTAATAATAAGTATACTAAAACATATACTAGCCTTATTATTATTTACTGTTACCTTGTCTATTTCATTTCACTAATTGAAAATAAGAATAATGAATTTTTATTTTGTTGTGCTGAATTTAAAAATAATTTAATTTGGCGAATATGGTCAAAATCTTAGACTAAAAATCAATATTGATGTCATAGTATACTGTATATTGATGCTATAGCATGTATATCGTTCATTATAGTATAACTTATTTAATTATTAATTCTTACCAACGTCATTGATACACGTCATTGATAAATGTATAACTTTTAAGTAATTTATGTTTATTGTTTTATTTATTTTAGTTATTTATTTTATTTATTAGTAACCATGATGATGTTTTCACTTATAATAGTGTGTCTATAAATTCCCTTGGAAGCCGCTCTCCTGTTATAGTATCCGTGACTGCAACCAAGTCCTACTCTCCAAGTGATATCCCTTTGCCTACTGAGCCACAGTGGCAAGTTTTAAATATTATATATTGTTTTAAATATTCACAGAATATAATCTAAATATAAAAAATATATGTTATTAAGTAAATATTAATATATATATATATATATATATATATATATATATATTATTTATTATATATACACTATAAACTAAGATATAACATGCCTTAAATTATGTATTTATTAAGATATTTGTTGGGAACACTGCACAGGAAGTAGATGTAATAATGAAACATATGAAATGAGTTCTGGTTATTTAAATTATAAATGTATATTTATAGGTATATATTATATATAGCCTGTATATATATATATATATATATATATATATATATATAAATCATAACTAAAATGTACATAATACATATATAAATAAATATAATATATAGTATATTGAAGTATTTAGATGATTATATTTACAGAGATACTAATATTATATATAATAAAAACCATAATGGGAATAGCATGATATATTTTTAAGTATTACAATTTATGTAATAATACGATATATTATCAAAGGAGTATAATTACTTTATATACATATATACAATTATGTTAATGATATTTATCGTATACATGAATATTTGCATTAAATGACAAGTTATAGTACCAGTAATTTGTTTGTAATGAAATATAGTGATTAACTCTATAACTTTTTCTAAGGAAGTACCCCTCTTTTTATATCTTTAAAATTATATATTTAGATATATATATATATATATATATATACTTCCATTTCTTCTCATCTCACTCTTATAATCTAGTAACCGATAACTCAAGGTATGTAACATTACTTCAGCTATTATAATAGCTCTATAGATCAAGATGACTATCAAACTTCTTCTTAATACTTCATAATCTTCCATCTCATTCACTATATTATATAACTATCACTTTTTCCTTCAGATATAATTGACGCATGCCTCCTAATATTTCATACATATTGATGTTATTTTTGATGCTAACATATCTATCATTCCCATATCGATAATATATCTAAATTAGACTATTTAACATCCATTGCATAAAGAAGGTCCTAATTCACTCCCTATCACTATATTCATAAATGCGATCGTCCTTTCACTTAAATATATATACACGTCCCTATTCTATTAATTGTATGACAAATCTCTACATCCTAAAACCGCACTATTCATGCATATTTTAAATATATATATGTCTCCCTATATTCGCTCATATCTCCACCTATTCTACACCCCCATCTTATATAAATGTCCCGCAACCGCTAACACGTTTACTATCCTCCTTATATTATGCTATCAATATTTCCCTAATTCTCTACACATATCATTCTTATATACCTAAAATGTGGTTATATAAACTAAAGTTTCTATAGAATATATATATATATGTATAGAACTTTCTTCAATATTTATTAAATATATCCAATAATGTCCTTCCTGTATAACTAATATTATACCTACATTATCTTAATAATATAGTTATACTATTCATTTATTTTAATTCACAATTTAATATTACGATTTTTATTAATTTTTTAATTTGTAGTTTTAAATTTATTTTAAATTTATTTTTATTTAATCATCTATTTATTGTTATGGCCGAGAATACGTGTTATAAGTATAAATAAACACAATTATCCAAAATATTACAATTATTAAAACAATAATAAAATTACTATTTATTTAAATATCATTAATAATATAATAACATTACTGCAAAATACCATGGTATTTTATGTAATAATTGGTTGAATGAATTATAAGCAAATATAATACAATATAGGTATATATATATATATATATATATATATATATATAATAATATATACCTAATATCTCCTTGTTCATATTCAGATTAAAAATTATATATTGTCATTAATATCTAAATGATTTATTTAGATATTGTATATATATATGTACTATTAATACATATTTATAAACGCTATTATATATTATTTCTCATTATATAATGTAAATATATAATATCCTAATTGTACAATATACATAGGCTTATACTTCAAATATTATATACTTAATAAACATACCCCTCATTGGGTATATTTTACATTGGAGATACATTTATTATAGTATTATATATATAAATACATCTATAATATTACACCAAAATATATAAAATATTATATTAAATAGTTAAAGATTTTGAATCATTCGAAATTAAATTGAATCTCAAATTTACTAACGAAATGGTATTTATTGATATTATTATATTTCTAATTTAAAAAATATATATTTAATATTAAAATGTGTAAATATGTATTTAAATTATCTTCATTTATATATATATATATATATATATATATATATATATATATATATATATACACTAATGTATATTAAATATGCTAATTTAGAACATATTCATCTAATTATTTGTATTAATACCATTTAATATCATCGAAAAAAGATCAATTTACACTATATATAGTATACTTAAAGTAAACTTTAATTGTTAATTTAAAATTAATAAAAGAAACATTTCAATAATGATTACAATTTGTTAATATATATTAATTAATATATATTAATATATTCAACCTAAATATATACAACTTTTTATTGGGATATTAGTATACTAAGGAATTTAGTATATATATACAATTAAATTTCATAAGCAACGAAATATAACATTATATTTATATATTTAAATAATTAATAGGAGCTATTATAAGAGAATAACAACATTAAAAATAACATAGGATCTAGAACAATGTGATATATAATAATGCATAGTTAGTCAAGTTGAATATTAAATATTTAATATTTATAAAGTATGATTCTATTAATAGTATATAAATCAGTATTGTAAATGTGTCAATATTTTTTAATTTGAAAAATATCCGAACATTAAATTCTACACAATTTAATATCCTAAATTATATTTCGAAACATCATGTTTTAAATAAATTACTATTTAGACAAACTTAATTTATAAAACAATATTTTTTGAAACCGGTATAAAGAAATGGATGAGTTTACATAATAAATATTTCCTAATATAAACTAATTATTATAATTAAATTAAATGACATTCAATATATAACTATTCTCATCAGTATCGGAGTTAATATAAAGTAGTATAAATATCATGTCATTATTTATATAATTATAATTATTAGTATTAATTATTTCATTCTAAACAAAATTTGAAAATATATATACATAAAGAGTGAGATTATATAACTTTGATTGATTCTAAATTAATTCGTTTTCAAAAGTAAATCAATAAAATAGTTAAAAACACATTATTCTTAAATAAATTATCTTCTTTCTAAATATAAAATTACAATAATAAAAAATGAATGTTTATAATAAATCATTTTAAAAAGGTGATTTAAATGTAATCAAAAAAGGAGGTTATTCTATAAATTACATAGTTTTTAATATTTTTGATAATAATTTATTATTTATAATCAATACTGCAAACAAACCAGAATTACCCGAAACAAAACTCGCATGATCATAATCATATTGTGATACTTTAAAACATTCGAAAAGTTAATTACCCGTAACTACCCGACACTACCCGATACCATTCATAAGACTACTATTTATACATATAGTATACTTATATATGTTATATATGATATACATAAATTATTTATTTAATTGTTTTAATTTATAATTATATAATTCCATATAGATAAATCGTGATTATGATATATACCGTTAGTATAAATATTAATCGATAATATATATTAATAAATATATACATAGAGTTTAAAAATAGTATTATATTATAATTATACGATTTGTTTATAGTATATTCTGGACGATATAATGATTTAAATCACGATGAGTAAATTTAGAATTTAAATTAGATGAATATTGTATATCAAAAATTAACGAAATTAAAGTATTTCAAAAAAATAAAAATGACAGATAATGAAATGCATATCCTTATATATATGTATATACTAAAATATTTATATCAAAATATACCAACATATAACACATATATAAATCATTACATTACATATCATTACTTTTTATATAATTATAAACTATATTTTAAATTAGTTCTTATTTATATATAACATTGGTTTTAATATTATTATAATTGATGTAATTTAGATACTGTATTGCATATAATTTCTCACAAATTTATATTATTTGAAGTTATATCATATATATATCAACAACATATCAAAGTTATATAATAAATAAATAATTATATATATTTCAAAAAGTTAATAATTTATTATAAAATTATAATTTTCTTAAATACATTTTTATTAAGTGTTAAAAGTGTATTGATAATCATATTTCATAACTCATTTTATTGGTATCACACAAATGGATATTTATTGGAATAAATAATATTTTAATTTAATCGAAATAATTTGTTTTCTTATAATAATTTGTTTTATTAAATTTATAATTATTAATATATTAGTAGTATATATATACTACTAATTTCAATTCTAAATTGTCCTACTCGTGATTGGAACCATTATATCGTATAATATATATATATATATATATATATATATATGTGTGTGTGTGTGATGTGTGTAATTAAAAAAAATATCATTTTAATAGAGACAAAATCTAATAATTATTTGTCTTTGTGGATTGCAATAATAATACTAAGTGGTGCCATTATTATTTATATAATCATGCATAGAGCATATAATGCATATAAAGGTTTTATTGAATATATATAAATATATATATATATATCATTCATCATCAGGTCTCAATAAACAACTCTCCAATTGTGCTAATGATATTAAAAAATGGCATATTTCTAATAATCTTCTCCGTACTACTTCCAAAACTACGTTGTTGAATATTTCTCCATTACCAACTTACTTCCCTCCTTTACTTATTGATAACATTGTAATATCTCCTTCTCCGACTTCATCCAACGTATGTGATCTTTTTGATTATACTCTTTCCTTCATTCCTCATATTACTGCCATCACTATATCTGCAAATTATCATCTATTTAGAATTAGAATAATACGAAAATCGATTACTGTATCTCTTACTAAAACTCTAGTTAATTCCCTTCCCTTCTCACGTATAGATTACTGTTTATCAATAATTATCAATCTTCTCTTATCCTATCTCTATCCCTTAAATCGAGTTATTCGTTCATCAATCCGTACAACATATAACCTACGTATTCGAGATTATTCCTCTACTTCCTCATACCAACACTTACCTCCATGGTTCATATTTAACAAACGATCTGCTTATCGCATACTATCTATTGTTCATTCCTCAATATACACTTCAAATTGCCACTCCTATATTTCTGCTTCTCTAGTTCAAAGATCATCCCTTTCATCTCTTAGAAACCATGCATCTAATCTTCTATCTGCCCCTATTCTCCATCCCTCCTTAATGAATACTCAATCACTGAGTTATATTGGTTCTAAGCTATGGAATTCACACCCACCCTATATTAAATCCATATTATAGCATAAAACATTCATGAAATATATACGACAATTTATATCAGGTGGTAACCTGTAATACTAATATTGTTTGTCATTATTATTTTATTTATTAATATACGTTCGGTATATTCTATTTTATTGTATTATTATTAATAGTATTTATTGTTTTACCTAACCTATTATTTGTATTCTATATATACACTTTTGAGAAATCATTTATGAATTATTTAAGTGTTTAAATAAATAGTTCAATAAATATATATATATATATATATATAATTATTATTATATATTATATATATATATATATATATATATATATATATATATATATATATAATAAATACAAATTATTATTTTTAGAATTGTGTTGTTATAATAAAATAAATATAAATCAAAATCTCATATTTAATATCGATTCTATTTGACATAAAATAATACTTTAATATTTAATATCATTATCACTAATACACACGCCTTATTGATATCAGTTGTCATCTCCTAATTGCATTTAAAAATTATGCTACCATCCTTTAATTTATATATATATATATTATATACCGGAGTTATAAATAGGTTCTAATAATAATCTAAATTAAATCTATTTATCAATTTTCTCATCTATTTGACAGAGCTTCTCTATTATTTCAAACTCGAATTATTGATTTACCCATCTAATTATACCTATATTTACAAAATGTCTTTCACAAATTCAATATACATTTAACATATTTACTAATTATTTTAAAATACTCTTCCCATTCATGACGTGTAACTACATTCGTCTATATTCCAAATACCGAGTTATTTATCTTAATTAAGTATTATCGATTTCCTAAGTGTCCACTTACTATCTGATTCTCACACTTATTCTTCTAACTATATCTTCTCCATATTTTATAATTATTCAAACTCATTCTTCTACTCATGATATATCATCTCAACTTGATAACTCTGAATGAATTTCTATTGGTTCATTCTCATTGATTCTTATTGTGAGAATATTTTCTTTTATTAATTCCTAATATCAACTTAACATTCCTTAAATTAATTGCAATTACTGAACGTTAGTTTGCTCCAGATGATTATAATATTTTTATATAATCTTTTACATGACATTGGTCCTCCCTTTTAATCTATTAGGAATTCACGAGGTAGTATTGTTGTATCCATGTATATCCTGACCTACCTACCATTTTGTCACTAATCCCAAATTATCTCGATTGTCTTTCATTAAATGTTACTAATTCGAATAATACTTTTATTATAATTAATAAAAATATAACTCAGATTTCATTGTCTCTATATTAGGATGTCCAAATATAATTTTTGATATACCCCTTTGCTGAAAATACCATATATGGTATTATAATATATATATATATATATATATATATATATATATATTACTTTGTTCGGTTACTATAACTACCATTTCCCTTAAAGTTATTCCGCATTATTCTTATAAAAACATAAATGAATCCATTTCTCTTATAAAGTCATCAATTGTTCTCCTCATACTACGGTCCACTCACTAAATAATATGTTATGTCGCTTGTGTTATATGTGTATTACAGACTTGAATACATACATAGGTATTCATAACATATTATCTAATAATGTATCATTATATTATTAATAGCAAACTTAGCTAGCTAATATCATACCCCTTGTATTATCTCCTTACAACATGATATTGCTCACTTCTTAATATATTTCTATAAGGGTTTCAACAACTGACAACTAATACTCTTTTACTATGAATTCATAGTAATATTAGTTATATAATCAATGGTGTACTAGTAAACGTACTAGTCATAATTGTATCATATATGCTTCTATTTCCGCCCATTTGAGCTCATTCATGATTATTTCCTAGATTCCCTAAATAGAATAATTCATTCTTATATACGTTCAATATTTATCTTATTAAAATTAATAAATACTCGTCTTCTGATAAATCTACTACTCCCAACCAAGTTTCCCTATATTAAATTATCTATAGTTAGGTTATTATCACTATAATAAAAATATATCCATTCCCACCTACTTATTAATAACACTCCATACAAGGTCAAACCGGGAAGGTCATACTCATGGTATTCTAATAAAGCCTCTACTTTGTCTATTTACCCTATCAATTACATCCTTATAAATTAAATGTCCTTACATTGTCAAATTATTATGGTATTCCCTACATTTATAAAAATGTTAATACAACCAACCACCACTTATATAAGATTTGAATTATTCTCCAACCTCCACTTTAATAATATACTATTATATGATTTATTTTATTATCGTAAGGATCGTAATTATTCATAAATTAAACTTATATTAAATATATACATATATATAAATATATATATATATATATATATATATATGTATTTTTACATGAATTATTCTCAATTTGATAGTGTCTAATAACTTATATATTAACGTATATATATATACATATATATATATATATATATATATATATATAAAAAATAATATACATATATTAAAATTATTATATATATATAAATTATATTAAATAGTTCAATTAAATGATAATATTAAATTAGGAAAATTAAGTTTTAAATCAACAGGAGTAGAAACAAAATCATCAAATTATGGTTTATATTAATTATACTATAATTTATTATATTCACTTAATGTAGTTCACATCATTATTTTATATAATATAATTTCAAATATTGATTAGCATATAACAAATAAGGAAACATATATATAAATAATATATTAATTGTATTTATTAAATATATTTATATTGTATATATTGTGTCTTTATAAATTTTATTTTTGAAAATACAAATCTAATAGAAGTTTTATAAAATATGGTGTTTTACTATATATTATATATATATATATATATATATATTATATATATATATATATATTTATATTTGTATTATTTCACGCATGTACAAATATATATACACTTATACGTGTATGATAAAATACATTAATGGTAAGGATAAGGGCATATATTTTATTATTAATGTGAATAATATAGATTAAGTTATATTATATACTAGGATAAGAGTTAACTAGCTATAAGTAGGTACACATTTTGTTTGTTTTACTGAACGTATTCATCCTGAAACATAATTATGCGATCCAGTTAAATACTTAACGGGATTAATAAGGGAATTAATCGGAATGAAGAATTTCACTAAAATAAACAACATTACGGTATCATAGCGAGATACTTTATAATAATAGAAAGACCATCTATTATTGGTCATTATATAGATTAATAATTTAATTATAAATAAGGCATTTTATTTATAAATAGCCCCTAAAGGGTTCTCTGTTATCAATATATAATAATTAGAATATATCTTTACTATCGGTAAAATTATATAATTACAAATATTTTAATAATAATTTATCTTAATGGATTTAAAATATAAAATAGATTATAAAATTTAACATATTAATGTATAATATAGAGTAATTATCACACCCCTGTTTAATTAGTTAGTTGTATATTTGAATAAATATATTATATATATATAAATTAAATTAAAAATATATAGTTAATTTAATAAATTAAAATAATTTATTAATAATTATATAACATTATTAAATATTAAACATATTATTTCAGAATCAAAATAGAGACGGAGTTACTAATAGAATGTTTTAATTTGAATAAATATTACATTTTATTTTATATTTAGTTTATATGGACATTTATTTAATTATGAATACATATAAATTTTTATACATATATATATATATATATATATATATATATTTAATACATTTAATTTTAATAAATAATTAGTTTATTTTGTTAGACTATAGTTTGTATAGGGGTATGCAAATTATTTATTAATTTTATAATTATAGATATTAATATATCTATTATATTAATCGATATTATAGATATGGTTATTCAAATATTAACACTATATAAATACATAATATATAAATAAAAATTAACAAAATATACAAACAATAATTATTATTCAATTTGTTAGGCTCTACATTCTTAAACAAAGATGAAAATGATAATGCAATCAATTTAAATATTTTATTCTTAATAATAATATACCAATAGACGTTATACAGGATATATAGAGGTCAAACTTAATACTAACGTAATCTAGATGTTAATAGATATACAAATATCTAATAATTGTTAACATACCTTGATATTGTAATAATTCTATTAATTTCAGTAAAAACTAGGTTATTAATTACTTTACATAAATAATAATTGCATAATTATATGGATGGTAAATTAAGTTTATTTCACTCAGTATGTGTGTGGGCTCCCCTAGTAAAATAGCAAAGTAATAAATAAGAATGTTATTAATAAATAAAATCAGATAAACATATTAAAATAAAAATATTATCAACATAAATAAAAGACGGGTTTGCAAATATTTAATAGATAAACAAATATCATAGTATAATTGTATATAAGATAAGTGAGGCTTATGATAGATATTAAATGTGTATTGGCAATATATATATGATGGAACATTTAAAAAATCCACAATGAAGGAATATATAATGGATGCGGAATATAAAATCTAATAACGTTAGTAAAGTTATACAGTTATATATATATATATATATATATATATATATCACTATCTTATAAGAAAGAAGATAAGAAGCTTTTTATATTACTATATACTATGCATATAAGAAGGTGATGAAGAATAAATTATATTATTCAGCTAATTCTAGATATAATTGTACTTCAATACTATTATGTATGTATATAATAGTAATATGCAGTAAAGTGAGATATGCATATTGAAATATATAAATTACTAACTATACTAAGTGTCAATATTTCTTCGATATATGTTATGTATAAAATACATTACATTTATAAATTTGTATATATACTAATAATAAACACACAGTGGAGAGTGCTCTAATATCGAAATGCACGTAATATCGACACCCTAGAATATAATTCCAATCAAAAAAGAATTAATGTATGCAATGTTAATCAATATAAATCTAATTTATATAAGTATACTTTTTTTTAATATTTATATTTTTTTAATTATAAACAAAAAACTTAATTTTCCTTACATCTCTAAATTTACGATATTTTTGAAGTACAATATCGATTCTCAATCATATGAAAATTAAGATATTTAACAAATGTTAAATACATCGTATATAGAACTATAGTTATAATTATATTTTACAATTTGCCGAAAATATTTTGTATTTTTCATAAATGTTTATAAAGTTATTGACATTTCGAACTAAGCAACATACATTTTAATAATACCGACACCATAATTGCACGTAATATCGACACCCTTTCAATTATATAACCAATCAGCGTTATTTGTTTATAAATTGCGTGCGTTATGATAATATTCAAAAATTAATAGACATACCTAATAATATACTCATATACTTATATATATATATATATATATATATATATATATATATATATATATATATATATAAATATATATATATATATAATAAATATATATTATATATATTATTAATATATTTATATTAATTTAAAATTTATTAATATATATAAATATATATTATATATATATTACAAATATAATTATATATTGTAAAAAATATGGAAACAAATATGCCATGACAAGGACTCGAACTTCTGCGAAACACAATAGTAATACATTACCCTAGCCGAATCGGCCAATTACATTTTTATATATTATAATTATATTTAATAATAATGTAAATAGTTATTATTTAATTATAAAGAAAATGAGATATAGAGATAAATACTGATATTCATTTTTAATTTCTATTATAATTCGTAATACAACTTTGTTATCTTATTGTCAAATCTTATTATATAATTATACCGTTTACATTAATAATCTTTTGTCTAATAATTACTCACATAATTTAAGTATCGCTGTTATTGTATTTTATTATACCTACATATATAATAAATTGCTACTACTTGGAATTAAATAGGTTTTCAAAAATTATATAAAACTCGTATATACGTACAATATTCGCATTATAATTAAGTAATTTCAAACTTAATATTTATAATATAATATAAAATATAAAATATTTTGGAAAATTAATTTTAAGAAAACAACATATGAATTGCGTGTGTTAACGCGCATTTAATTCTGATTGGATAGTGGATATTAAATAATATATGGTATATATAAATTTCGATATATTTAGGGTGTCGATAGTATGTGCCAAGGTGTCGGTATTCGAGGCAGTGCCTATCATATCAACACCCCTGTTATCTCAGAGTTAAACAAACTTTTAACAAAAATTCAATTTTAAAATAGCTATTATACGTATATACACACTTGATATTATAAATAACATTTAAAAATATTTAAATAATAAAGTTATGATGATTTATTGTTAGGGTATACGTGTACTCTCGCCTATACACACACAAATACTATTATATGTTCATGATAATGTCGCGATTAAAGGATACACAACGATATAATTCATGACCTATATCTTTACAAAATTAAATATTCTATATATGTATATATCCTATAATCGCGACATTATCAGATAAATATAATAGTATTTGTGTGTATATATATATGTGTAATCAAATTATATAATAAATGTAATATTTAATATTACAATTAGTTAATTCCCTAAAGTATCCGTCTTAGGGGATAACAGGATAATAATATCGATATATATTTCCATTTAGAACGATCCATAGCAATATCTAAAAGTTGAAGGAGATAGTGAGAGTCTAGAGTCTAGATGCATTAATACAAAAACCCTATAACCAATCAGCGCGCAGTATATACGCATATATGAACTATTCTGATTTTCATAAAAATCGCGTGAGTTATAATATTAATACCACCAATAAAGCTAAATTTAAAATGTTTATTATGTAGATATTTAAATTGTATTAATTAAAAAATTAATAAAAATAAATAAATTAATAATTAATTAAATTATATTAAATAACATTAATTATAAATAATGTAATTGCAATTTGTCTGATTGATTCATCAATAATATATAGTTTATCTAATAGTATATAGGGTGTCCGTATTTGGACACCCCCGTTATATATTGAATAAAAAGATAAAATACAATTTTAAAATCACAATAATATCTACACCTGAATAGTAATACATAAGCCCTATTTGATTGGGCAATATTTTAGATTTAATTCACCGATTTAAAATATTACTGTAATATTTATTTAGAATCAAAGAATGTATAATTTAACCCCAATTCAAATATTACCTTAACTTAAATAGCGGAAAAATTAATAATATTACAAAATTAATTGTACAACCTATAATGTGTTATTATAACTAGAATTACTGAAGCTAGTTTAAACACTGATTTTATAAATGACCTCTATAAGGAATTTAACATATATAAATAAACTGTTACCGATGTTTATCTCAAAAACGGTATATATTTTAACTTATTATATTATAAAGAAATATTTTATATTTAAAAGTTAAAATATATCATATAGCGAACTATTAAAGTTCAATAATACCTATCGAAACTAGTACATGTTTTATTAGTGCTGTGATTCTGTATATATATATATATATATATATATATATATACAGTATAGTATAGTACAGTAAAGTATAATATAGTATATATTCTCTATGGAGGTGTTATATAACTTATTATAAATCAATATTTTCCTACTTATGTTTGTGGTAACATTTTAGATTTCATATAAATCAAAGTTTTCATATTCCCTAGCGAAATACGATTCAAATTTAATTATTCATAAACTTGTTATGATCTTTTGACTAGACAATATTTAATATACAATTAATTATTCTGAAAAAAACACCTATAAACTAAAGCCTTAATTTACTACATAGTAATGAAATATATATATATATATATATGTATATAGAATCTTATTAGAATCTTATATAGTTTATCGGATACAATTCTTTGAGTTGTGAGTCAATATAGATGTATTTTATATATTCTTAATTCACTGTCTTCTACTAAATAACTTTTCTATTCTAACATTCTTTCGACTACTACTATTTTATCCTTTACAATATCCCCTCATTGTACATTACTAAACTCCAAAATCCTTTAAATTTCTATGGATGTATATTCAACATACCAAAATACTCCCATACTCATATATCTCTATTCCTAGTTAAACTCCACTGGCTACATGTACGCCATATAAACAGGCCCGTAGCCATAAATGTATACCAGGGGGGGGGGCAAGGCCCCACAACATTTTAAGAGTAAAATGTAATGAATATACACTAGTACCTATACTAGTAATAATATCACTTCTAGTAATTTACTAGTATACTCTATTACTTATATTGACTCACAATGTGAATTACTCAGGGTATAAATAAACAATTAATAAAAATACACTGTGTGTGTATATCATACACTATATAAATATAACTTTATATGCATATAATAAAATAAAAAAAATCAGTAAGATCAGGTTAACAGGTAACGTATATAATAATAACATCAGTATATACGTCTACATAATACTAGCTAGTGAATTAAACATTTAGTCATGGCAAATATAAGCTTATAACATAATTTTCTAATATTATATAGACAATAGTTAGCAGTGCGTATCATATTATTAATGTGTGGAGAGTAATCTATGTGAGAGGTTATAGTGAAACCAAAGGTAGTTATAAATTGAGAAGGTGGAAGAGGTAGTAGAAAAGATGAGTGATTGATAGAGGTGATCCGGGTCTTGAAAATATGATAGTATTAATTGTAATCATATTTAAGGAAATGGAGTTATGAGAGAACAAATAAGTGAGATCAGTAATACAATTAAACATATATATTTTAATCAGCCAGAATCACTAGAACTAGGAAATGGGGATATATTTATATATATATATATATATATATATATATATATATATATATATATATATTGTTATTGTTATTGTTATTTTTATTTGGTGGAGTCCTTTCATCCCATCCAGGAACTTAGATGAAGTTTTCACTTATAACCATATATGGCTCTAATGTCCCTTCGAAGCCGCTCTCATGTTAATGCATCTATGGTTTTAACGAGAGCCGATCATTTATTTATACACAATTATATAAGATCACTTCTAAATAATATTTTAAGACCCATTTTATAAAATTAATTAATGGTCCGGACGAGGGTCGAACCCGTGTCCTACTGCTTGTGTGTCTGACGCCTTAGCCACTGATCCACACAGGCAGTTATATATATATATATATATATATATATATATATATCTAAAGATCATCGGCATAAAGATGATAGATAATATTAGAATATTTGTGAAAAATTGATTAGATAGAAAGAATATAAATAATGAACAATATAGGGCCAAGAACAGAGAATTGTTGAACTATATGTATGTTACAATAAGGAGGAGACAACGAGGAGTTAATCTTCACTGAAGATATTCTAGAAGAAACAAAATACATGAATCAACTATGGACTTGAGCATGTATACTAATTAATTAAGTCCAATAGAAATAATATTGTGATCGAGAGTATAAAAGCACTATATAAATATAGTTGTACGGTATTATTATATAGCATGGGGCTTTATTATCAAGAGATATGACAATATCATTAATGATTAAAGTAAAGGCAGAAGGTACTACGATGATCAAGATACGCACTTTGATATTTATTAATAATAGCATTGGACATACTGTAATTAATAATTTGAGTGGACACAACTCGTTCTGAGGTATTAAATATGGAGGATAACTGGTATAGGGCGATAACTTGATAAATTAGATTGGTCAAGGTTAGTTTTTTTTAAATCGGAATAATCTATGAATATGTCATGGAGTGTGGAACAATAGATGACATAAGAGATCTATGAATGATTTCAGTGATAAGTCCAATAAAATATGGTGATAGTGAACGAAGTAGATTGAGTGTAATTTGATCAAGTGGGGAATTAGTTTTCAAGGATGTCATCAGAGAGAGTACAACGTCATGTGTGGGTAGCGTGAAACATTAATAGTGATTCTGAGTTGATTTTAAATTGAGTCGTGCCGAGTTGATATTTGGGAGTATATTGATAATGCTAGACATTTTGTGTTGGAAGAAATTGGCAAAAAATGAACAAATAACTAAATCAGCTTGGTCAGTAAGATGCTTGGTCTGGGTTTTCCTACTAAGGTGACAGATAATTTATAAGCTTGCTTAGAAGATATTCCATAACTACCGAGCATATCAGTGAAGTATGACTATTTGGTAGAGAGAAGTTTGTTCTTGTAAAGCGATTGAAAACGTTAAAGGAAATAATATCAGATTCAAGTTTAAAGAAGGCATATTTACGTTGTAGTCTATGAAGTAGTTTCCTTAGATTAACAAGCTCAATATTAAACCAGGGAAACTTAGAATAAGTTCGGTTGATAAGGGTACCGGTAAACTCGGACCAGGTAAACTGGGACCACTTTTTAAGTAAACTTGGACCACTTTTGAAGAAAACTCGAACCACTTTTATGCTTTAACCCATATTATAGACGTATATTATATATAGTTATTTTAAAATGGGCCGAATCTTATTAAAAAGTGGTCCGAGTTTACCTGGTATTCGTTGATACGAGTAATGAAGGATACAAAAATATCAAACGAATGCGATAATGCCAAATTAAAATATTTTAATATTTAAATTATATAATCAAAAAGTGTAGACAAATCAGAGGATATACTCAAGACCTCCTATAACCTCGATGTTATAGGAGGTCTTGATATACTGCTGTTAAGTTGATGGAATACAGAGTTTGGAACACACATCGGTTTATCAATAGAGGAGATTTTACGAAACGATTTATAAGGTCGGTTAATTTGTATAACCGGCAAGTTCAAATCAAATAATATGGCAAAGTCATCAGATATTAGATAACTTTGAGTGGGATATGAAATTAATTTAGAATCAGTTAAATATAAAAAAAAGTCAATATTATTACTTAAAAAAAACATGTTGAGTCAGGGTATACTAAAATATAAGTTTATTCAGAGATAAGGAAGCATGATTTTCATTATTAATTTTAATATTAAAATCACCAAGAATAACTGTGTTAACTGATGTGAATTATTTTAAAATAGAAGAAAGTTCAGCTAAGAAACAGCTAGATGAAGGTGGACGGTAGATAAGTTTAATTATAATGGTAAATAATGAAGGAAACTGAATATTACAGTTCAGAATTTCATATGAAGAGAAACATGTGGTAGATGACGAAATAAGATTAAGTTCCGATGATAATAACATAGCTAGACCGCCACGATGATATATAGGCACTACCTATTATCAATCAATACGTTAAAACCATCAGGTGTAAGTTGGGCAGCTAGAGCAGAATCATCAGTAGTTAGCCAAGTATCAGTAATAGTAGATTTAGAAAAATTTGAATCAATAATTAATCGTGTAATCAAATAAACTTTATTTCTTACTGATCTAGTATTGAAGAGTTAAAAGAATACTTTTAGGAGAGTGTACCTACTTGGTAGACAACAGTTTGATCTTTTTTACGCGATACATAGAAGGAATCCATTGATTGAGACCATTTATTAAACAATTTTCTTGTTCTATTGCGGAATTCCAATTGTAGTAACCACTTACTGTGAAAGTACTATAATCTACAAATGGATATAAATTAAATTTAATTTGTATATATTTATATATATACATATTATGTGTAAATCTTCTTATTATATTTCCAAAAGATGCTCGACCACTTGTATATTTAGGACAAACATTTCTGAAATCAGATGGACGATAATTTAAATTAATTGTTCATATTTTGTAGTGCTATTGTTTGGGTTTGGGGTTGGTTGGATATTTGATATTTGTATTGCTATTCTGTGATATATTAAGTTGTCTGCTCCTATTTTAGTTAGAAAATAAAATAGTTGTTTGTTGTTTCCTCATGATAGGGTAACTTTTAATTAATTACAATTAAATTATTAAAATTTATTTTTAAAATTTACCATAATTTTAGAAAATATGTTATATAACCATAAATACTGAATTGGATCCTCACTTTAATGTCTATAACTAAAATACATACATTCTAATAAATAAATATAATATAAATAAAATTTTAAAATAAAAATATAAATATAACTGAATATATAGTAAATACTATATGAAAATAACTTATGTGAAACAAGTTCTAGGAGCCTACCTTATCTCAGGGGGGCCTTGCCCCCGTAGGCCCCCTCCGTGGCTACGGGCCTACATATAATCCTATATAAAACTCTACTACTGGCTCATAAAGTAATCCACCATGATTCTCCTGACTATCTATCATCCCTACTCAAACTTAAATTACCAACTAGTACCACTACACGCTCACCAATACGTTTCTACTTCAACTTCCTCCTAAACACAACTTACATTCAACTAACACTCGCGCCTGGGCAATATCCGTCCCATACTCCTGTAACACTCTCCCTACATCAATCCGTACTACACCATCAACTCCAATCTTCAAGAAACTACTGAAAACCCATTTATTTAATATTAAATATGTACATCAAATAAGCTCTATAAGCACAGTTCGCAGTCCGAAAACCGAAAAATGTAAAATATATGTAACCTTTCATACATTGGTTAACTTTTAAATCTAGATTTTAAAACGATCGTTAAAAAGACTAGAGTGCATGATATGTAGGTATCTTCTTCATAAGTTATTATTCCATATGACCCGGAAGTTGAAATTAATTAGGCCTATAAGTTGAAACATGGTATCGATATTTCTTACAAAATTATATACAAAATAAAATAAACTCATAGAATAAGTTACTAACTAGACATAATATTAAATATAAATATAAAAATATATTTTAAAATTGTTAAATTTAATTTTTTTTAAATAATCTAATAAAAATTAAATATATATATATATATATTTATATATATACATATATATTATTATTATTCGTTAATATCAGCATATAGAAATGTATTTGATCAAAATAATAATACTTTTATTAATTGAAACTAATCTTAGTGTATCAGGGTTAGTAACCTATAAACATACCATATATGGTTTATATATTTATATATAATTACAACGTACATACATATATATATACATATATAATATAGCATAGTGAACTATGGTGAACTACATGGCCTGGGTGTATGGTTCAATGGAAAAGTTAAAAGTTATAAAGCGAGATGTCCCATGATCGATACCTTGTAGTTCTTATTGTTTCATGTGTGCCTCGTTAACTTATTAACGATGTATGGAAAACATAGAAAAAATAATGATACAATTTTGTTTTATCCTGATGCTCACACAGAATAAGATGAATTCTTAAGTAAAAGAATTCTTGAGGGGTCAAGCATTTATATCCGATATTTGTATTCGTGATTCAATACATAGGAACATATCCTTTGAACACATCCTACATATTATTGATGTTGTGCACGACAGCATTTGTTATGCATACTTTTTCTACTTCATAGTATATCATTTTATAAACTTTAAATATAATCGAATTAATACCGACTTAAATTGTACATATTTATTAAGTGTTAATAGTTTAATAGTTTAAATATCGTTTGTATCATGTTTATAATTCGTGTAACTCACATGATTTTACATTTATAGGATTATAGGATTATAGGATTATAGGATTATAGGATTATACACTTACACCTAAAGTGTATTTTTATCGTCACACTGCATCGTAATAGGCTAGAAGCCTACCATCAAAGATTGTCCGACTTCTTTGTAGTATCTTTGGTACCATCGAAGATATATATTTAAATTTAAACACAAATTAAATACTAATTAAATCGTTAAATACAGAAAACATTAATTATTATTTATTAAATACGATGTAATGATTTTTTAAGTGGTTTATCTATATGTATTTGTATACTATTTAGAGGAAGGTGTTTAAGTTATACATTATACAGATATTCGTAGATTTTCCTATACAAATACGCCTATATCCTATAGCCATTATAATATTCTAATTAACTTAGTATGTGGCATTTTAACACAACATATATGTTTATTTAAATATATAGTGAGACATATATTATCTATGGGAATTCGTCAATTACCGACCTGATATATATACCGATCCCATGTCATATCTTAGTAAATATAAGATATATCAATAAATTATATATGCATAATAGCCTATATTAATACCTGATATATATGAATACTTATTTTGTGTTAATAACTAGTAAATCATAAAATTATGATTGTATAAAATGTAATATTGTGGTTTTACTTTTTAAATATATGCACAATAACTTATTTTTAATCATTGTAAATATATTATTAATTAAATAACAGCGTAATTCTATATACATAATATTATAGAAATATTAAATATCTATATATATTTTTTAAATAATTTAATTTGAGTACTTATTAACATATATACCTTATTGTATAGTTCCCCGTATGAATTTTCAATTACCGATACCTTATGATTTATCCAATATACACCATCATATTCAATAAAAATAGATTGTAAGGATTTTTATATAGACTTTTAAATTATAAGTAATTTATGTGTATCATTGACATAGAATAAAGATTCAGTATTAGCACCTATCATATATGTATTCTCTTTACATACACATGTCTATAGTCAGTTATTTAGTATACTATAAAATATAAAGTTTAAATATAAATTTAATACGAATATTCAAATTTAAATCAAATAATAAATAAATTGCGTTCGTTTTGTAATTTATTAAATATGTATATGCGCTATTTTGATTGGATATAATAATTCTACGATTATATCCACAAACGTATTTTACGGAATCCGTAAATGGTAAAAGGTCGGTATTATATTCATTTATCAAATTAAGATTCCTGATTATTATGTTTTATTTTGTATTGTTATATTTATTTTGTGGAATCCTTTCATCCCATCCAGGAACTTAGGTGAAGTTTTCACTTATAACCATATGGCTCCAATGTCCCTTCGAAGCCGTTCTCATGTTAAGGTATCCATGGTTTTAACTAGAGTCGATCATGTATTAATACACAATATATAATATAACTTCTAAATATTATTATAAGTTATATTTTAATGGTGCGAACGAGGCTCGAAACCGCGTCATACTGTTCGTATGACTGACGCCTTAGCCACTGAATCACACAATATAATAATATATAGGGGAAAGTCTCCGATTACCGACCCCTAAATGATTATTTGTAATAACTTATTCAATATTAAATATATTTATTTGAAATTTTGTAATTAGGGTAATATTATATAATATGGCATTGAATGATATAGCTAATTTACATTTTTGAAATAATTATATTTACAAGAATAAACAGGGGGGTCGGTAATCGGATACATGTGCCTAATACCGACCCCCTTCTTCTATTACCGACCCCTAAAATAATCGTGGTATAAATAATTGTAGTATTATAATATATAATACAAATAACAGATATAAATAAATATAATTAATTATAACATGCATGCAATTTATTTTTTATTGAATTTATGTTTTAATAGTTATATTATATTAAATTTTAACTTTATAGTAATTATATTAAAATAGTGTATATTATTATTTAATATATATTTATTTATCAGTATTTATATAATCAACTGGAATCATAAATCATAAATATATATATCAATGATACACAAACAACTTACGACATATTTTAAAAAACGGACCTATTTTGATTGGATATTATAAATAACATGGGGTCGGTATTAGGGTGATTTAGGGGGTCGGTAATAGGAAAATCATATGTGTTGCTATAATTAAGATATATTGGTTAATAGTTATTCGAATTAAATTATTATAATAGTTTTTAAATGTTATTGATCTACAATATTATGCCCAGTATTAAGTTTTCTTTTAATTAATAAAGTATTTACAATGATTTAAAAAAAGGTATTATTCAAATATTTAAAAAGTAAAAACAGAATATTACATTTGATCAAATAACAATTGTAGGATTAAATAGTTTTAAAAACAAAATACTTATTCATATGTATCATTACATTACTAACAGTTCATGTATATATAATTGTTTGTTATCTCTCCTTGTTACTGAGATACGAGATGGGGTCGGTATTAGGAGGGGTCGGTAATCGGAGACTTTCCCCTATAATATATATAATATATATTATTATATTAACTTTTCTAAAAGATTATATTGAAAGTGATTAATTTATTACATATATTAAAATACTATACTTTATTAGTATTCTATAATTATATCTAAAATAAGTAATATCATACTGAACACTTTTTATTTTCAGACCATTCATAAAATGTATCACGTGCTCGGTATCCATCTTTGAATTCACTCCAATGAAAATGGAATACTACCTAGGAATGAATATCACGTGTTTTAACACAATATATAATTATCGCGATATACAATTATGTGATAAAACAACAGACATATGTACAACTCACCTTGAAATAACGAAAGATTTAAATAATATCAATCCTTTATTTCGGGAAATTGTATTCAGCAAGGTATTAATAATATATATTATATATAATACATTATCTATTAATTTATAATATATATATATATATATATATATATAAATATTAATATGTGTATACATATAAACTATAAACTACATATAATATATTATTTATTAACATATATAAATATGTGCGTATACAGTATATATGATTTTCAAATACTATAAATGATTAACCATATATGTATATATTAATGTTACAATATATATGTATATATATATATATATATATACACACACACATATATATATATTTTTTAATATTAATATATACACTAATATTATAGTTACGGTAACTGTAAATTGTTGTAATTTCTTTAATTTTTTAATTTCGTATTATTCTTTGTTTATTTCTATAACGTATGTTTTCTTTAGAAACTATTTATACCTTATACTTTCGATTATATATTTCCACTATATATTTACTTAAATAATGTATCAATCAATCAATAGATAAACATAATTAGAAAATGCATACCGATTACTGAAATAAAGAAAGAGAAAATAATATCTCGTGGTAAGAGTTATGGAAATTTATAAATACAATCATTTAATAATATAATTAATAATTAATACTTAATAATTAAGTGTATACACTAAATTACATAACACTACATTATATTATATATTTATATATACATATATATAAATATATATATATATATATATATATATATATATATATATATATATATATATATATATATATATATATATATATATATATGTAGTATGGCCAAGAATGGGTTCGAACGAGTATAGATTCAATTGTTTTATTTATAATCACAAACAAAATACCTGTATAATTATTATGTTATCCAATTATACATATTAATCATTATAGTTACCTTAGCCAAAATAGTGCAAGTGTCAATCGTATATCGTATATCGTATAAGTACACTGCTTAGCTGTCAACTTATTATCTAGCATGCTAGATAACTGCAGTGTATATTACTGCAGTGTATATTATAATTCGTTATATTTGCGCGTGTATAAATGCGTGTGTCGCGCGCGTTCTCTTCATTATCTAAATCATATTTTCACTCTACTACACTCACCCGAATTTCCAGATTTCGACTCCGGCGACATAATATTATACATTTCACCCGGAACCTTCCCGATTCTAAATCTTTCTAATCGTTTTAAATTCTGTCTATTCACCGTCTTCACTTGATCACCTCTCTTTATTATGTAAACATTTTTATCTTTATGTGTTCCTTCAACCCTCCATTCTTCTGTAGTCCATAAGTCTTCTAACTTTCTTCTGCCTAACACTACTTTTTTCATTCTCACACTTTCCCCCACAACTAATAAATCCTCGATTTTACCTCGATTATATAATTGTTGTCGTTGTTTACTTGCTTCCTCTAATGATTACATAGCCTGGCAATTGATTTGTATCATCTTAGACAAATTTACTCATAACCAGTCATTGTTAAACGTTTCTTCGGTATTCATTATTCTTTCAATCGGTAACTTGTCTTCTCTCAGAAACATTAGATGAAATGGAGTATACCCAGTCGAACAATGGGGTGTATTATTATATACATGTATTAATTTGTCAACATATATGCATCGGCCATTTTTTCTTTTCATTAGTATTTAGCGTTCTCAATAACCCTTGTATTGTTCGATTTGATCTTTCAACCTGTCCATTACCCATTGAATGGTATGGGGTAGTTTGGATTTTCTTAATATTAAAAAAATCACATAGCCCTTTAACTATTGTAGACGTAAAGTTTCTTCCTTGGTCCGAGTGTATTTACTCTGGTGTTCCGTATACAAAGATTCATTCCTTTAACAACATTTTAACTACAGTTTTTGCAGTTTGGCTTCTCGTTACAACAGCTTTAACTAACTTAGAATAACAATCACAAATTACTAGTACATTTTCTCTACCATCCGAGGCTCTATCTAACGTAACAAAATCAATAAATAATATCTCACCTGGTCTACTACATACTAGACTACCCAACTCTCCCCGTGCTATTCTTATCGGATTTTTCGCAATATTACACGTTCTACATCCAGCTATATAATTTCTTACATCCACATATTTCCCTATCCAATTATATGTCAGTCCGATTTTTGCTAGAGTTCTGTCTACTCCTTGATGTCCATTTTGATCATGTAGTCCCTCCAGAATCGAATTTACCCACTTTCGAGGAACCATTAACCTACGTCCACTTACTGCTATTTCCTTCTTTTCAAATAATATCCCTCCTTCCATTATATATCGTTTAGAATGACCATCTCTTCTCATTTTATCAACAATTTATTTCAATTTTACATCCGCCTTTTGATCCAATATCATTTCTCTTTTGTATATTTTATCAATTAAGTCTATGCTTAATACTTCTTTGACTTCATCAAATAATTCTTTCATATCCTCTCCGTCTTCATCAATTTCGAATTCCTCCCTTCTCCTTGATAGTGTATCTGCTATAATATTATTCTTGCACGGTATATACTTAAAGGTTAAATCGAATTGAGCTAATCTAGATGCCCAACGTTGTTCCAGTGCTGATAATTCCTTTGTTCTGTGTAGTAATGTAATCGCGCTATTATCCGTTATGACTAGACATTTATCACCCATCAGATAGTGGCTGAACTTTACGGTAACTGCCCAAACTATAGCTAGATATTCTAGTTTCTTTGATTAATAGTTTGCAGTATTCCTCTCAGATATTTTAAGTGCTCGACTCGCAAATGCAATCACTCGTTTTGTGCTTTTCTATATCTGATACAGTACTCCTCCAAGTCCTAAATTTGACGCATCAGTTTCCAAAATAACTTCTCCTCCTACACATGGGCTTACTAAAATAGGTGGCGTACTCATTATTCCTTTAAACGTTGCATAGCTCTCTCGCACTCTGGTATTTCCAATCAAGTATTACTCTCTTACTTTTTGATCTTGAAACCGGTTTTCCTTCCTTCTTATTCATCTGCATCATTAATTTATTCAATGGTTCTGTCATTGTAGAGTAACCCTTAACACATGTCCTATAATACGTACAAAACCCAAGAAACATTCTTACATCTTTCACTGTTGTTGTTTTTGCCCAGGTCTTTATCGCTGATATCTTTTCTGGATCTGTTCCTATTCCTTCAGCTGAAATTCTATGTCCTAAGAATATCACTTTCTTTTTAATAAAGCTACATTTCTTTATGTTCAGTTGAAGACCTACATTTCTTAGTCGTTCCAATAATTTCCCAGTCATATTCATGTGCTCCTCAATAGTATTTGAAAATATCAAAATGTCATCTAGATAACAAACTACGGATTTAAATATGTCTTCTCTAAATACCCTTGACATAATTCTTTGGAACGTGGCAGGTGCATTCACTAGCCCGAATGGCATCCTTACGAACTGGTATAGTCTATAAGGTGACGTGAATGCTGTCTTATGCCGATCATCACTTACTACGTTAATTTGGTTATACGCAGATTTTAGGTCTAAACTACTATAATACTTATACCCTAATACAGTATCTAATAGATCATCTAATCTCATCATCGGATATGCATCTCTCACAGTTTTCTTAATTAACAACCGATAATCGATACATAGTCTCATTTCTCCATTCTTCTTCTTTACTATTAGCATCGGACTGCAATAATCGCTCTCTGATTCTTCAATGACTCCATCTGCTTTTAATTTTGCTAGATGTTCTCTTACTTGTTCTATCTGTTATAATGGTATTCTCCTATATGGACCATTAACTGGTAGGTTATATTATCCAAAGTACTGATACTGATTACCTGCATATTACCATCCCAATTTTCCACCTTCCTTCATAAATACTTTTTCATTCGTCTCTAATATTTTAACTAATCTATGTCTTACTTCCATGCTCCCCCCATAAACTAATTCATCCATCCACTGTATATCCCGTAATATTTCAATCTATATTTCATTTACTCCAATTTTAACATAATTTTGATTCCTATTACACGTATTTTCCTGTATATTTTTTCTAAATGTCATTTTTCACTTCTATACTCAGGTAATTTATTTAATATATTCATTCCTACCACTTTTAATCTATCGTTCTTTGACACTAGAAAACCAACTTATTTAACTAACTTCCCAAATATCTTAATATCGGTTTCAAAATATCCTAAGTACTCAATTACTTCTTGATTTGCACACGTTATCTTTAACCACTCAGCTTTCTTTAATTTCTCAATTCCAATTCGTCTAGCTTCACTTATCGGAATAATAGACACTGCAGTACCAATTAAATACTTTACATTATAACACTCCATACGTACTACTGTTGACTCACATTTACCCACTAACTTATTTCTCCTACAGGAATTATTCTCGTACCCAGCTTCGACCCTATATATTGAAGCTGCTAATGGTTTAACGGAACTCTGTATTCCCTCGCCATATGACCTATTATTGACATTATTTCCCACCAACCTACTACTCTGTATCCTATAACATTCTGCGTTATCTACATCTCCACGATTAACCGATTCCCATTCCCTGGCTAATTCCCTTAATTCTTCGAACGATTTTCCTTTGCCCATCATTAGCAAATGCGTCCTCATTCCAGTATCTTGCACATTAAATTTAAACGCTTCTCCCATCATATCCTTCCATTCCGTCACATCCTGCTTTAGATTTAGCCATAGTCTTAATATAAAATATGCATATCTTGTTATATTTTCTTCCTTTTTTTGTTTTCTATTAACTAACTCATATATTCTTTCCCCTTTCATTACTCTAATTCCACATCTACCCCTTAACCTTTCAAAAATTGCTGACTTATCCGTGAGTTCTCCCATTAATTGACATAATTCTAACTTTGGACCACCGGTTATAGTGTATAATATAAATGAGGCTGCATCCTCCTTGTTAATTTTAGTAACTTCACACATTCTTCAGCTTCCCCAATCCATTCCTCTACATCACTATCTCCATCATACTTCCTCAATTTTAACCATGAAAAATCACGTTTCGCTGGTCTTCCTACAGGATTTTTGTCTTCTTCCCCTCTCATTATTTTAGCACTAATTTCCCCTTACCTTATCACCTAAATAGTCTATATACCACTATACACCGATCTATCTTCACTACTTTACTAAACCTATAACTCTAATATCTCCTAATATATTTATAACCAACAAATAACAATAAATACCCTTTAGTTTCTCTATATATATAATTATACATGTTATTTAAATTATTTATCGTTATAATATCTACTTTATATATATATATATATATATATATATATATATATATTTAATGTTTATAATATATACTATATATATATATATATATTTAATGTTTAGGATTTATTGATTAATTTATTCTCTATTACGTAATCTCGATTTATTTTATTTTAAAATCAAATTAAATTCAACGTTTTTTTTTATAAATAACTTTTCAACACACATTTTTCACAAAAATCTGAATTTAATTAAATTGATTTTGATTAGTTTATTTCGCGTTTTTTTATTATATAATAAAGAGACAGATCAGTAGAATAATATTTAAAAAATTACTTTATAATTTTATTTGTAGAATGCTATATCTGCATGCATATACACTTGCACTAATTTAAAACCGGTAACTAACATACAATAATATTTCCTCTTCCTCATTCTATCGTATCTCGTTCAGTCTCCTTCAGTTGATAGTGTCCCTCCTGCTAAGGTCTTTCAACACCTGCCGCCGCTGTCACCAGTGTAGTATGGCCAAGAATGGGTTCGAACGAGTATAGATTCAATTGTTTTATTTATAAACAAACAAAAGACCGTATAATTATTATGGTTGTTATCCAATTATACATATTAATCATTATAGTTACCTTAGCCAAAATAGTGCAAGTGTCAATCGTATATCGTATATCGTATAAGTGCACTGCTTAGCTGTCAACTTATTATCTAGCAGTGTATATTATAATTCGTTATATTTGCGCGTGTATAAATGCGTGTGTCGCGCGCGTTCTCTTCATTATCTAAATCATGTTTTCACTCTACTACATATATATATTGATAAATACATGTATAACTGAAGTTATATACGATTATTATTACATTTAAACATATATATCGACGTATATATATATATATATATATATATATATAAATCAATTGATGCTGGATTCACGCTCTACGATTATATTGACCTAGCCATGTATATATGTATGCATTTATATATTTTGTTTGCCTTTACTCGTCATTATTATTCGTATATCGTTCAGTTATTGTTTTACACAAGTTACCCCGTTCGGTGACGTGTATGCATTCGATTCTACGCATGCGCATGCGTTTTGATTAATAAAATAAGTATACGATACCAGATATTATCTTATCATCATAGATTTATAGTTTACATGTAAACTATAAATCTATGCTTATCAAAGACTTAGAATTGTATATCACCTAATTATTTGCCTGTGGATATTATCAAGACATGTTAGATTATTATTTGATATTATACAGGACATTACATTAGATTTTATTTATAATTTTCGGTTTTCGGACTTCGAACTGTAAAGCAATCGGCCGTCCATATATATTTGAAGTTAATGTTTCAAATTAAATAAGTGTATTTTCAGTAGTTTCTTGAAGTTTGGAGTTGATGGTGTAGTACGGATGGATGTAGGGAGAGTGTTTCATGGAGTATGGGACATATATTGCCCATGCGCGAGTGTTAGTTGAATGTAAGTTGTGTTTAGGAGGGAGTTGAAGTAGAAACGTATTGGTGGAGCGTGTAGTGGTACTAGTTGGTAATTTAAGTTTGAGTAGGGATACAGGTAGTCAGGAGGTGTCATGGTGGATTGATTTATGAGCCAGTAGTAGAGTTTTATATAGGATTATATGGCGTACATGTAGCCAGTGGAGTTTAACTAGGAATGGAGATATATGAGTATGGGAGTATTTTTGTATGTTGAATATACACCTAGCTATAGAATTTTTAAGAATTTGGAGTTTAGTAATATGATATGAGGGGGTATTATAAAATATAAAATTGCAGTAGTCTAATAGAGGTATGGTGTAGGCAGAAGCTATAATAGTAGCAATGGATATTGATATTGAATGACGAATAAGGCGTAGTGAATGTAGTTGATAGTTTAATAGTTTTGTTATGTGGGACAGTTATCTATAAAAATTAAAAGTATTGTAAAATATATCACCAAGATGTATGACATGGGTTGAGTACATGATGAGCTGTCCATTAATGTTAATTGGAGGGGGAGTTGGTAAATGTTTACTTCGGAGTGGAAGGTGATGGAAGATAGCCTCAGTTTTAATTGGGTTAAAGACGAGGAGTTTATTGTGAGCCAGTTATGAATGGTTGGAATAGTAGAGCAAAGTATGTCAGGTGCAAAATGTACGTTTTCTGTACATTTTACATAACGTTGGATGTCGTCTGCATATATGGAAGCTAACTGGAGAATTCGATATAAGGTGGAAAAGGGGAATTATAATTCCATATATGTAAATGTTAAAGAGTATTGGTCCAAGGACTGACCCTAGGGGAACACCGTGTGTTACAAGACGGGAAGATTAACGGGTTGCGTGAACTAAAACTGAGGAAGTTCGGTTAGTTATGAATGAGGATAGCCACGTGTGTATAGTACCAGTGATACCTATAGATGTAAGATGGTGTATGAGAATCGTGTAGTCAATAATGTCGAACGCGGAGGAGAGATCAAGTAGTATGAGTATTGTGCCATTTTTGTTATCAATATTAGTGAGAATATCTCTGGATATCTTCGCTAGTACGGTTTCTGTTGATTTGGAAGGAAGATATGCACTTAGGAAGATGTGAGGGATTTTGTAATAAATAAGGCGTAAGTTGTTTCGCGACGATTCGTTTCAAAGTTTTGGAAAATATCGACAGGTTGAAATTGGACGATCATTGTTGAGGCTCTGAGGGTCAAGATTTGGTTTCTTAAGGAGGGATGTAATGAGTGAATATTAATATGATGTTGGAAAAGTAACGAATTCGAGTGATTCACAGAATATATTATTGAGAGGGATAGTGATGGATTCAGTGGTTTCGTGTAAAAGGGAAAGAAGAATAGGGTCAAGAGAAGATGAACGTTTAGTTGCTTTACGATGTGTGCCTATGTCTGAAATGGAAGGGACTGTAAATACATTACGTGAGTGAGTTGGTATGGTGGGGGTTATTAAAGTGGTACATCGTGGGAGATTGCTGAGAGTACTTGTAAGCTTATGATGGACATAGTCATCGAGAGTTGATGATAGGGTATCTGGTTGAAAGTCGGGTAAAGTTTTCTTATTATTTCGCCCAAGGATTTCGAATAAATGGTGAGCGGTTTCTTTTAATCTGTTGAGTATGATTCCTGAGAGGCAGTAACATGAATCGATTTTGCAATTAGGAGATCACATCTATGTTTGACTTGATCAGTTGATAAAGCGCGAGTATAGATTCAGATTTTGATTTTATCAATTTCTTTTCAAGTGTACGCAATTTACGCTTTTATTTTAAGAGTGCGATGGTATACCAGGAAGTGTCAAGTCTAAGGATAGATTTGTTAATAATGATTGGAGCGTGGGAATAGAGAATAGTTGAAAAAGTGGTAAATAATTTATCGGGTGAGTTATGTTGGAGGGATAGGAAGTATCTGATGAAATCGTGAGTGTTGATGATTTTTTTTTGCGGAAATAACGAGTGATAGTGGGTGGGGAGGTTTAAGGGATTGCAGGGTAAAAAATATAATGTGATGATCTGAAATACAAGGGCCAATAAAGTTAGAATAAATCAAGTTGGATGAATTATGGGAAATCAGGAGATCGAGTGTATTACCATATTTGTGTGTGGGGTAAGTATTATGAAGTTTAAGATTGGAGGATGACAGTATATTGAGTAGAGATTTAGAATGATTGGCTGATAGGTTTATATTTTAGTAGCAATATTAAAATCACCTATAATGATATTAGATTCAGACATTTGATGGGTAAATGACACTCAGAGAGGAATAAAGGATTTGAGGAAGAAAAGTCTGTAAACAGTGGTAAGGTCGGTAAAAAAGTGATATATTAAAAGTCTTGGAGTGTGTGGGACTAATGGAACAGGTAAACGCCTCAGAGTGATCATTATTATGGTAACGTAGATGGGATAAATACAGGGAGTATTTATAGATAATACCAATACCTCCTCCATAATTATGGGTATTACGTCTAGGCAAATGAGAAAAAGAGTAAGAACCAGTATTCGGAGATGATATAATGGGTATGTCATCAGGCATAATCCATGTTTCAGTGATGAATATAAGATCAAGGTCATGTTCTGCAGCAAGTTCTAGGATAAGTGGGATTTTGTTACGGATGGAGAAGGTGTTTAATAATGCAGATTTAATCAGGCATTTTTTTTGCGTTCTGAGGAAGATGGGGACAATGGAGTTAAAGGTGTAGATGGGGATTGCAGTGTGTGAATAGTCAGATTTGTGGAATTGTTTTGCAAAGCATATTTTATTTTTGTGGACTTTTTGAATTGAGTGTCATTGTGAGCGGGGTGGGGAAGTGTTCACAATTGATGGACACGGAGTGGGAGTTGGTGATGGGGTGATTTGTGTAGAGTAAGTTATTATTGAGTATGATTAATGGAGTCAGTATGTTTGGATGAATGTATTGGATTATTAGATGCTGCTTGTCGCATATTAATGCATGTGCGATTGTTGAAGAGTTTGCTCCAATGCTTAATAACAGGAAGAGGTGGGTTACGGGAAATGTTTTCCAATTAACTTTGTTGTTGTGGTAGTGTCGTAATTCGTAATTGTTTGTTTTACTGTTGAATACGTATTTGATTTTCGAGTTGTACGGGAGATTTTTTTTATGGCGAATAGGATTATCGGACTGGGGAAGGCAGACTTTGATGTGGGTGATGTTGTATATGTTATAGGTTTAGAGTATTTGTTTGGAATTGTAATGTTGTGAGATTGGTTTAAAATATTTATAAAATTTAGTTTAGGTTTAGAAATCGTTAGGGAGAGTATGGGAGGAATGTGTTTATTTAGTTGACATTTAATTGAAGTGATTGATCTAGAGGGCGACGGTTGAATGGGCTTAGTCTTATTTAATTTAATAAGTTATTTTATGATCTTAGTGTTATACATTTGTTGATCTTTTATGATAGTAATGCTGTCCATAATATGATTTAAAGTGTTGGTTTTGACATTAGTTCATCTATGTTTATATCTTTCTTAGGTTGTGGTGAGACTTGTGTTGCTATGTGTAGTGGTAGTGACAGCGTATTATTAAATGTAATACATTTAGGACATATATATATATATATATACGAATGAATAGCATGTAGCATGTAGCAGATGATCAGGTTTATATATATATTGTCATTATCATTTATATTAGTATTATTATTAATACTTAATTAATAATATTAACTTTGTTTAAATTGGCGTTGTAAATATGATCCAATAATACGTTAATTATAATACATTTTATTTTTCGTATATCATTTTATTAGTCATACACATATTGAAATTACATATATATATATATATATATATATATTTAATTTTCCATATATAATTTTCATTTTCTCTACTTTTACAAGCTAATTCAAAAATAAATCAAAAAGTTGGGCTAAAATAACGGAACTAAAAACGAATAATAAGAACATACCGATTAAACAATATAATCATATACATGGCTGTGCCTGTGCAATTATCAGAGCGTAACTTAACACATATTCTGTGTATGAAAATATACAGAATATATTATATAATAACACGATTGATAAATGTATAATACATTAATAAATATACCTATATACTTAGTTCTATAAAATGTATAATATATATATATATATATATATATATATATATATATATATATATATAAATATATGATTAATATAGTACATTTATACCATTTATACCATTTATACTATATATTAATTACAGTAATACATATTATATTTTATTTAATTATAACAATTTACAGATCCTTTTATAAAATTCTATTCTTTTGATTGCAATGAAGAAATTGAAGGCGTAGCGTGTAATTCTATTGATATGTATAAATATTTATTTTTACATGGTTTATTTTTAGTATATATATATATAATTATTGTTTACATATATATATATATATATATATATAAACTAATACATTTTCAATAATTCGAATAACATAAATATAGTAATTATATATATATATATATATATATATATATATATATTTAATAAAACATCCAGTTAATTAATTGTAACGAGTACTTATTTAAATTGGAATTAAAAGAGAACCCGTAATTATATTATTTATTATTATATTATAGATTGTAATATATGTAATATTTAGGTAACGGTACTACGATAATAATATCGTTATTATATTATGAAAAACGTTAATGTTAGTTCAACTGCTAATATCACATTTATATATCACTGTAGATATTGTAATATTGCGATATTTATGAATGTACTTAGGTACCTATAAGTGTATTTAATTAAATGTATAATTCGTTATTTTCAATTGAATTACTACTTCGTAGCTATGCAGATATATATGTGTTATAGCTTGATATCGTTTTTGTTGTTACAAATAATAGTTTTTATCCATAACTCAATATAAATATCAATAGTAATCGACATTTTAAATATATATATTAGTTACTATTGTGTATATTACTATCACTTTTTATTAATTTGATATTAGTTAGTTTAGAAAGCAAGTATCAGAAGATATGTTAAGTAAAGTAGTCTTAGAGGCATTACATAGTAGTTTATTGGAGAGGAGCCATAATCTTATGTAGTTAGCACCCTCGATTAATAAAGAGTTAATGGTATTATGATAATTTATAGGTAAACAGTTGAATATAATCAGCAAACATATGATATTGTATATTTGAAAGTTCTGATTAGATCAGCAATATGGTGGATATAAATAGTAAAGAGGGATTAACCTAGAACGGATCACTGGGAAATACCGTGGTTAAGTGGAGAAAGAGGCGAGAAAGATTGTTCAATCATAATAAAGATATTGTGGTTAATCAAATGAAGTCAACCATTTTAATGATAAGCCAGATATACCTATCAAATTAAGCATTGAGATTAATATGTTATGGTCCAGACTATCAACAGCAGATGATAGATAAAGTAGAATTAGCTAGTAATATATTAGATCGCAATAATATCCAAGAAAATAGGAGAAAATAACGGTGAAAGTGTGTGATATAATGATATAGGTAGGGGATCAGTGTTGGAGGTATAGTGAGATTTCATGAGTATTCATTTACTTGATACAGTTCAGGGATAGTGAATATACGTAATGAGTCAATATGATTGGTAATATAGATGGTAGGATTGAGTATGGATGGAGTAGATGCGCAAATAATATTATTAATGCTTGCAATTTTATTTTCAAAGAACTTTTCATAAAGAGAGCATAGTTGAAAATTTACGTGTTCGGTAACATAGGGAGGATTTTTTTATCTGGAGGAGAAATAATTTTATTTGTCATTTTAAATAATTTGCGAGGATCATAGGAGATGAATGCTATCTTTTTGTTATAATAGATGGATTTTTAACGAGATATAATAGATTTGAAACTTTATTTATCTAGTGATAGAGCTAATTTATATATATATATATATATGTATATATATATATATATATATATATATATATTATTTATTATATAAATATAAACTATACTATTCCTTTAATCTTAAATTATTGACTTAATTTATCTATTATATTTAGCTTAACTCCTACATAAAACCTCAAATAATAAACTATATATATTAATCGCATATTACTTAATTGATTACATTATATTAAAATATACCTATTATAATTACATAATTCATACCTTATAGTATTTTACATTGTATAATAATAATATTAGTATACTCTACCGCATTAATAAACTAATTATATGTTATTATCTCATTGTTCCCAATACTCATGGTAAATATGATTGTATTAATTCGTTTAATTATTATTTACAATTTATTATTTAACTCTTGAAGCTTAAAAAAATATCTAATATCTTACATCCTTATATACGTGATATTAGCTTTATTTCCGTATCTGAAGGAATGTGTCATACTTGTTTAAAACATATTACTCTCAATCCAATCTTAATAAACTCATTGACACTAATATATTGATTAACTATCTCCCATTTTCCGACTTACTAAAAAAATGATATTTTTAGAGTGAATTTAAATGAATAAACATAGCTAACATAAATATCTACTCTTCAGTGTACTTGCAAACTTATGCCATTAGTTTTATCATATATGATTACAATTCAATAAACCATTACATTCTTATCAGTTACTACTATGACTATATTATATCTATTATATTATCTTGAATTATTATATTATCGTTGACATTCTACTTATCTCCTCGATATGCCCCCATTGCAATAATTCATGCATTAAATCTGTCATAATTGAACTTAATCACTTATTTACTCATATATATTATTTTATATCTTCGAATATAATTATTTATTTATATTTGTATACTTTATTGGCAATATTGTAATGTATTTTGTTAACAAATATGAATGTAGATTTCATTTTATATGTATACTCGAGTAATTTTTAAATAAATTTATATATAAGTATATATATATAAATAGTTTTATAAATATTATTTAATATTTATCCAAAATGTATTACTCATATTTTGTAATGGCCTTATATTCTAACATGGGAATTAAATATTTGTTTTAGTTTTTTTTCTTTTATATTTATATTTATTGTTCATTTTAATATTCATTTTATATCATTACATTATACATGTATTTTATCCGAATGAAGGTGATTAAATATGATATTTCACCACTGTCAGGATATATCGAATTAAAGCAATCTAATCACTTTCACTGATTCTCATAATACATAGTATATAAACTGATTATTTCTTAGTATTTTTAAAACTTACACTAGGATGGAAATTCACCTATACATGTATATACTGTTCCAACACTATATTAAATTACCTAAATGGTACTGAACATATAGATAATGATTGTCTGAATAATTACGGTTATTACAATTATAATACTACATATTTTATATGTTTATGTATATATATATATATATATATATATATATATATATATATATATATATATATATATATATATATGTCTAGGTATAATATAAATTTATATAATATACTATATTATGTTAGATTCCGAGTTAATACAATTTATTTATTACCAAATGTAAATCCTAAATATATGCATACATAAATTCACAAAAAAATAGGAATACATATTATAACATAATGTATATATTATAACATTGAATATTATATTTTAGTATTCGTTAAAAAGCGGCATATTTGTGGAATTCTTTAAATGTATTTATATAATATTTAACTAATATGAATATTTTAACAATATAATGTATATACACATTACAAAATTGCTTTCACATAATTATATTTAATCATTATCTAGTTATTAGATACTTGCTATATGTAACTATTATTATTGTATTTAAATGGTTCTCTTTACTTATATGTAGCTCTTTTAAATAACATGTTAATCAAATTATAATATAGCAAATTAAATAATATGAAATAACAACTATTTTACTTTTATATAAAACAATATAATATATTAATTATAGTAGCTTATCTGCTACATACATACCAATATACACACACATACACACATATATATATATACAAATATTTATATAAATATTTATGATTACATTTTAATAATCCCAATATTCTAAATGTTGATTATTAATATTTAAAATTAAACATATTAAAGTTTAATGATATTAATGAAATTTCCGGAAATGTTGTCACTTTAAACAAAATGTTTATCAAATTGTAATTTGATACCCCCTATAAAGTTACTTTATTTCAGGTATGTTGCCGGAGTATAAGGAAATCAATACATTTGTATACACATAACTATAGTTATCTTGATAATACAATCGTTTAAAGTTACAATATGTAGGGAAATTTGCCGGACATACTTGTATTGGGATACCCCTTAATATAAAATAAATGCATAAATCATGCCATCGATTTATTTGCATCCTAAGGTCGCTTCATTATTTAAAAAAACTAATTACTTATAAATTCAAGTCCATCAATATTTCACCAAAGTTTACGAAACTTAAAATGTCATGTAATATATTATATATATTATATATAATAGTTTTTATATAACATATTATGGACTTAAATTAATGAATATTTTAACGAATAGTATCATTACGCAATATAAACCTATTATGAAGGTATTATAAAGGCAATAGAAATATTTTCTTAAATTAAAAAAATATATATTGAATATGAAGTTTAACTTTATCCATTTTATTTTAGTATTATGCTTTTACAAATTTTCTATTGTTATTAATAATATTTTATTTTAGCAGATACTAATCTTAATTTATATTTTACTAATATTTGTTTTATTAATATATATATATATATATATATATATATATATAAAACATTTTGTATTTATTTATTTATTATAAGTATATAAATATAAATATATTTGATTAAATGTATAGATATATCTGAATTTCAAAGTACTATTCAACTGAATTCCATAATTAAAGAATGTAGTGGATTATGCTATTCTGTATTGTCTTACGATTTCAATGCGAAGGTTACTTAGTTTATTATTAATACACGAATAAAGCCCACGTCATATAGAAAACGATTTGCCGATTTGTCACCGATATGCGCGCAGTAACGAAATCGACGAGACATCGGTAACTATTTAGAGACGTCTCCAAATAATGACTATCTATATCGCTATAGCGATACCGGTGAGATATCAGTACGGTTGTCATACCGACAGAGATAAACATCGGTGAAAATCGGTACGATATCGGTGAAAAATCGGCGGACTTTGTCGGTGTGACGGGGGCTTTAATTAATATGTGATATTTAATATTATCTTGTTTTATTACGTTTTAGTGGATTCGATGTTATCGTAAATACATCTAGTAGATATCAATATTTATTATATCGCTGAACTCGCTTTAGTCTACTCACTTTTATCTACATTATTTGAATAAAAACATTAATTCAATAAATATATCTTACATTTTGAACTACAAATTATAAACATAAATTAAATTATTATTTCACATATTATCTCACAAAGAAATGAAGGAACCTTACCTAACAATGTTATCCTCTACACATAGTATATACATTATAATCGTGTAACTTGTTATTTATATATATATATATATATATATATATATATATCTGCAATATTATGTATTTGGTATAGATCGAGTAAGTACGCACATTTTCTTAAAATAGAATTCAATAATTGGCAACTTATTAATATATATTAATATATGTTACATTTTATTTAAAATTGATTTGCCACTATTTTTGGTGTGATTATAGATTTTTTCCAAATTTTCTGATTACCCGATAATGATGAATTAAAAATAATATATAAATGTATATATTATTCATTAGATAATAAAGTAAACATAGAATATGGTATCCCATCAGTTCAGAAATATGTTTAATTGTTAGTCTAGAATATATTTTCATTATTTCATGATTTAAATCAATTGATTTATTGATTTATTCATATTAATATTATCACATTTGTTGTTTAGTTGTATAACACAATTCGTTAAATTTCCATTTTGTTGAATTGAAATAAAATATGTATCTAATGTAGTTGCTTTGTCGATATCTGAAAATAAAATAGTATCATTTGATATAATAAATAGAAGAGATACTCAGGATTTAAATTTTTTCGTTTCAATTTTCTTATTCTCGAAATCGATTTTACATTTTTTTCACACGAAATTACTACGTAAATATGAAGAGTAATTCCGTATAATATAGAGAATTAGTTATACGCGTATATATGTCGAAATTAATTAGATTTAAAGTAAATTATTTTTTATTTATTTATAGAAATAACACTAAAATTAATTCCAATTTAAATTGTGTCGCTATGCGTTGCGTGTATATAAATTATTTATATTAAAATATTTCTTTAGCATATCAAATTAATATCGAATACATTTGTATATCTAATTTATAAACTAATAATAAATAGAGCAATATTATATGTGTTACGTAATAAATATAATAATACAAATTAATAAAGTATAACATTATAAATGTTAACATTTTCTTGTTTTAATGTAAGCCTTTATTTATTTTTATTGTTTGTTTAAATATTAGTTTAATATTATTATGCTGGTACTAAATTATAGATGTATCTATAAATAATGACTATATATATATATATATATATATTAATAAATACATTATTAAATATTGTTATAATTATATATTTATAGATTGTATACATTAACATTTATAATAATTTATTATCAATAGTTAAGCATTACAAAAGGATGTATTCAAAGAGAAAAGTTATATTCTTTACCAAAAACCGTGACAATTAATGATGAATTACTTTCGGGATATAATGGTTTTTAAATAGTTTTTAAATAGTTACTTATAATAATTATATATATATATGTATATATATATTTATATTTAGAAATATGTATTTATATTTAGAAATATAAATATATACAAATTATGTATATTATTAAAGTTACCATTTTAGTAAGTAATTCATGGCTTTGAATAACTTAGGATTTTAGTGTTATTAAGAGGTGAATAAATATTTAAATTAACTCATCGATATAATCGTAAATAAACGTTGAAGTTAAATATATAAATAGAATATATATTTAGATATCTACACGAATGATATCATAGCGTATTCTAAAAAATAAATGTTATATTTCAGAAGATTATGTATTGGAGTTAAATGATATTATTATGTATCAATTCATTATGAAATATAAGTATTTTTTAAATTATATGATTTTACTAAAATATTTGAAAATAATAATAATTACTTACTTACTTGCTTATTTCGAGATTGTTGTTTCCCGAACGGTAAAACTTCTCCAAACATCACGGTTTGATACCTTCAATTACTAATGCACTATCATATGCGATGTCCATATCTGTAACATTAATAGGTTGTACTCTTCTGCTTTTTCTTTTCCTTAGTTGGAAATATAGCTGATCTTCTCTTCCTAGTACAGCTGTTCTCATATAATAATCGATAACTATATTTATATATATATATATATATATATATATATGTGACAAAAGGGTATGGAGTTAACGGGGTTAAGATAATAATTAATAAATTATTATTATAGTAAATTTAAATTTACTTTACATATAAAAGCTCTATTTATAAATAGTTTCAACATATAATTATATACATACATACATCTATTGATTCGTTTACAATTTATTACCATCATAATAGTATTAAACTAATGAACCTTCTATAAATAGAGTCTTAAATTAAAAATTATAATGTTATATACTTTATAATTATATATAATTATATATAATTAACAATATCAAGAACACATGCTTATTATGTTAAATTAGCATATTAATATTATATTATTATATTAAAGTAAGTGTTACTAACCTATTTAAAAGTTATAAATACTAATCTAATCTAAATCCTTATTATAAATAGGATTAATACTATAAAATAATTAAACATGATATTGAATTATGTGACGATATTTAGAACTAGTTAACAAACGGTCTATTTTGTATATATATATATATATATATATATATATTAAATTAAATTAAATTAAGCCTTAACAAATATTGTTTTCATTTTAATATATTACCCCATATTAAAATTAAAGGATATTAAAGGATATTACCTATAATTGTATTATTATAATACATATATGTAGTACATATTATGTACATATATGTATTATAATAATACAATTATAGGTAATATCCTTTAATATCCTTTAATTTTAATATTTTAATACGTATTATAGAATTAATATCTGAATATGATTTTATCCAATATTTATTTTGTAAATGTTATAATTTTATTAATAATATCTCTTTTATTGAATTAATGTAATATTCTCGTTGATATTTATATTAATTAGTATTAATTTTAATATATTAATTAGTATTAATTAGTATTATATATAAATGCTTTATTATTATCAGTTATTAATATTTTATTTAAAAATGTTATGGGTTCTTTTAAATACATTAATTTATTATTAATTAAGTTTAATTTTCTTATAAATAGTAATAAAATAGGTATAATAGTATAATTAAGTTAATATATATTATCTAAAATAATATATAATATATATATATATATATATATATACCTATATTACTAATACCTGGGTTTTTAATAATAAAGTTTATATCAGTACTGACAAAAAAAATAAAATAGTGATTACAGATACAACACAATTAACGTATTATACTGAAGTGATTTCAAATACATAAGTTCATATTTTATCTAATACTTTTATTTTATTTTATACTTTTATTTTATACTTTTTTATTTTAATTAATTCACTATGAATACATTTATTTCTGATTTTGACAAATCAATTGATAATTCTAATAGTATTGATTGCAATTATTATGATTATACAAATATACAAAATGCATTCAATTGTGATACAAGTAATATAAATGATTTGTCTATACTTCATATAAATGCACGCAGTATTAGTGCAAATTATAATAATATTATACATTTTATAGATTCTATTCATAAACAATTCTCTATTATTATAATCACAGAAACATGGTTGAATGATTCAAATAATAAATATATAATTTATCAAATTATAACTTAACAGGTATAAATAGATCTTCGTGTAGAAGTGGTGGTGTTTTATTATATGTTAGTAATTATATTGCCTTTGAAAATATAGATGAATTGTGTTATACTAATAAAGAAATATGTGACATGTGTACAATTAAGTTTAAATTAAAAAACTCAAACATAAAATATTTAATTAGTGGTATATATAGACCACCTAATAGTAACATTATTGATTTCACTGATATGTTTACAAATAAATTTGAAAATTATATATCAGATTATGTAATATGTATTGGTGGTGATGTAAATATAAATTTGCTTAATTATAATGATTCTAATAATACTAAATATTTCTACGATAGCATATATTCACTTAATTTATACCCAACAATAACAAAACCAACAAGAATTTCAAGCACACATTCACTCATAGATAATTTTTTTACAAACTTTCAAGATAATTTAATATCTGGTATAGTCTACTCAGACATAAGTGACCACTTACCAATTTTTATAAATTTTAAAATAGCATCTAAAAGAGATAATATAAGTATAATTAAAAAGTCACGTATGCTCAAAGAAAATAACATTTTTAATTTCAAACTCGCAATAACTAATTTTAATTGGAATTTACTCAAATATGACACTGAAATGTGTATAAATGATACTTTTACAACATTTTTAAAAGACCTTTTTATGTTATATAATAAAACTTGTCCATTAATAACAAATAAACTTTCCAAAAAACGTTTTCTAAACAAACCGTGGATATGGAATACAATTAGAAAATGTATATTTAAAAAAAATAAACTTTATAAAAGATATATAAAAAATAAAACTGTTCTCAACAAACTGAGCTATACCATTTATAAAAATATTTTAACAACAATTCTTAGGTATGTAGAAAATAAATATTATAATGACAAATTTAAAACTCATAGTCATAACCCAAAACAAATGTGGAAAGCGATAAAACAGCTAATTGGATATACTAGTAAATCTAAGGATACTACTTTTATTAGTGATACATCTAATAGTGAAATTGCAAATAAGTTTAATGATCATTTCATGTAATATATTAATTTAAATAATATTTAATGTAGGCCCAAATTTAGATAAGGAATTTTGTGATAATAGTTTGCAGTCAATCTATAAGACATTAACTAATAAAAACAAAAATTCATTATTTTTATTTCCTACTAGCATTAATGAAATTAAAAAAATTATCGAAAATTGTGATAATAAGTACAGCATTGATACCTTAGGTTTTAATATGCATATAATTAAACAAATAAAGGATGAGATAAGTCCAATTCTTGCAATACTTTTTAATAAATGTTTACAGGTTGGTTTATTTCCAGATGATTTAAAAATTTCTAAAATAATTCCTATATATAAATCTGGTGCTAAAAATGAGTTATCCAACTATAGACCAATATCAATGATACCACAAATATCAAAATTATTTGAAAAGATAATAAAAACAAGATTAAATGTATTTTTAACAAAAAATGATATATTGAGTGACTCACAATATGGATTCAGAGAAGGTATTTCATCCTCGGATGCATTAATGGATCTAACTGAATCAATATCTGAAAGTCTTGAACGATTGGAAAAATGTGCAGTTGTATCAATTGACCTAAAAAAAAGCGTTCGATACTATACACCATGACATATTATTTGTTAAACTAGAGCATTATGGTATACGGGGGTCAGCACTTTCATTACTTAAAAGTTACCTACATACTAGACTACAATTTTTTCACTATAAAGATGAATACTCAACTACTGAGATTATGAAATATGGTGTTCCGCAGGGCTCGGTTCTTGGGCCACTTTTATTTTTAATATATATTAATGATTTACAGAATATTTCCAATGACTTCAAAACAATTTTATTTGCAGATGACACTAATATTATTTTTAATAGTGATTCACTAGGTAAATTAAATGTTAAAATGAATAAGGAACTTGAAAAATTGAATAAATGGCTTTGCGCAAACAAGTTAACTTTAAACCTGAAAAAATCTAATTTTATCCTTTTCAATGTTAGAAATATACATACTAACTCTATATTTGATATCAGAATAAATAATACCAAGATCGAAAAGGTTAAACACTATAAGTTTCTTGGAGTATTCATTGATGACAAACTAGACTGGAAAGAACAGAATAATTACATTTCCAAAAAGTTATCTAGGATAACCGGAATTATAAGGAAAGTTAGACCAATGGCAAACAAATATACTTTACTATCTATATATAATGCTTTATTTGTTCCTCACTTATACTACTGTGCCCATATATGGGGAAATACTTTTTCCTCATTAACTGATTATATAAATATATTACAAAAGCGAATATTAAAACTAATCACAAGTTCATCGTATAATGTATTTTTGAGAGAAAATAAAATTTTGAATTTTGATCATATTGTAAAATTAAGTTCGATTAAAGTTGCTCACAGAGCATATTATCATATATTACCGAGTAACATTCAAACACTTTTTTTGATTAATAAAAACACGGATAAATTTGTAAGATTCAAGTCAAGAACTAGCAGAGATCTGTTTAGAGTGAGAAATGTGTCCTCTAGACAGTGGAACTTACTTCCCATTCAACTTACAAAAAATAGGTGTATTAAAACGTTTGGAAGACGTGTTAAAAAATATATTCTTGAATTAAAAATGACTTAAAAAGGGAAATTTGTCTAAATAATTATTTTTTTATTTTGTTATTTTAATTTTTATTTCTGACATAATATAAATTTAACACACATTTCTGATGTTTTTTATAATTTTAAATTTTTATTTTTATTTTTATTTTTATTTTTAATATTTATATAATTTTTTTATTATTTATATAACTTTGACATAATATAAAATTACAAAATATTATTTGTTTGTTTTATTCTTGACTTTTTCTTGACTTATTATAATATTAAAAAAAAAAATGTGTTTACAGTGTTCGACTTACTATAAATTTACTTAATTTTTTTTTTAATTTTTGTATATATATATAATATAGCTATTTATTTATTTTTATTTATTTTTTTATTTATTTTTTTAGTTATTTTTAGTTATGTTTAATTTTTATTCAATAGGATTTATCTTTTAATTTTTAATTTTATAATTATTTTATATTTATATTCCTAGATTTTTATATTAATTTATTTTTCTTCTTTACATTTTATGATTATATGATGAATGACATTATGAGGAGTTTTTAATTATTGGAATATATATATATATATATTATTTTTTTTTTTTTTTTTTTTTCATTATATTTTTTCTATGACCGGAGTGGCTAATATGTTTTGACTTGATATGATTATGATACGTATCGGGGGATGGGATATACTTGTGGAGTGGGCAAGTATTGTCAGTGTTATTATTATTGGCGATATTAAGATCCCTAAGGCATTGGAACTGGCGTACCCATATCCTTGAAGTTGATACATCATATACCATCATTAATTTCAACATAATATTGGCAACTCTGGATCTAATTTATTAGTAATCTTTAACTACAGCATTCAAAACTAACATATATATACTCCAATTATTCTTTTAATTTCTTATACTATTAATTTTTTTATTTATAATTATTTACTTTTAATATTATTTTTAAAGTTATTTATATTTGTATATGATTCATAATTTTATATTCTCATGATTCTTATAAGATTTATAAAATTACATATTTTACTTCTATATTATATAAATTTTAATTTTATTTTTTTTTCTCCTCATAATTGTTATTTGGGAATATGTTTCAGGTAAACGACTAGATAAGCATTGCGCTTCTTCGATTACCTTGGTCATGCCTAAATTCTGCCTAAATTCTGATATTATTATTAGATATATATATATATACACGTATATTAATAAATAATGTTATAATAATATGAAATAATATAAAATAATAATATATGGTAATGTATGGTAATATATGGTAATCACGATAATAATAATTACATTTATAATATTTGGTATTATTATATTATAGCAATAGAAATATAATGTTAAATAATTATTAATCATTATATTTCGATTGTGTTAACTGATAATTAAAATTAATATAATAATATTAATATAAGATAAATATACAAAAATAAATTCAGAATATAAATATTTAATTGTCTTCAAAATGAAAACGAATATATTATGCAATAATAATCAAATAAGTTCGCATTATCAAGGTTATATGTGTTATTGGCAACCCCGAAGCTTCCTTCACTTATATATTCCCTTTGATTATCCTTCTATACACATACATGTTTGAATGTATAATATGTAATTGCATTATTATTTACTCTGGCCAAACACCTCGAAAGTCAATTTGACTATTTTGTTTAGCCATTTATTGTTAACAATTTTTTTGCAATAATAAATTATCCTTATCCTTATCCTTATCCTTATCCTTATTGTATTTATATATATATACATTATTACATTTGTATATAATTTAAAATGAATATTATTTTATAAATAGTATAATATTAACTATAGTTTCGTAAAATATAATATAGTTATATATAAATATATATATATATATATATATATATATATATATTCTATATATAATATTACATATAATTATCATTACAATGAAGTATTTCATTATTTTATATTTAAATTTTTTGATATCTACTTTATTATTAACAATATTGTTATTAAATAAAAATTATAGTAACTTTAAAATAATTCTTTTTCTATAAGATTTAAATTAAAAATATATTAGAAATAAGTAATTAAGTGATTAGTAGATTTATATAAATATACCTATAGCTATATACTAATAGTATAATACTCTATAATATATATATATATATATATATATATATATATATATATACACACACATATATATATAATTACATATACATTAACAACGATATTTGAACATATTTTAATAATTATATATATATATATAATACTTAAAATAATTCACAAATTAAAGTCATTGAAGACATAATTAATAATCCAAGACAAAGGTTAATATATATATATATATATATATATATATATATATATATAATATATTAATATTAATATAATAGTGAATATTTTTATATGGGATTTGTATATGTTATTTAATGTATGTTGTCCTGAAGTTAGTCTTAAACCAATATATAAATATCGTAAACCATGGCTTTGTCCGATTTTATTGAAATTTATTATTAAAAAAAATGAATTATATAAAAATTACTTACAAAATACAAATTCCGAAACAAACTATAATCTCTCTACAATTTATAAAAATTATAAAAATATATTGACTTCAGTTTTGAGAAAAGCTGAAGCTTTACATTATAGTAACGACAAAGATCGTCCGAAGGAAATATGTCTCACTTTGATCAAATTTATGAAATTAATGAACAATTGCTCCACCTATACTACGGAATCAAATTTGTAATTCTATTTATAGTTTATATTTGTTTACATGTTAATTTGAAAATTATATGACTTTTATAAATGAAAAATTACGTACATTTGTGAATACAATAAATATTTAATTTATAGTGTTTGTTTTAAGAGTATAACATTATTTTATAATTAGAACTATTTTTCTTAAAATATACATCCATATTCGTGAAATATTATAAATCACTAGGTCCATTTTCAATGTAAAATTACACTTATTTTGTAACATGCAAGTATTTTAAATTTGAAAATATTAATATTAAATTAAATTTATAATATTATATTTAACACGGATCTAAATGAGAAGGTAAATATTTTATAAATATTACATATTCAATATACTAATCTATATATTTTTGTAAGTTATGTACATACGTTGTAGTGCTATTATAACATTAAATCATGTATTAAATGTTTTAACACATTTTATTTATAAATAAATATTATATTATTATACTTAATTATTAAATAATGATAATAATAGTTAATAAATATAATGTTTAAGGTATATTATATATATTAAATATCTGTATGCTACACTGTATAATTGATACAGTGTATCGAATATGGCCCGTTTATTTTGATTACGATTTATGAGATCACATTTAAAATACTCGATTTGGCAGTTGATATACTAGTAATACTAATAATACTAGTATATATTATAAAATAATATAAATAATAAAATGTAGTATATATTATAATTATTAAAGTGATATATATATATATATATATATATATATATATATATATATATATAAAGTCTTTATTTGTATTATTAATTAAATAGAATACATGTACATGATGTAAAATATATTAAATTTGAACTAGATATTCTACATATTACATTCAAAATAGTAAAATTGTGTACGCATTTTATTGACGTGTGATGGGTTTCGCACCCAAATCAATAAATTATTTAAATCTCACGACTAATTAGCGATTGCCAGCTATATGGATAGATATATCTTTGCTGTTATTTTTTTTATACAAAGTTCATTGTATTTTATTGATACATTAGATCCAATAGGATATATATATATATATATATATATATATATATATATATATATATATATATATCATATTCACACTGTATAATACAGTGTATATGGTATACATTAAATTAAAATATATAGTGAATCCATGCAAAAAATGCTTATGGTGTAGATGGATTATATCGAAGTTGGATACCTAGTTAATTTTGGTTTCTCCTTCTGGTGTTAAAACTAGATTTAGTATATCTATATCATTTAATATATAGTATATGTGATACGTATACATGTTATTTTAAATGTCTAAATATTCAAATTTAATAAATATAAATATCGTATATGAATAAACGGAATAAATTCATTGGAAATTCATTTTGATATTTACATATTGGAATATTTAAATGTAAACTACAATACTTCTATATTTAATTATTGTTATATAATGTTATAATTACTATATATGTATCTTATGTATATATTAATATCATTGGCTATACAATAAACGGCGTGCGACGCATGTGCGCCTAGTACCTGGAATATGCTCACGAATTCCTTTATAGCCGTCTCATATGACCGTCCCGTGCGTAGATAAATAGCTATATAAATGTAACAGCCCATCGTCATATGTATGGCACTTACTGTAGTCTAATTAATAATGTAATGACATAAGAGACATATATAGTCTATGATAAGCTATAGTCGGTTATATATTCAATTTCCTATATATTCCGCTCTTATTTCATATATTATTAATTGGGAAGTCATATATTATAGAGAAACGATTATTTATCTGATTAATTTATTTGTGTTATGAAGGGGATTTACTCCCCAACACCACCAACCAATAACAATATCATCCTCCTACACACAGTCACTTTAGGACCGACTTCAGATACTGTAATCATACGCTGAAGCTCCAGAATAGGCACCTTCCGACCGCTTCACCCTGTAATCTCTCTTCTTTGGGAAGAGTGGATGTTATATTATATATATATATATATGTATCAATCTTGTTATATTATTATACCAACGCACGCATACCTAGTATCTTGTAAATATGCACGCACATTCCTGCGTAGCCGTCTCGCATGACCGCCCTACTTGCAGGCAGCTGGTTATATATAGCGAACCGCCGCTGTATATAAACAGTCCCTTAATTCGCCCCAATAAAGTACATAAGTCTTGATGCTCTTATCTATGCATACAGGCATACGCCTTATGCATACAAATAACTAGTATGCTATAGACACATCCAATACATATTATATATATAGGTGTATGTATACATACCCTATACATCCATTTCACCAACATAACATAAAGTGTAGGATATTTACATTGATATCATGGATAATGCATATAGAAATAGTTATAATATATCTATTATTAATACATACTTTTATTAGTTTGAATATTTATTATTCTAGATCTGGCCTCCATTTGAGAAGAGGTAACATTTTCCAGACTCATTAAAATACTTCCTTATCATCTTCACAATTTCAGTTTATAATCGATGATAGTATTTTATCAACCATTACCTGGGAATTAATATAATTCATTATTATAGTAATTTCATAATTCATTTTTAAACTGCAAAAAAATATGTTTGCCATTTAAATATAAATATTTAGATATTAAAACATTTATCTGTCGTATTGTCTGCCTAAATTGCTTTGTATTTGGATTATCACAATGGAAAACTTTTGATAATATCTGAGTATTTAATATTTATATTATTATTATTTTATTTACTTAGTTCCATTTCCTTTAAAATGAACTCTTATTTGGGTTTTTAAGTTAAATAATCTTTTTGATACATAATTTTGTAATATGATTTAATTCTTCTTTTGGGGATTTTTTTAATATATTTTTCTTTTACTCTAGGCTTTCTTATTGTAACTTATAATAATCATTACATTTTAATTAAAATCAATAAGTAATATACATACATAAAACAGATATATTAAATTATGATAACATTATTTAAAATAATAAAATTTTAAATAGAAATATCCAGCTTGATTTCATTCGTTATAAATTACTTAACATTATTAACAAATAGACACAATCAAGCATATATTAATAGTAATAATAGTTTCAATATAATGTAATGCTTATATATGCATATTTAGATTAAATATTTTATATCATAATAATTTAAAAACTAAATATATTATTGATTTATATGTAATTATAAACTTATTAAAATTGTGTGGTTCTAAAGAGAACCGATTGTTTATGAAATTAAAAAAATGTATTTAGTAATAAATTTATTGTCTTCTATTACTGATTGTTTAACTAATTATCCTGAAATTTAAAATAATTAGATACTACAGTATCGGGATGAATATGCTTTGAATGTGTTAGTGTATGATTGTAGTATGTGAGTGTATGATTGCCTCCGCGTATTATGTCATTTCTTATCTTCATTTCTAATATTTTTTTATACTTTAACTGCTTTCTTAGATTTTACCTAGTTATTTTAATCATGCTAAAATGAGAACACATATATGAAAATAATAGGCACAAAATTAGACGAAGATTAATTAAATATAAATAATAGTAGATTATATTATTTAGTATATAATATTGATTATAATGATGTGGATTGTGTGAATTCGTTTATATGTATGAAAATATTATATAATATATATATATAGTGATCTCGTATGAAATCATTTCATTTTGTTTGATGATTTTGTGATAGGTGAAAATGCTACTATTCATAAGTATTTGTTTACATTGATATACATATTATCATTTCACATACGATCACTGGTATTCTATAAAGTTGATGGTAAATATTATTTATTAAATATAGATAAATGTGCACAATGATATATAATTTGTTATGTTAACTAATTAAGTTTATTATGTTTATATAAATATATATATAAATCACGAAGATTTTAACCAAGGGTTCCGCACTAAACTATGCACATTTATCAAAAAAAATAAAAATTGTCTACTAAGCACAATATGTGATAGATTCACTTCGTGATATAATGCAGCTAAAAATAACAGAAAAATAAAATCAAACAACCCTAAAATACCCATCCGTAAATATATATATAACACATAGTTTACCATCACTTCCTGTTTACATATATTTTATTATAAGACGTATATTTTTATCTCTTATAAAATCAAGTAATATCATTATTCAGATAAGTAATACATATTTATAATTCATATGTTATTTAAACTTAATTTATTAACTTTACATTAATATATTTATTTTATTGATATATATTTATTTACACCTTATTTGATTGCTTTTTCTATAGTTATTAATTTTGTATTGACATTTTTCTATATAATATTTCATGCATCAGTGATTTTCTGTTTGTTTTTCTTCAATTGCTTTATACTTTTTTATGTACATTTTAGTTTTATATACATTTATTATATATCTTCTATTGAATTTAATTTCATATATATTTATTATATGTATTATAGAAATAATAAATAATTTGTAGAATTTATTTATTATAGTATTATATATAGATGCAAATAATTTAATTTAAAATAATTTTATATATCTTCTATTGAATTGAATTTTCATATATATATTTATTGTATGTAATATAGAAACAATTTAAATGATTTGTAGAATTTATTTATGTTAGTATTATATATAGATGTAAATAATTTAATTTCATATATATATGTATCTATTAGGTATTATATATTAATAATAAACATTATATATAATTTATTTATTTTGGTATTACATATTGATGTATATATATGGTTATCATTAGTCACATACATATTCTAATACAGTTTTTCTTGAGTTTTTTCACTATATAAATATATTTATTTATATTATATATAAATTTCATTCACTATTGATATTAAAGACTTAATTGATTTGCTGTGTATTTCATTTTACTTTGATAATGATTTAAATAAATACATTTTTTTTGTGTTCATTAAAGTTTATATTTTAAATTTGATTACATAACAATATTATTTCCAATATATGATTTTACATTCTATACAATTTTCTTGAATAGATTTATTTCTATTTTATATTTTGTACATCATACATTTCATATATGTGCCTATTTATATTATTTATTTAATTTGTTGCATATATATTTATATGTTTATATGTAGATGTAAATTTCATTATATTTCATTATCTTTTTAGGATAAGTATTGTATTGATTAATTTTATAATTATATATATTTATATATTTTCAGTGACATTATGACGCAAAAACAAGATATTAATGAATTAAAAAACTCTATTCAAGAACTGCGTACAGTTGTATCTGAATTAGTAAATAAAGTTGATGAACTAACTGCAGTTGTAAATAATAAAGATAAAACAATTATTGAGTTAGAACAAAAAATTAATAACCTTGAACAATTTTCAAAACAAAATAATATTATTATATCTGATCCTAAATTGAATTTTGATTTAACTCAACGTAATCTAGCACCATCTTTCATCACATTTGCAAAGGAAAAATTAGATATAATTATACAACCGTATGACATTGTTAAGATACATAAATTAAAAAACAACAAGAATAAACATAATAAAATTTTAGTCAAACTACACCATAACTCTACTAAATTTGAAATTATTAAAAATTCTAAAAAATTAAAAGGCACTGATACATATATAAATGAACATCTAACACAATTTAATTCTGATATTTTCTACAAAGCTCGACAACTTCGAAAAGATAAAGTGATATTACATTGTTGGACTATAAATGGAATAACTTTTATTATAAAAAACGAAGATTCGTCTCCAGTAAAAATAACAGATATAAATAAATTCTCTGATATATAAATATTTTATTTTGTATTTATTTTTCGTTGTCGTTTATTCTAATTTCATATTACATTCTATTTTTAACATTTTATTATAATTGGTATTTACATATATTTTTTATCTATATCTTTAATCTTTTATATTATCTTATTCAATTTTAACTTTTTAATATTTGTACTATATGAACTTGAATGAAATCTATCCGCAATTTAATGTTGATCAAATTAACAATTTTAGTTCCAATAATGATAGTTTTAATAATAATAATTTCTCAAATTGTAATTTTAATTTTCTCAATGAATCCAATTATTACACCTCAAATGAATGGAAGTTGAATTCTAATAAAAATAATTTATTTAATTTTAATATTATTAACATCAATATTAGGAGTTTAAAAAAAAATTTTGATAAATTAATTATGTTTTTGAATACGTTTGATGATCATTTTGATATAGTTTCAATTACTGAAACATGGTTGAGTGATAATAATATTTTCATTTTTAATATTCCTGGTTATAACCATATATGTTCAAATCGTAAACATAAAAATGGAGGTGGTGTTTTAATCTATATACGTGAACATTATCAATTTAATATTCTATCTACCATATCAAATAACTATTATGACAACATATCAATTGAAATTATTTTTGAAAAATCAAAAAACATTATTTTCAGTACAATATATTTTCCTCCTACTTTAGAAAAAATAGCTCACTCTACATTTATTGATTTCTTGATAAATAATTTTCAGCAACATGTTAGTAATGATAAAAAAATGATTATCTGTGGTGACTTTAATATTGATCTAGTGCATATAAATACAAATAAAGTGGCTAATACCTTTTTTGATACGATGATTTCACTAGGTTGTTCCCATCTAATTAATCGTCCAACTAGAATCGACACTAAACATAATTCTTCATCTATAATTGATAATATATTTACAAATTTTAATCTTAATATGAAAAGATTTTCAGGAATAATTATTTCAGATATATCTGACCATTTTCCAATTGTTTTAAATTTACAATTGTCTACCAAACCTCAAGATAAAGTTAAATCTACTAAAATCAAACAAAATCAAATTAATGATAGAACCATGTTTAATCTGTTTGAAATTTAAAAAAAAACAAACTGGGAATTCATAAAAACTAACGATACAGAAAAATCTTGGAATTTATTCTTGGAATACTTTATCTTAAATTTTGATAGATACTGTCCAAAAATTAATAAAGCCTCCCACAAAAATAAACTCATTCCATGGAATACTCGAGATCTTAAAAAGGCTTGTAGAAAAAAACAGATATTATATAAAAAATATAAAATATCTAAATCTGAAAATGACTTATTTATTTACAAAATTTTTAAAAATAATACAACATCTTTAGTTCGAGAAGCTAAGAAAAAGTATTATTCAAATCTGTTAAAAAATTGCTCTGATACAAAAAATACATGGAATGTACTAAATAATTTACTTAATGTTAAAAAAAAATTCAAACAACTACCTGACAATTTTAATGTAAATAATGTGAATATTGTTGATTCTAAACAAATTGCTAATGAATTTAATTCTTTTTTTAGAGACATTGGTTCTAATTTAGATAATAATATAAATAATTGTAATGATGATGACTTTAAATTCTTTTTACCTGAACCTAATATACATAGTTTTTTTTTAACACCAGTAAGTTCAGAGGAAATTATTAAAGTATTAAATGAATTCAAACCAAAAAAATCAAGAGATCATTATGGCATATCCATGCAGTTACTTAAATGTATTTTTCCTGTATTGGTTTATCCATTTGTTTTTCTTGTAAATTTATCTTTTGAATCAGGCGTTGTACCGGATTTCTTAAAATTATCAAATATTATCCCTTTACACAAAACTGGTGATGATACATTTTTTAATAACTATCGTCCAATTTCTCTCACCTGTCAATTCGCAAAGATTTTAGAAAAAATATTTTATTCTCGCTTTTATAGTTTTTTATCATCTTTTAATATATTATCTCCTTCTCAATTTGGTTTTAGGAAAGGATACAGTACATCACATGCAATATTTAACCTCCAGTCACAAATCAGTACCTGTTTTAATAATAACAATGTTGGCGCAATAATCTTTATTGATTTAAAAAAAGCATTTGACACAGTTAATCACAGAATATTACTTTTTAAATTAAAAAATATTGGAGTACGAGGCATTGCACTTAACTGGATAATGAGCTATTTAACAAATAGATATCAACAGTGTATATATAATGATGTAATTTCAGATAAACTAAAAGTCATAACGGGTGTACCCCAAGGCACCATCCTAGGACCCATTTTATTTTTAATTTATATTAATGATATTACAAAATCATCTTCTTTATGTAAGTTTACCATGTTCGCAGATGATACTACTTTATATTTTGAAAATACATCAGCCGAATTACTTAATTATATTTGTCAAACTGAATTAAAAAATATTAATAAATGGTTAATATATAATAGGTTATCATTAAATTTAAATAAAACTTGCTTTATGTCTATTAATTCAAGAACTATTATAAATATAAATTTAAATAACAGAAATATTGAAAGAGTTACATTTTATAAATTTTTAGGCGTAATTATAGACGATATATTAAACTGGAAACAACATATCTTGTTTTTAAAATCAAAACTAAAAAAAATCATATGGATTACCAACATTATTTCCAAATTTATAAATAAAAAAGCATTACTTCATATATATAATTCCATATTCTTGCCTCATATAAAGTATTGTAACATATTTTGGGGAAATACATATAAATCTAATGTATCATGCATATATATTCTTCAAAAGCGAATGATAAGAATTATATGTAAAAAACATTTTTTACATCATACTAATGGACTATTTATTGATAATTCTTTATTAAAAATAAATGAAATTACATATATAAGTACATGTGAATTTATGTTTAAAATTTTCAATGATCTTCATCCTGTTATAACAAATGCATTTTTTTCTGTAACTTCATCATCTCACAACACTAGGAGCATAAATAATTTCTCAATTATTAATTTCAAAAAAGAACTATGCAGAAGAACATTAATATACATTGGACCAATTACCTGGAATAAGCTTGATAATATTTTAAAAAATATTTCAAATTATAAATTATTCAGGAAACGTATGTATACACATTTGTTATCTTCTTACTCAGTATACTTATAATCTAAATCTCATTTTTCTAATTTTATATCTTTTATCATGTCTTTTATCTAATATTGTATTATATACTAAGATCCACATTTTATTCTTATTTTAATTTATTGACGTTTATGTAAAAATTAAAAAAAAATTAATACTTTTGAGTGTTTTACTTTACAATATTTTATTTCCCCGACATTAATAATATTATTTTACTGAATTTTTGCATTTTATATTTGAATTTACTTTCATGTTTTCTTTCTTTTTAATTGACGTTTATATAAAAATAATAAAATTAAAAAAAACTGTTAGGTATTTCTTTTTTCTTTAGTATTTTCTTTAGTATTTTTTATTTCCCTTTGACTAATAATATTATTTGATTTTATTTTTAATTACATAAACATTTAGTATTGAATCTTTTTTCTTGTATACTTGATTATACTTCTTTGTTTTATTTCTCTTTATTGACACTTATATAAAAATTAGTAATTAAACTAACATTTCAGTTTGAACAAATATTTTACATTCTTTACATTATTATAAAGTATTACAAAAAAATTCCTAAAACTTATTTACTGAAAAAAAAAAAAAAAAAAAAAAAAAATGTTACATACATTTCTTACCACCTTTCTAGATATTCTTTTTGTTATGTTTTATTCAGTTTTATTCAGTTTTACTTCATTTTACTTCATTTTTTTCTTCTTTTATACTAATACATCTATATTTTTGTTTAGTGTATTATTTTATAGTACTTATTATTTATTTTAGTTATTTATTTATAAATAATTAAATGATGATTACATAATTTTATGGCAATGTTCAAACAATTTATATTATTTTTCTATTTTATTCATTGTATTGTATCTATGTAAACAGGAAGTCATCTAATATTTTATAATATTTTATTTATTTAGTTTTTTTTTGAACTTGCTTTAAGATTAAGGGTAATTGTCTCGATAAGCTTTAGCTTCTACAAAAACCCTGGTGCAAACCTAAATCTGATAATAATGATAATAATGATAGTATGTGCCTAGTTACATGAGGTTCGTTGAGTGGGTACCATACAAATTATTCATCTGAAATATAGTAAATATATTAATTTAATAATTATATAGGAATATATATATATATATATATATATATATATATATATATATAATACCTTATTGTTAATACCCAATACACTTTTGCAGCGTTCAAATCGCGCATCAATCGCAAAGATTTTTTACCAGGTACCGTGTTTTATATATATACATATAATATATAAATATTATATATATATATATACCTACACATCATAATACCGTATCTTATATATTAATATACTATTATATACACCCTATACGCATCATTTACTTGAACTCTCGGTTAGAAAAGTGACATGTTGGGGGCGATGTCACTAAGTAAATGTATATTATAAATATGTTATTAAATTAAATTAAATTTTCTTTAATAAATTTAAAACGTAAAATTAAATTTTATAAATTAGTAAATTTATATTATAAATATTCATGAATCTCGAAGTAGGTGCCGATTATTATTAGTAGAATGTCAGAGTTCAATGTTTATTTTGGGTTGTGTGATTTCTTTGGTTTGGTTTGATAAATGTACATAAAATAAATTTAAAACGTAAAATTAAATTTTATAAATTAGTAAATTTATATTATAAATATTCATGAATCTCGAAGTAGGTGCCGATTATTATTAGTAGAATGTCAGAGTTCAATGTTTATTTTGGGTTGTGTGATTTCTTTGGTTTGGTTTGATTATGCTGTTTTTTTAGCTGCATTATATAGCTGTCTATCAAATATTGTGTTACTATAAAATATATTATAATGCGTATAATGTGAGGTAATGTATATATAAATACAGCCCACCTTGAATTCTGACATTATTATAATAACAATCGGCTGCCTGATTTGAGATATTTCTATATATTTAATTAAATAACACTATTATATAATATATATATATATATATATAAGTATATATAATTAATCGTATGTAAAATAAAATGTATATATGTTTATAAATATATTAGTAACATAATTATAATTATAATTAAATTACATTTAATTTACTGTAAAATAAATATTATATTTAATAAAAAAAGTACTTATAAAGTAGTAAATTTACTATAATATAAATGTACATAAAATACTTATATAGTAGTATATTTTAATATAAATATGTAATTAAAGTACACTATTATATATATATATATAATTAACCTTATTTAAAATAAATATATATATATATTTTTAAATAATATTTTATAAATATTTTTAAATTATAATCCTGAATATAATATTAAAAATATGCAAAGATATTAAACCACGACAAGTAGTGCCATCTACATTGCGGTATCACCGAAATTAAAATGTATTTCACGTAGATAGATACAAGTGGCATATATTTACTTCGTAGTATCTTTGGTAACGATATAATGTCTAAGTCAAATGATTCTAAAGCCACTTGGAATATTATAAATCATTTGTTAAAAAAAAAATGTACCATTATCTTGAGATTTACCAGATGCTTTTACTTTTAATTATTATTTTAGTAATATTGGATAGATGTTATCTAATTTAATTAAAAATAATTCTAAATATGACAATTTTAAATATATAGATACACAAGTTAATTCAATATTTTTACAAGTACATGCGTTGATGAAATTAATTATTTAATTTAAAATACTAAAAATAAATATAGCACCGATTCAACGGAATTAAATATGCGACTAATTAATTTAAAAATGAATTTTCGCCTCTACTAACCATTATGTTTAACAGATGTTTAAATGATGGAATATTTAAAATAGCAAAAGTGATATCTCTTTATAAAGGAAGGGATAAATTGAGTGCGGAAAATTATAGACCAAAATCACTATTGCCTCAATTATCTAAAATTCTAGTGAAATTGATTAAAGTAAGATTTACTAGTTATCTAAATAAATGTAATATTATAATTGATTTATAATATGGTTTTAGGGCTAATATGCATAGTATGACATGTAAAAGTCTTATGCTTTAATTGATACAATTGAATTTGTTACTGACGCTTTAGAACATTTTATAAATTTTCTATTCTTTCAATTGACCTCAAAAATACATTTGGTACAATAGATCATTCGATACTTATTAAGAAATTATAATTATATGGAATCTGGAAACTGCATTAAAGTTAATAATCAGTTACCTAAATAATCGCAAACAAAATGTAAATAGGCATGATGCAAATTATACATTTCTAGATATTAATTGTGGTGTTCCACAAGGATCGGTATTGGGATCAATATTATTTTTAATATATATTAATGAAATGATAAATATTTCTAATAAGGTTAAGATATACTGTTTGCTGACGATCAAATCTTATTTTTAAAAGTGACAATACCATAGATCTTGAACATATTATTCAGGAATATCTTGATATATTATATGAATGGTTATGTATAAATAAATTGTCTATAAATATACAAAAATCAACAGAAATTCTATTTAATATTATAAATTCACTTTCATCTATTAGATTAAATATTATTATTAATAATATTTCTATAGAATTGTATAGTAACATCAAATTTGTAGGTTTATTTATTGATAATAAATTAAATTGGAAAATACATATTTCCCATATATTAAGAAAATTATCAAAATCTATTGCCATATTAAATAAAATCAAGTATAAATTAAACGAAAAAAGTTTAATTATAGTTTATTACGAAATTTTTAAATGTCATCTTGATTATTGCTCACATATATGGGGTAATAATTTCGAAAGTAATATTAAGCCAATATCAAAACTCAAAAATCGAGTAATTAGACTCATTTGCAAAGATGTTCATAGTTCTATACTCTATAAAAAAAATCCATAATGAAATTTATAGATATTGTTATATTAAAAACTCTAATTGTTATGTTTAAAGCAAGTAAAAGTACTCTTACTAATATTAAACAAACAAAAATGTATTTCTATTCAGAAAACATACATTTATCATGACAAAAATCAGAACTCATAGAAAATCGTTTTGTATTTCTATTATTGGCCCAAAATTATGGAATTATTATTATATATAATAATTATTATAATATTAAAAAAAAATATTATCACTTTTAAAAAAGACGTCAAAAAATGTTTTTGTAGTTTTACTAAATTTTTTATAATATTTTATTTATCCTTTTTCTTATTTTATTGACTATTTTTATATTTATACTCCTTTATATTATTATTTATACTAATTACTATTTTATATGTTATTTAATAATGATGACATTTGAATATTAAATTATGAATAAAGTAAAATGTATATATTAATTACATTATACTTTAATTACATCAATACATCATATACTAAATATGGTTATTTAAATTTAATATTTTGCTACAATACAATTTATCGATTTTAAAGTTGGATTAGTGATATTCAAATTGTTCAGTATTGTATTCAATCGATGAGAGGGTTTGACTTAATTGATATAACTCGGTTTTTTTTTAGTTTTCATGGGTATTACCATTGAATATATGTTATTATTGTGGCAATTTTATACAGCTATAGATATGATTGTAGTGTATTGTTTATTGGGTCATGCTAATCTTATATTGTTTCAGACTTGACAAATGTATTAGCTTACTCATCCCTAGTTTTTGTTACAAATTTTAAATTTATTTATAAAAATTATTTTTTAATTTTTTGTTTTAAAGTTTTATAATACTTATATTTAACCAATACAATTTAAATACAATCTCCATAGTTATTTTTTTGTATTACTATACCCATAATTTTTTTTCAACGGATGATCCAAAGCTTTGCTTCAATATCTATCCGGGTTCTTATAGCAATTTCTGAATTATATATTGATATTTTGTTATTTTGTTATTGCTATTTTTATTTTGATGGAGTCCTTTCCATCCCATCCAGGAACTTTGAAGTTTATATTTATAAAATGGCTATAATATCCCTTCGAAGCCGCGCTCGTGCATCGTATTAACGAGAGCCGATCATTTATTTATACATAATTATAAAATATCACTAATATAAATATCTATTTTAATGGTCCAGATAAGTCTTGAACTCGCGTCTTACTACTTGTGTGTCTGTCGCCCTAACCAACTGAGCCACATAGGCAGTTAACTATATATAATATATAATATACTCAGAGTTGGCTTAAAATCATTATGAGTTGGCTTATAATATAAATAATGAACAATATATATATATATATATATATATATATATATATCGTTCATTATTTATATTCTTCCAATAAAATCAATGTTTCACAAATATCCTAATATTAACTATCATATTTATGTCGATGATCTTCAGATATATAGCAATTTCCTAGTTTTATTGATTCTGGTCTGATAAAAATGTATATTTTTAATTGTATTATATGCATATAAAGTTATGTTTATATAGTGAATAATATATATACACAGTGTATTTGTATGTATTGTTTATTTATACCCTGTATAATTCACATTGTGCGCCAATAAAAGTAATAGAGTAATATAGTAAATTACTAGTAGTGATATTATAACTAGTATACTAGTTTATATGCATTGCATTTTAGTCTTTAAATTGTGTGGGGCCTTACCCCCTGGAATAAATTTCTGGCTACGGGCCTGCTAGAGGGTATACCTTTATATACCTTTATACCTTTATACATTATAATGTGGCCAGCTGACGTATCTCGTAAACTATAAGTCTAATCAAAAAAAAAATGTATGTATGAAATATGCGCATTGGTAAGCATTGAAGAAAGAAAAAATAAGAAAAAATAATGCGTATATCTATTAATAAAGAAAATTATGTATACAATTTAAAAAAAATCGATTTACTTAAAAAAAATAAAAGTTTAATAAAACATATATTAAATCACTAATATATAATATAAATATATATTAAAGTTGTTTATTAAAGAACTATTTAATTAAAATAAAGTATGTAATCCATTTATTTTAGTGAGAACTATTCATTATTATATAGTATCTATAGTATGATACATATAACCGTGTAATGTGACCACCTTTTAGCGGGTATTTTTAGCCAATTTACGATGATTTAAGCCAATAATATTAAATATATGAAATTAATATTTGTATATATTGATAAGATTGAATGTGTTATTATATAAAAACGTTGATTGAATCAACATCTACTATATCCTAACCATATCATTATATTTCCATACATATTATAATCGTGGTATAAACATTTAAATGTAATGTAGTACAGTTAATGTATATTTAATTATTTATTAAAACAATTATAAATAAATAAATATATATATGTAGTATAGTGGCGTTTACGTATCTACTACTAATCAATTTACTTAGATATACATTAATAAAGAAATATGCGTTTCATTCCTTTATTATAATTTCCTCGTGGTAACCGTCGATATCAGGTTATTCGCATACGTCTGCTCGCTTCATAGATTTATAGTACCATAGATAGCGCATTCGCGAGAATTGATTCTACACCAATGGAGAATCGGCCGCCATCTTGGGCGACTATAGTAACTGTTTTTACATTAAATTTAAAACTAAATACATTTAATATATTATTATGCATTGTTGTATCGTGAATTTGTGTACTAACAGTTAAACAAAAATTGTACCAGAAATATGATTACATAGTTAAATATATAACTATTACAAAAAATATATATATATGATCTATAAGTACAATAAATAGTATTTAATTAAACAATTTTAAAATTATTATTAAAAATAATATTTTTTTAAAATATATTCATATATCAACATATAACATATACAATATATAACTTATACATTATATTATAATATGTATTACTGATTAAGTATTATTAATATATAATATAAATATGTAATATTTATATATTTAATATATAATATAATATTATTATTTTCATAATATTTAATATTTTCTATGTATATATAAATTATATATATTATATAATATATTATATTAATATATAATATAATATTATTGTTTTGTATTATATATATATATATATATATTAATATAATATAGTATATTATATATATATACTATTATATACATAGGAAATATTTAATATTATGAAAATAATAATATTATATTATATATTAAATATTATACATATTAAATATATACATATTCATTATATATATATATATATATATAATCAATATATAATTATATATATATATAATCAATATATAATTATAATTCTTTTAATGCATGTTGAACTATATTTATACTAATCTAATAGTCGTAATTGTATTGATACTTTATTAATTATTATTACTCTATGCATCGCTATTGTTGTTGTACAGATATATATATATATATATATATATATATATATATATAGTTACTATAGGAGTGATTGGATTAGTTAGGAAAGGTGTCAATACACACCGTACTGTCACGTTATATCATATTGTAATGTCACGTTACATCATATCATACTGTCCCCTCTAGCACAACGTACTGTCACGTAACATCATATCATACTTTTAGACCACCGTACTGTCACGTTATATCATATTGTACTGTCGCGTAACATCATATCATACTTTCAGTACAACGTAATATCACGTTACATCATATTATACTGTCCCCTCTAGCACAACATACTGTCACGTAACATCATATCGTAATGTCACCTTCCAATACAACGTAATGTAACGTTACATCATATCATACTATCACCTTCCAGCAAAACTAACTGTCATGTTACTTCAAATCGTACTATCCACTTCATTAAAAGATGCCTTTAATTAACACGACTGAGTTAATATCAATAACTAATACGACACCCGTATAATACACTTATTTCATATAATATAGGTAACATAAAAGTACAGTCATTAGGAGCTTCATATATTGCATTTATAAATATTATTAATCATTATTATACATCTTATGAGCCTGGTATAAACCAGAATAATTTTAATTAAAAATATATAAATGTTTATTAAAATAAAATATACACCAAGTGGATATGGAAATAATCGATAAGAAGTCTACAAGATGTATAAGAATTTTTTTTTTACAAAATTAATATTATTTAATAATGAATAATATATATTTATATTTTGTATTATATTATTATATTATATTATATAGTATCTATATTATCATATTTTTTATAATTATTATTACTTATATTATTATTTATTTAATATATTATTTTATGTAATATTTAAATTACATAGAATAACATATTTGATTATAATCAGAGTTTATCAATATAATAAATTACAATTTTACGAATTGTAATGCTTTACGATTTAGTTATATATGTAAAATATATTAAATTATGTATATTATAGTATATTATACCTAGTATATTATATACTGTATACATGATATGCAGTGTTTTATTATTTTATAATGTATATTTATCATTTATTTAATATATTATAATTACAAATATTGTAAAGATATACTCATAATATAACATTGGAACACTAATTTTTATTTCTTTAATATATTATTAAAATAATAATTATCGGAACTTTACATTTTAATAAATATTTAAAATATATTTTTGAAATTTTCACTTTATTTGAGTATAAAATAATCTTTAATAATATATTTATATTAGCTTAATTAATATTAATAGCATAGATTTATTATTTCATATATTTGTAATGTATTATATAATTAAACATAAATTTAAATACATAACATTTTAATAAATATTAAAACATATTTTTTAAATTATTACTTTATTTGAGTATAAAACGAATCTGTGAATAATATAATTATATTAGCTTAATTACTATTAATAACAACGATTTAGTAATACACATATTTGTAATTTATTACATAATTAAACATTGTATTAACTTATAAATAACATATAAATAACATTTTAAATATAGTTTTTAAAATAATATATATTTTTACATATATATATTTTCTATAGTCGCCCAAGATGGCGGCAGCTCTCTCCGCATTGGTAGAAATAATTTGTGTTGAACGAATAGCGAATGCGCTATCTATGGTACTCTATATCTATGGCTCGCTTCGACCGCTAGCTCAAAAAGGGAGTTCACCTTGGAACAATTCCAGATGTCACGCCCACAATATGTTAAGGGGCGTGCCAGATAAATAATAATAATAATAATACGGTTGGAGAAGGTAGCGCTCCAGAAGCAGGTCGTATCGTCCCAGCAGCAGCTCGTCGGTCGCAGTCGTCGTCGTGGTCGCAGGGTGAAGATCGAGATACGTGGTGGAGGAAATACGTGGTGACGGAATACGTGGTGGGGGAAATACGTGGTGACGGAATACGTGGTGGGGGAAATACGTGGTGACACACTACATCACATATATATATATATATATATATATATATATATATATATATATATATATATATATATATAATTTATTTAGATTGGTATATAGATAGATAATATGTTATTGAATATATTCAAAATGATGTGTAACACTAGAGAATAATGATATAGGTGTAAATTACGTATACTATCTATAATCCATTATATGTATATCATTATTTAGTTGTTATTTTATTATTATTATCTAATTATTATATAACACTCAACTATATCAATGCAGTCTGTATACAGATAGTATACTATAGTATATAACACTCCACCATATCAATGCTGACTATGTTATATAATAGTACTCTATATTATTTAGTATTGGTGTCCGTGGTATATTCAATATATATATATATTATTATTATATTATTATCGTATTACTATTATTTTATTATTATTTTCTTCCCGCACGAGCGAAGGGCACATGACCCTATTTTAGTGCTAATAAACTTAATATCATCATCATCATTATAAATATATAAAGAATAGTAAACAAATATAAATAAGTTTACACACCGAAAATAAATAAATAATAATAAAGGCAATATTTGGGATGTTGATCAAAGCTAACTACAGCATCAAATAACAAGGGAAGAGGTATCGGGTTGGTCAGGCCCATATAGATTTACATGTCTATAAATCCTGAGGGATGGACAATATAATAGCAGTATAATAGCACAATTTAAATATTCGAATCTATTAGTTATGCTATTATGTTGATATTATGAGGCCATCCCTGTTAGCTGAGTAGCTATACACTATTGGTTCTGTGTATAAGCGGGTTAGCACATATCGTCATAGTCGTTAATATTATAATTATTATAATATTATTATATTATTATTATGTTGTTATTATGTTGTTATTATGTTATTATTATGTTCATGTATGTTTTTCCACGTGTCTTTGCTTCAATAAAGATATACACGATCTTAACTTTATTATAAGTGGCGATACGAACATGATTTTATAGAATTTTATTAATTATTTCTAGCCTTCATTACATATATATGTATATATATAATTTATATGTAACCAACTAATGTATATTAATTAATGAAGAAGTACTAATGTAAGAATATGCTCAAACTGTATCAGTGAACGTTTAATAGCTGATAATCCTACAGAATGCGAAATAGGTATATTATTTTTCATAAATATGATATGAAGTATTTTTTATACACAACATACTAATATATAGGTAAATCTGAAGATGTCGATAGAGTAAGGTGTACCATATATGAAGGACTATGCTTCATAGTAATATCAATAACTGATGCAAAGGTATGTATAATATTTAGTGTAATACTTAATTTATATAATATTAATAATTGTATTAATACTTGTTTTAAATAAAAAGAATCTAGTTATATAGAGTGCACTTTATATAAAACTCTAATTATATTTATATTTAGTTATATTATTATTGAGAATATGCATTATTACTTAATAAAAAAACATCTTATAGTATATTATACTAGTATTTTATAGTATATAGCGTAGTAATCCGATGTTATAATATACATTTTATATTAAGAAATATGTTATACCATTTTATATTAGTAGAATTATGTGTTAGTCTACTAGTAATTTGTGATGATAATATTAACTTATAAACGAGTTGAATTGGTAGATTTTACTTTTAATTTATATTAATTTTAGATTCTAAAGAGTTTTATTAATACATCTATATTAAAATAATGAACGAGATAAAATAGTTAATTTATAATTACTTCATTAATAAACAATACTATTAAACATCAGAAAAATTACAATTTTATATACACCCGTGCAATAAATATAATATATTATATTAAAAATAATAATATAAATAATAATAAATAAATATTATTTGTATTAATTAATTAATTAAATTAAATGTAGTAATACTCTATAATATATAGTATATATGATAGATATATCTATCATATTATATATATATATATATATATATATACAAATATTATTTTTTGATTAATTATATTAAAAATAAATTATATAAAATCAAATGTGTTCTAAATTAATAAAATGTTTTTAATTAATATTTAGTATTTATATTTTACCAAAGATAAATATAATTATTTTAATCTTACGCTAATATATTTAACTAATTATGATACTACAAGAATATTATTAAATAAGATTTTATATTATTGAATATAAAGTGAATTATTTTTTAAAACTAATGGTAAAAAACTACTTATCAACTCCTGTTAACTTTGTACTTAGTATGTACATCACACATATCATTAATATTGAACAACTAGTAATAGATGACTTTTATACAAATAAATTTAAAACATTTTTGGAAACAATTTTTAAATTTGAAAATTTTCATAAATTTTGAATTACACGTATACATATTACTATTTAATATAGATGTATATACATTATTATATACTCTATATATTGTATATACTATACTTTATACACTATATTATGTACTGTATATACTATATTCTATATATAATAAGTATATTCATATATATATATATATATATATATAAATAATATGCACACATTAAAATATTAGAATATTCTATCTGTATTGTTACAAGTACCACATAGTACTGCTATTACATTTTCAATATTCTAACATGACAACTATTCATTTATTATCTCCATAATCTATAGATTATGGAGATATATCTGTTACAGCCATTGTGAAAGTGATGCCTTCACCAATGCTTTACCAAGAGAGATTCATTGATACAATTCCATAATGTAAATGAAGTAGTTGAATCAATGGAAATATCATATGAATAACAATAATGGAGGCTATTTATAGACTAATCACATTACAGTTAATACTATTATATTTATTTTCCCGAGATATTCGCTACAATTGACTGAAAGATATAGCAGCATGTTTATTCTACTTGATTCATTAATATACAATGATTATACTTAGAATATTTATTGAGATTTAAAAAGTTATTAGATAATTTTGGGACGACAAGCAGGATACACAAAATATCCATAATGTATTTGTTTATGAGATAGTCGAGCCTATGCTAATCATTGTACATGACGTAATTTGTCATTTAATAGCACTTATTTATTTATTTTAGCCTGGTTCATATAAGGTTAAGTCACAATCGCTTATTAATTCAGACATATTATATATCCATTAATGATATCCTATTACACATTAAACTTCGATTTATAAAGAATTTTGTAAAAGCATTTGATAAGAGGGACGTGATTTTATTTATTTACAACACATATTACCACATATAATTAGAAATAAGTTAAGGAGGGAATTTATAATGGACCAACAAATAGTAAGGTAATGATGAACACAAATTTTGATTAATGTATGAAAGAAATTGAATTAAGAGCTGACTGGCATTAGGGTAAATTATTAAACATTTTTTTCAAAAATCATAGATGTACAAATATGTAAATATTGTAGAAGATTTGCTTTTATATTTTATAGATACCCGAGCTCGTATATCCATAAAAATTAATTTTATCAGTGCACATCTAGACTATATTCATGATAACTGTGTTGAATATAGTGAAGAACAAGTATATCGATTACTATTAAGGAAATGTAACTATTAACATTCTATAATAATAGAATGATAGAATAAAATCATTGAAATAATCTTTTAATAAATGATTATTATATTATTAACTATATATATATTATTATTTTTAATCATTATATATTAAAATATACAAAAAACCATTGAAATAAATTCATTGCATTTATGTTAATTTTATTTATTTTTCCTATATTTGTAATTCTTTCTACAAAATTTTAAAGTTAAATAAAAAAAAACTTGATCTGATTTGAAAAAAAATAATTAAATATTTGTAAGCAGTGCGAAAAACTAGTCTAGAATCAGTTAACAGAAACCATTCTTCAGATAATTTATTTTCAAATTTCTATCTGTGTAATATTTGCTTGTGATATCTTAATTATTTAATAACAGTAATACACTGTATTAATACTACATTTAAGTTATAGATTAACATTAACATTAATTATAATTTATATTAATATATTTCTTAATATGATTTCAAATATTTGATAAATAGTTATTTGAGAAGGATTATTAAAGGCTTATAATTCAAGGAAGTAACAACGTATCAACACTAAAACACATATTATAATATCATAAAAATAACATGTGATCTAGAAATATTAAAATATGCGACATAGGATTGTTTCATTGTTAAATAGTTTATATTTTATGTAAATTAATATCAAATAGATGTGTTGATGAATTCATAAAATATATTGAATAATTATCATAATTTGTGAATTAGTAATAGAGTATTGATTAAAATATCTACTAAATCTGGTGAAAATGTATTTTATTATTTATTGTACATGGTAGTTGTCTTGATGAATTACAAATAATACTTTAAAATTATAAGTTCTGAATCATAATAAAAAGAATTTTTGTTTAATTTGGGTTAAAAATCTCATTTATAGATCTTTATTTTATATATATCATAAATAAAACATTATATATATAAATATATATATATATATATATATATATATATATATATATAGTATGATTAATATATATTTACACACACACATATATATAGTGTTTTATTTATCATAATGATATCAATACCTACCCTAGATATACACAGCTAGAGGTTGTTTTAGTAAACATAACCACAGTATGTTAATGCATCCGGATATGGACCGAATCATCTCGAGTTTATACCGAAATATCGGTCACAAAATAACTAGAAATGCCTATCAAAATAGATTGAACTGTACATCGATCAAAAGTTAGTACGTACAAATAATATACTATTTTATTTACCAGTTGGACGATTTTATTATATTTTACTATGGAATAAGTGTCATTACAAATATATATGATTTTGAAAATTTTTGAAAATATCTTTAATAATATTTTGAAAAAATAGAACATATTACATATATATATATATATATATATATAAATATATATTTATATTAGCCGTACCCGACCCGGCGTTTCTCGGTTTTTGATTATTTGCCTATTATCTATTATTTATTAATTATAGATAGGTTATATACCTATTCCTGATTCTGCATTACTATATATACAATAAAATAAATTTTAGCTAAAATACAATAAAATATAGAAAAATATTTGTTTGATATCTAACAAATTAGTGGAAATATATTAAAAAATGCAACAAATATTACAAATATTACAAAATATGTTTTAAAAAATGTCTAAAACCCAAACTTAAACCCAAACCGTACCCGACCTGGCGTTGCTCGGTATTTGATTGTTTGCCAATTATTATTTATTAATTATAGCTATTACTAATTCTGCATTGCTACCTATTTATATTTAATTTTTTCCTAACTATTATTTATATACAATAAAATAAATGTTAGATGACATACAAACAAATGTAGAAAATATTTTAATATTTAAAAAATTAGTGGACAAATATTTTAAAAAATATATTCAAAAATACAACTAATATTTCAATTATTACATAATATGTTTTAAAAAAATGTCTAAAACCAAAACACAAACCGTCCCGACACTGCGTTGCTAGGTTTTTGATTGTTTTCATATCTATTATTTATTAATTATAACTATTCCTGATTTTAAATTGCTTGCCTTACCTAACCCGACGTTTCTCGGTTTTTAATTATTTGCCTATCAATTATTAATTATAGCTATTCCTAATTATGCATAGATAATTTTTAGTTACAGAGATTATCTGTTACTGTTTCTTATTCATATTATCGGTTAACTTTTGTCTTGGTTACCTAGTCTCTTTTTATTTTATGTTCTTTTATTAGGAGACCTTCACCGAATTTATTGACGTCGGTTGACGATTTAGAATTCTTGAATTATATGATTTAAACGTATTGTGTATAGGACTACTCTTCGGATTTACTTTTGGATATTTCTTGCTGATGTTCAACAAGTTCATTCTTGACACTATCAGCAAATGTATTATTGAGAATAATATTTGTATCTGTTTTAGAGATGAGAGTTTCTATCCTATTTTTTATTTCGTTTACTTGCTGTGATCTGGTTGATTAGTGTAGGTTCTCTACAATCAATACAATTCTAGGATAAACTAGATATATTCTGATTTATGTTCATATATTTTACAGTTTTGTTATCCAAGTCATATAATTTTACATAAATTGATGACTATATGCGATATCCATGGTAGGATTAAAGATGATCCACTAACGATGTCGATTTATTTTTTACATATTTTACATATGTTGGTCATTTTTTAGTCATTATTGGAAGCTAGTGCAGTTATAATGTTAATGTCGATATATATTTACATTATATTCATTATATTATTATCTTCGTATCGATACGAAGTTAATGAAAAGTAGTCATCAACAATAAATTCAATTTCAATAAAATTAAACTTAATAAATGTACTTGTTCGTTCAGTTTTAAATTGCATTAATGCAAAACGATAATTTGTATATATATATATATATATAATAATAATAATAATAACATCATATTTGGCAATTGCCTGAGTGAAGGAAGAAGCAGAGCTTATCAAGTCTTTCACCCATTTATGATTACGAGGAGAAAAATGTATACAGGAATATAATTAAAAACAAGAAATAGTAGAACAAAAAATAGAGTACAAAATTCAATTATTAAAATAAATCATCAACTCATAAAGCATAAACAAACATAGTATATCAACTTTCCGAATGTGGGTTCATCGAGTCCAAAACCTTAGGGAATATACTTTCGCCAAGAGTATATAAACTGGTAATACATGGAGTCAGAAAATGCATCCATACTACCAAATATAAAATATGACACATTTTTGAATTAAGAGTGTCAACGAAATATAAAAAAAACAAATTCCATCATATTCTAATAACTATTAAATATAAATATATAAATGTAATAAAAGAAAACAATAATTAAAAATAATACAATTATAAATAGTAAATAATTTATAAGTTTATATTCTTTATATGATTTAGATAAAATAATAAACATAAAATAATATCATTAAAAAAACTCCTCGTAATATAATCATCAGTATAATAAAATATATAAATATATATAAATATATAAATAAAAAATAATAAAAATATATTACAAAAATTATAGTAAAACAAATAGAAAAAAATTATAAAACTAAATTATAATAAATTATAATAAACCTTAGATTAAAAATAAAAATAAAATAAAAGTAAAACTTAGAATAATAATAATAAAAGTATTATAACAAATTAGTCAATTAAACTTTTCAATAAGTCATTTTAAAAGTAAATTATATTATAAGTCGGATAAACGTTAAATAAAATTATGTCATGAGTCAGTTAATAGTTAAAAGTCTTTGTTTTATAAATTAATTTTAAAATTAATAATATTAATATTTTCATAAGTCAAATTAAAAGTTAAAAATATAAATTTAAAATGACATGTCAATTAAATTGTAATTAACAATTTAAAGGTAACTATTTAATAAATATTTTTTTAAAGTTCTTTTAAATACATTGAAATTTAAAATTGTTCTTATGGAATCATCTAAATTATTCCATAGTCTTGGACCTGTGATAGATAAACAGAAAGATTTTCTATCTGTTCTAACTTTAAATCTAAGGAATAAATAGGTATTATGTAATTAAATTGAATATAATGTTTGCAAATTAATAAGTAATACATTATTCCTGGCCCTAAACATACACTTTATTGTATTCTTTTTCACGATATTATGAAATTGTAATGACTTATGCTTAATATAAAAAGTTGAATAATTAGAATCATTATTTATAATTTTTAAATCTCTTTTTTGTAGTATACATATTTTATTTAAATTTGAAAAAAATGTATTACCCCAAATATGACAACAGTATGTAAGGTGAGAATACAACAATGCATTATATACCAATACTAAAGATTTCAAATTCAATTTAAATTTAACTTTATTTAAAATACCAATAGCTCTAGATAATTTCGTAGATACATAATCTAATTTGTCATCAATTATTATACTAGAAATTTTAAATATGTTACTTGTTTGATTTTAATATCATTAATATTGACATTCAATTTAACATTATTATTTTTATTTCGAATATTAAACTGTAATAAACTAGATTTACTAACATTGAGGGACAATTTATTGATCAACCAATCAAAAAGCTTATTTAAGTTACTTTGTATATTAGTTTTTAGATCAGTAACTGAGTTATCAGAAAAAATCAAATTAGTGTCGTCAGCAAATAATACAGGCTTAAATGAATTAGATATGTTTGGGAGATTATTGATGTATAATACAAATAACAGTTGCCCCAAAACCGAAAATTGTGGAACACCACATGCAATATTATTAATATTTGAAGTAGTATTCATAAAACTAACATACTGTTGCCTATCTTTTAAATAACTTTATAATATTTTGAGAGCTCTTATACTATATATACTAAGTTTTTTAATTAAAATATCATGAACTAAAGTATCGAAAGCCAGGTCAATGGTTACAATAGCGCATTCATTTAGATTTTCCAAATTTAAATTAACTGTTTCAATAACATCGGAAATTGCATCAGAAGTTGATACATTTATTTGAAGCCCATATTGCGTATCACTGATTATATTAAACTTGTTTAAAAATGTCAAATTTATAACTTTTATTAATTTTCAAATAATTTTGTGAATTGGGGTAATAATGAAATGGGTCTATATTTTCTGGTTTATATCTATCATCTTCTTTAAATAATGGAATTATTTTTGATTTTTGTAAAGCAATTGGAAATATTAGTATTAACGATTTGAAATATATATATATATATATATATATAGCAATATAATTATAACAATATAAATTTAACATTATAATAATATATAACAAAAATAATATTTTATATTACAAAATTAGAAACATGTTGGAAAGTGTGTATGGGAAATATGTGCAATGATTATATTATTCGCATGAACAATGGTTTACATCAAATATATATATATATATATATATATATATATATATATATATATATATATATATATGTGTGTGTAATACACACTGTGTATGTGTATGTATAATGTTCCTAAATAAACCACATGTATTAATCAATACATTAGTAATACTTTGACATTTACTTACCATTAACATATATATACAATGGGAACAAATACTATCTAATGGAAATTATATTGATTACAATATAGATATTTTATAATCAACTATATGAAAATATATTTGATAAAATAGTGTAAATGGCTATACTAGTTACTAATTCAAGTGAATATCCTAATTATATGAACTCTATTTAATTATAATACTTAAGCAATTTAAAATAAGAATAAGTCAATAATTCATAAAGATGTGAGATACAAAATTACTTATACATTGTAATATTTCTTATAGGGTATTATCATTAACACGGGTTTCTCGCTATTAGTGCATTGCTCTTAGATGTATTATATTATTTCACCAGTTTACCAGTTTTCTCAATGTCACCATATGTATTATAGTGCAATTCTGATTTCATTTATAATACATACATTGTATATAATATAATATATTTTGAATAGCACTACTATTATTATTCTAGTGACCGCTCGTATAATCCAATGTTTTAATTTTATTTAACTTCTCCGTTTATTTCTTATTTTTTGTATCGTGTAGTTTTGTCTTACTGTTATCATATTTATATATTATATTTATATATGTTATATAATGATAGGATATTTTTTTTTATATATAAACAGTAATGCAATACACTTTTGATCTATCTATTTACTAAAGGCGAATACAATATCTTTCTTATTTTCATAATTATTTTGTTTGTCATTTCACATATGAACTTAGATCAAGTTTTTACTTATAACCAAATACCCGTAGTTTCGATTCAAAACCTTTCTCGTGTTGAAGTTTATATGAAATGTTAATTAAAAAATCATTACGCTATCAAATGTTAATTATTCACCGCATAGTGAAATATATCAATACATTAAAGATGATAACACATATGTATCACTAGAGTATACTAAATAACAATATTAAATGAGCCTATACATAACATATTATAATTTATAATGGTGTCATCCCGTAGTGTAAACTTAATATATACGGTTAATATCAAACGAAACTATTAATAATCTTAAATCTTACAATATACATTGTTGTACAACTTTTAAGTAATATTTCTAATTCTAAAATAATTCATCCCGATGAAAATATTATCTTTCATATTTATAAATTATCATATGATTACTGACCAACAGAAAGATATTTTTGCAGCCGATACTATGATTCACTTATAATATAAAATCTATTTTGATAAAAATCACGTGGGATTAGAAATAAATCCATTTATATTTTATAATATCTGGAAACTTGATATAGCTCCAAATAAAACAACCCTCGTATTATTAAATAGTATAGATATATATCATAGTATAGTATACACTAATATAGTATTCAGTTAGTATCATAATTACCATATGTTATACCCTTTAATATTTAGGTAGGGTATTACATTTTGTATATTTTGATAGTATTTATTGTGTAGTTTTTGGTATATACCATATATGCCATATACTATATGGGTATTCTTTTTACGGTTAATTATGTATGAAGGTGTTATATAACTAATTATATTAATATAGTTATGCATATAATAGGTTACTTATGATCAGAAAAAGCTACAACGTATACAACTGTTTTAAACCCTGATATTAAAGCCAGTATATTCAACGACGTAAAATGGGTTCAGAGAGTAAGGGTAGAGTATCCGAAATAGGTAGATTGAGTACATTATTTATTATTTTTGAACACACTTTTATTATCTTGTACCATGTATGAATACGTTTAGTGTTCATTGAGAAATATTCATTTGCTATTTTAATACTTTTGTTTTACATATATCCTATGGAATACACTCAATTATGAAAGAGCTCTTTAAAACTATTGAACTGTTAAAAATAGTGTATTATTAAAAGTAATTTTAACATGTATCCGTCAATTACGAAACTTTTCGTATACTACTTATGTCTAATATTATATTTACCTGTCGCAATGTATACATATATATATATATATATATATATATATATATTATTTATAATCATTATTTTAGTGTACTCATATTATTTATATGAATATATTTCACTTATCTTGTCTGCCTAAATAATTAGTACTACAATGACACTATTTTATTAAATATTATATTTTTTTACGTTTGTTATCTTTATGAGTTTTTAATTGTTTTAATTGTTTATTTATCTATGTGTTTTAAAATAATATCTGTATGATCATAATAAAATTCTATTCATTTTAAATATATTCGAATAATTATAATTAAAATAGTTATAATAATAATCAATTATATATCGTATTTTAATAGATTTTATATATCACATTTCACTATAAATAACCATAACAAAATGTCGAATATGTATTATGTAAATTAGCGAAATGTATACATGCTATATCATGTTAAATATACTTAATAATTAATAACAATGTATTACGATACTAAAAAGAAAATTTAAATAGTCAATTATAAATATAAATTAAATTTTAATTATAAATAATAGATCTATAATATTAATTAATTTAATTATTATTTTATTTATATTAATTAAAATAATAATCTACTAAAATACAAAAATCAATTACTGTATCTCTTACTAAAACTCTAGTTAATTCTCTTGTCCTCTCACGTATATATTAATGTTCCTCAATCCTTATCAATCTTCCATTATACTCTATATCTCCCTTAAATTAAGTTATTCGTTCATCACTCCGTACAAAATATAACCTACGTATTCCGAGAGATCATTCAGTAGAGATCATTCCTCTACTTCCTCATACCAAAACTTACCTCCATGGTTCACATTTAACAAATGATCTACTTATCGCATATTATCTATTGTTCATTCCTCAATATACTCTTCAAATTGCTCCTCATATATTTCTGTAACTCTAGAACAAAGAACCTCCCTACCATCAATTAGAAACCATGCATCTCATCTTCTATCTACCCCTATTCTACGTCCCTCATAAATGAATATTCGGGCACTGAGTTATATTGGTCCTAAGCTATGGAATTCACTCCCGCCCTATATTAGATCCATAAATTGCATAAAACATTCATGAAATATATACAACAATTGCTCTCAGGTGGGAACCTGAAATACTAATATTATTTGTCATTATTATTTTATGTATTAATTTCCGTACGGCTTATTCTATTTTATTTTATTATTATTAATGGTATTTATTGTTTACCTACTTTTATTATTTGTATTCTATATATACAATTTTTAGAAATCATTTATGATTTATTTAAGTATCTAAATAAACATTCAATCAATCAAACATTCAATCAATCAATATATATATATATATATATATATGGGATCTACGAAGTAGCAATAACAACATATAAAATTGAAAAATTGTAGTGGCGCCACGATTGTCTCACGACAATTATATATATATATATATATATATATATATATATATATATATATATATATATATATATATATATATATATCTAGTACACTATTGTAAACATTATTGTAATATATATTCAATTAATGTTATCTTTACCATTACGATGTTATGTAATAACATCGAATAATGGTTTTATATATATATATATATATATATATATATATATATATTTATTGTACCGAAGTTGGCTAAACAAATAATTAATGAACCTAGTAATGCATCTATATATTCAACAATGAATGAAAATACTAAATAAGAATTATTTGTATTACCTACGAATTTAACTGAAATACAAAAATAAATATCAAATACAAAAATAAAATATAGTACTGATTTCAATGACATTAATATGTTTATTATAAAAAATATAAGTACAGAAATTTGTCCTTATTATTACCCATTTATTTAACCGATCTTTATCAGATGGATATTTTCAGAATATATTAAAAAAAATCTAAAATAATACCACTATACAAATCAGGAGATAGAAAAAAAAATAGAGAACTATAGACCTATATCGTTACTACCAAAATTATCTAAGATATTAGAAAGATTGATAACAAATCTAATTTTGAATTTCATAAATAAACAAACACAATATAATTAATGAGTGCCAATATGGTTTCAGAAATAATATTTCAACAGCAGATGCTATTTCTGAAACAATTAGGATTATAAGTGATCAATTGGAATCATTGCAAACATTTGCAATTATTTCAATCGATCTACGAAAAGCATTCGATACACTAGATCATACCATATTGTTAAATACACTTTTTATATATGGAATTACAGGTAAAGATTTTAATTTAATAAAAAGTTATTTATCTGAAAGGGAACAATATATATCCCAAAATGGTCAAAATCAAATTATAATAATATTACATGTGGAGTTCCACAAGGATCTGTTCATGGACCACTTTTATTTAGTTTATATATTAATGACTTACAGAAAATTTCAAATAATTTCAAAACTATTTTATTCGCAGATGATACTAACTTAATATATTATGATACAACAATTTAAAATCTTAAATATAAAATGCAAACAGATATAAATAAATTATTTAAATGGCTTAATATAAATAAATTATCTATAAATATCAATAAAACTAATGTCTTACTTTTTAATATCAAAATTAAAAATGAAAATATAAACTTAAATTTATATATTAATAATATTAAATTAAAACAAGTAACTGATATACAAATGTTAGGTGTATATATTAACGACAAGCTTAATTGGAAAAAATAAATAAATTTTGTAGCAACAAAACTTTGTAGAGAAATCGCTATTTTAATTAAAGTAAAACATAAATTCGATATAAAAACATTAATTTTACTATATAATTCTTTTTTTTATTCAAATCTAAATTATTGTGTTCATATATGGGGAAATACTTTTGTGTCTAGTTTATTAAAAATAACTATTATAAAAAAACGAGCGTTAAAATGCATATTAGGTACACAGTATAATAGTTATAATTATAATAAATTGCATTAAACATTCAATATTTTAAAATTTAGTGATATTGTGAAATATAATACAACTCAATTTATGAACAGGGAAAATAATAAAATGTTGCCTATAAATTTACAGAAATTATATAAAATAAAAACGTATAATAAAAATCTATTTTATAGAATTAAAGTCAGAATGGATCGAACAGCTTTTTGTTTTACTAATGTTGGACCAAAATTATGGAATAACCTAAAAATACATCTGAAATACAATAATAATCCAAATAAATTTAATAAAAACTATAACAAATATTTAATAAGTTTATATAAAGATAATGATATACTTTTATAACAATTTTATTGTATTGACTAATGTTAAATTTTACAAATTAAAAATTTATTATATTATATTTTGTATATACATTTACTTTTATTCTACTTTATTATCATTTTCATCTAATTGACTAATGATATATATTTTATATAATTACACATACATTTTTAAATTACATATTATGTACTTTTACTTTTACATTTACTTGTATACAACTATAACTAAAGATATAATTTTAATTATAACATTTTAATATTTGTTTTTAATTACATTTTTTATAATTAAATAATATTCGTTTTTTTAGATGGCATGCATTATAATATTTATACTGAAAAATATATAATCTATATTTTTTTTATTTAAAAAAAATGTTTCTTTAATTATTATTTTATTTATGGTAATATTTGTCTTGATTTATTCTATATATTATATGTTTTCTATATATCTATGATTTATTTTTATTCCATGTATATTATATATTAATTTATATAATATCATATATATATATATGTAGGATATATTACAGTTATGCAATATGTTACTTACTATTTATTATTATAAGTTATCTAGTATTTTACAATTTATATTTATGTTGTATACATGATGAGAGAGATTACGAGAAATATTATTTAATATTATTTTAAAATTATTGTAGTGTACTATTAATTATTTTCTTTTTTTTAATTTCTAATTTAATTTATATAAGTATTATATTTATCATTATAATGTATAATTTATTTATTGTTTGTTTCATCATATATTAGTATATATTAGTATATATGGGTGTGTTTGGGTACAGGATTGGATATGCTTGAGTCATTGGGTGTAATAGGGATGTATAGTATGCATCGGGGAATAAGTATATCAGCGTTTACACCTCTGGCAATGGTGTAATCCCAAATGATATAAAATTTAGAGCACCCTTACCTGAAAGTTGATGTTCTACGCATCCTGGGTATACTTGGTGGCAATGGTATTATCCTTTGTTGTACTTAATAGCATGCTTATATCTATTATTTTTTTTATTTTTTTTTAATTTGTGTTTATTTAAAAAAAAATTCTGTTTATTTCATTTATATTTAAATAGTATTATAGATTGATTGTTTGTAATATTGTATATTATAATCTATACAATTTATATAATATACTTTTAATACAATATTATATTTTTATATATTTTTATATACATATATTTTATTTATATATTATCGTTTACTAATATACTTCTCGTAATCTCGTAAATAGGTGAATTACCAGACAAGCTTTTGCTTTTTCATTCATCTAGTCTTTAAGCCAACTCTGAGTATTATTATTTAATGAACCTATCCAAACTCTAAATGAATTTATTCAACCTATATATAAACTTAATAAATATATATATAAATATATATATATATAAATATATATATATATAAATATATATATATAAATATATATATATATAAATATATATATATATAAATATATATATATATATATACATACTAATAATCACATAAATACAGATATCATTTTTGATAATTTAAAAAATAAATGGATGTTGCAATTTGGAACAATGAATAAAAAATTACACAGTTAATTTAAATTTATAATATTTGTAGTATATACATTAAATACATAAATACATATATGCTATATATTTATATATATAATTTGAAAAAAAAATGGATATGTAACCCATATAGTTTTATATTTATTGATAATTCAACAATTAAAGCGTTAAATATAGAAGAAACTTATATATATATATATATATATATATATATCTTCGCATCAACATAGGCACTTTGGAAAATATAAATAATTCAATTAATGATAACCTCACATCGAAACTTTTGGCAATCTCTTTCAGATACTTCACTCGGTGTATTCTACGTACCTAGTAGTTTCAGTGGGATAGCTATCACTCGTCATTTTTCCGGCAATACCGGTGCTGCGGTTAAACAGGATTTCATCCATTAGTAGGAATGATGACACTATTATTCAAACTTATTCAAGCGTTATACTAAAATGGTCTACATCTCGATTATACGATGAATACACGTTTATTGATTGTTTATAAATAAATATCATTCAATATATTTATTTAATTCTGTCGATGGTAAGGGTTTATAATTAGGCACGTATAGTCTTTTTATCAATAATTGGATAACTTCTCCTATAAAGATTTTTTCTGGTCGTGATTTTGTAGATATGGTAAAGCTTAAGAATAGTCTACTGTATACACATTACAGATGTAAACGTATGTTTCCAAATTTAAATACAAACTATTTAAGGCGAGGGTGTAATTATAAATATGACTGCCTAAATCATATTATGCAGACATGTAGATTTAATTATAATCACATTATTCACAGGCATAATTATGTTAACGATCTTTTAATCACTATACTGAATAAGTAAAAATTTAAAACTATACTGGAACCACACATACGAACACAACTTGGCTTACGCAAACCTGACTTACTGGCTTACCGAAATGACATTGTTTATATTATAGATACTCAAATTTCAACCGATACAATAGATACTGATAATAATTACTAACACAAAACTGACTATTATAACAAACCTGAAATACTCTCCTACGCTAAACAACTTAATGGTACAAAGCAGGATAAATTAAGTACCTCTTGTTGGAATTGGCGTGGCATACCCTTATCCCTAACGTTTAAAGACCTATATTCGTTAGGCCTGAGGAAGCATGATATTACGCTACTCAGTATTCGTGTTATGACAGGCAGTCTAAATATTTATCGCAAATACTGCTGCAATAGGTTATTGTAAAATCCCTAATTATCTGGCCTCTCCCTTGTCTACTTCGTTATATTTTATTAATATGTTTTATGGGAATACATTGGATAATTGGCTCTGGTTATTAACCAACCATTGTCTATATATAAATATATATAAATATATATATATATATATATATATATATATATTTGAATGAATGAATGAAATCATTTATATATAAAGTTTGTATAATAAATCAGTTTGTCTATAGACAAAGTCTAAGGATGATCAGTGAAAGAGATACGTTGTATCGATTCGATAGCTCCTGACAGTGCAGTGCCATATATCATCATTTTAATTCGGATAAAAATAAAACATAATAAATTATTATTCAATTTTATTTTTAAAATAACGCAAACCTGACTTACCGGCATACCGAAATGATATTGTTTATACTATATACACCCAGATTTCAACCGATATATTATATACTGATACTAATCAGGGATTTGTCCGGATATTTGGAAAATATCACATATTATTCCAATATTCAAAAAAGGTGACGCTACTAAACCAGTAAATTATCGGCCCATTAGCATTCTACCTAGCACGCTCATTCTTTTTGAAAAAATTCTTTCTAATATTTTAACTTTCTATTTACGTTCAAATAATTATATTACTAAATGTCAATACGGATTTTTAGCTGGAAAGTCAACTGAATTGCAACTAATATCTTTTTATAAAAAAATTTATGAAGCAAGAGATACATTCCTAATATCGGATATTGCATATATTGATTTAGCTAAGGCTTTTGACAAAGTATCACATTCTAAACTTTTGCATAAATTATCTTATTATGGCGTTAGTGGTAATCTTTATAAATGGTTAAAATCTTATTTACTCGATAGAAAACAACGTGTTAAAATTAATGATAGTTTCTCTAACTTCTCACCAGTTATATCTGGTGTTCCTCAAGGGTCCGTTATAGGTCCGTTGTTATTCTTAATTTATATTAATGATTTACCAAATATTATAAAACCACCCATATATGCCTCTCTATTTGCAGATGATGCTAAGCTTTTATATTCTTTTAAGCCAACAGAAAGTTGTTTACCTTTACAATGTGCTCTTGATGAACTTAGTGATTGGATGAAGAGATGGGAACTAGAAATTGCTCCTACTAAATGTGTTGTCATGCGAATTGGTAATAAAAACCCTGTTCATTAATATTTCATTAATGATTTTGAACTGCCTATACACACCTCATTCAAGGATTTAGGCATAACATTTAATGATAATATGAGTTTTAATACTCATATTAATACTATATGTACTAAAGCACACTTAATTATTAATAGATTATTTAGATGTTTCATCACCAATGATTATATATATTTGCTTAAAGCCTATATATCATACGTTCGCCCTATTGTGGAATCGGATTCATCTGTCTGGAATCCAGACAATTTCATATGCAATTCTAACAATATAGAAAATATTCAAATCTATTTCACTAAAATACTTTTTTATAGATGTAACCTTACTAAACGGTCTTATGAAGATAGAATTATTTTTCTCAATATTAAAACTTTATTTCATCGCAGGTTATTAGCTGATCTTACCCTGACATATAAGATACTGAACGGACTTGTCGATGTGGATGCAACTGATATATTTGATCTATATAGCAACAATTGCAGAGGGCCTAAAGTGAAGATACGAAAGAAAAAGTGTAGAACAAACGCCCATCTGAATTATTTTGGAAATAGAGTTTGCTCTTCCTGGAACGCGTTACCCTTTACAATTACATCTTGTAAAACCGTAACACTTTTCCGTGAACAATTAATTCACACCAAATGTATCAATCATGTTATTGTTATTCCGTATTAATTGTACCAATATATAGTATCTGATATTATGCTTGCTGTCAGCAGTTTACGGTAGCTTAACGCCAGGAGACGTCAACCAAATTACTTACTAGGGACTCATCCACCCTTGGGAATTGATCCATCCCATATGGGCCTTGCCAACCCGAGACCTTCAGTTTTGTTACCTCTCCTGTTTGATAACTTGCACTGCCAGATACTATATATTGATTCAACGGCTCGTATAATCCAATGTTTTATTTTTATTTTACTTCTCAGTTTATTTCTTGTTTTTTGTATCGTGTCGTTTTGTATTACTATTATCACATTTATATATTTTGTTTATATGTTATATAATTATATGTTTATATATAATTATAACTTAAGTTTAAAAGAAATTTCTTTATATAGGTATACCTATAACCAGTAATGCAATACACTTTTAATCTATCTATCTATCTATCTAATTACTGACAAAAAACTGACTACTATAATAAACCTGAAATACTCTCCTACGCTACCTCCTGACAGTGCAGTGCCATATATCATCATTTTAATTCGGATAAAAATAAAACATAATAAATTATTATTCAATTTTATTTTTAAAATAAAAATAAAATAAATGACACTGAAGAAAAAAGTAAGGGTACCCCTATAAGAAAATATATAATTAAGAAAAAATACATTTTTTATAAAAGATTAGAATTAATTAAAAGAACAGTATATATTTACTAAACTTAATTAGCAACACTTATTAATCATTAATTATGTATCGAATCATGGAAGAATAGAAGTTGAGATAAATGATAGGTAGATATGGAGACTTTGCATACCCGTAGCCGCACAGTTTATGGGACATGTCCCATCATGTATTGCAATACAAAATCAGTCAATCTAAAGTGATACTTCCAATGGCGCAACATTCCACAAAATAAAAACAGACAGGTCAATTAATGGAGCCATAATCAATCCAGTGCCATGCAACTACAGTATATTTAAATATACTGTGACAATTGTCACATTCAAAACATTTCATGTATTCATATTCATATGTAAGATAATATGTATGTAATGATTGTATAATAAATTGCAAAAGAAAAATAGAAAATAATAAAAATAATGATTACAAATGAAAAATATAAATAAACAATATTTGATATGTACATTTTATAAAATAGTAATAATTTTTTAATTAATAAAATAATTATAATACTGCTTTTAAATAATTTTATATTTTAATACTGTTTATAATACTTTTTTTTTTTGAATTATAAAATATATATTAAAATAATAATATATTATAATAATAATATATTATATTATAATACTGTTTTATTAATTTTTATTATAATACTGTTTTTATTAAATATATATATTTTTAAAAAATGTTTAAATATATTTATCTAAAAATAATTTAAGGGCGTTTTTCAATATATTTATATTGTTTATAAAATTATTTTTTAAAATATTACCAAACATTATATTATTATACAGTTTTGGAACTCTACAAATATAGTATTTTGAAATTGGGTTGTTCTAATGAAAGGTAAAATAAATTTTCAAAATATCATAATAAACTATATTCCATGTGAAATATAGACCCCCACTATGTACATTAGTTAAATCTGGTCGGGATGCCTTAAATCCTCGACAATTGTAGCAATATTATTAACTTTCATACCAATTGGTTTAAATCAATATTATTTATTTATTCAACATAAATATATAATATATTGACATCTAGATTAAATAAAGAAGGACATATTTTATTAAAAACATTATTAATATAATATGGTCATAACAAGCAGATGCTATTATAATAAAACTATAATGCACTTTCATCTTTTTAATTTCATATAATTACATGGGGGAAAGTAACCGAATACGGACGCTCTCGGTATCTCAAAAACCATAAATCCTACAAAAAAATATATTATTGAATAAAAATTCATAATTATATAAATAGTCTTAATATGTATTTTTAAAATTTTTAATTATTTAAATATAGCTGATATATCAAATAAACTCATTTTTTTTATTACGTTTTTAAATTTATGAAAAAAAATGTCTACTTAAAACCTTAGTTATTCTCCGTAATTCTCAAGAATACACAAATGTATTGATATACAATATAACAATATATTATTAAAAACTAAAGCATTCTAAAAATGATATTTATAATTTCTATATTTGTTATCAAATATTAATTAAGTTATAAGCACGTATCTAGATGTCAGATACGTCAATAATATGGACACTATATAGAGTGTAGAAGACATATATATATATATATATATATATATATATATATATATATATATATGTTTTAATACGGACACCATATAACCAATCAGCGCACAGCGTATACAAGCTTCATATATGGACTATTCTGTTTTTAATAAAAATCTCGTGTGTTATAATATCAATACCACCAATAAAGCTAAATCTACATTTTTAATTATTTAGATACTTAAATTGTATTATTAATTAAATTAATAATAAAAATAAATAAATTATTAACTAATTAAATTAAAATAAATTATTCATAAATTTAATTATAAATAATACAATTGTAATTTATCTGATTGGTTCATCAATAATATATAGTTTATATAGTGTTATATAAGGTGTCCATATTATAACACAGGGTATGGACCATCGATATAAAGAAAGTGAATACGCAATCGAATGTAGTGTATGGAATTTTGCGATAGAGGCGCTGCAGTCGCAGCCTACTACCTGGCCAACTACTTTTTATTTAAAATTAATATTTATTTATACATATATATATATATATTGATAATTGCTACCAATTTTAATGTACTATCTATACTAACAATAACATTATATATTTAAAATACATCATATCAACATTCCTCGTAATTTTATGTGTATTTAAATTGAAGATATCATACTATTTTATTGATATTTATAATCTAAATCTATTGATATAGATAGAATTAACTTTAATATATTTCGATGAAAAGCCTACTATTTTAATATTTGACATATATAATATGACTAATATCCAATCATAATCACTGATGACATTTTGTTAATTTATAGATAAAAGTTCTATTCGCGTTTCTATCTTTTACATGCATTTCGTGCGTAAATTGCTCATATACTTTTCTTTATATCGATAATTCGGACACAGGTACCGAATACGAACACCCTCGTTATCTATGGAATTTAAATATTAATTAAAATGTTAAAATCACAATTATATCTATAATCATATAATATTAATATATTGTAATTTTTGAATAACACTATTGAGTCATCAAATATTAAGACCATTTATTGTTAAAGTGTCAGTATTAGGTTACTTTCCACTACGTTATATATATATATATATGTCTAAACATTGCGTAAAGTAAATTAAGAAACGCAACGCATTTATTTAATATAGTTAAATCCTAATGCAAGAATGTGAGAAATTAATATTATTAAAAATGTGGAGCTAATTATATTGTAGAATAAAGTCGATCAGAAAAGTGTTGCAATTAAATTCACTTGAGTTTATAGCGGTAATAAAATATTGATATACTCTCTAAATATATAGTCACTAGAAAATAAATTACTATTATGAATTGATTGATAGACAAATAAAACAAATTACGAAATAATTTAAATAATGATAACACATGATAAAATTAGTGAATTTACATCTTATAAGAAGTTCTAAATACATATTTTCTACCAATATTTTACAGTTTGATTGATAATATATACAAAAGATAATCATGTAGTTATTACTAATTATATTATAAAAATAATATATATATATATATATATATATATATATTTGACATCATAAATAAAGATGATTAGAATGATGATAATTATTAACCCAGACCTTAACAATATGATGATGATGATGATGATATTGAGTTTATTAGCACTAAAATAGGGTCATGTAGACCCCTTCGCTCGTGCGGGAAGAAAATAATAATAAAATAATAGTAATACGATAATAATTTGATAATAATATACATTCAATATACAACGGAAAAACAATAATAAACAATATAAAGGACTATTATATACTACAGTCTGCATTGATATGGTGTATTTGTATATACTACAGACTGCATTGATATAGTATAGTGTTATATAATAATAAGATAATAATAATACAATACAATTTAATAATGATATAAATTTAATATAACACGGATACAAATAATAAGTTGGATGATTTAATGATTTTGGGTAGAGAGAAAAGAAGAAGTAAGATTTATAAATCTTTTGTGGGATCTAATAGAACGAATGGTAGGAGGGAGGGAATTCCATAGGGTTGGACCGGAATTTTTAAAAGCTCTAGAATTTAGGGAAGTTTTACTAGAGTTCTGGGAGATAAGTAGAGGAGCATTTTGGTAACGAAGAGAAGATAATATAGTACGTTTTTTAATTAGATCAGAGATATAGCTAGGGGTAAAAGAATATATTGATTTATGGATTATAGATAGTATACGTAATTTACACCTGAGGGAGAAGGGTAGCCACATACGAGATGATTGATGAGATGTTGTAGTAGAGTGATCCAGTCGAGTTAAAGACTAAGTAGTACGTATTGAGGAACGGATAATCCGATTAAGTGGAGCAGTAGCTTTAGCAGGAAGTAAATGCAGTAGGGAAGAACAGTAGTCAATACGTGAAAGTACAAGAGCATTAATTATAGTTTTAGTAAGGTTTCTGGAAAGTGATGTCCGTATTTTTTTAATTCTGAAGAGATGAAAGTTGGATGATTTTGTAATGGATGATATGTGATTCTTAAATGATAATTTGTCATCAAATACTAATCCTAGGTTTTTGGAGGAATGAGAAGGAGAAATAATCATGTTATTTAGAGTAAAGTTTGGAAAGGAAGTTTCAGAAGTAGATATGTTAAGTACAGTAGTCTTAGAGGAATTAATTAGTAGTTTATTGGAGAGGAGCTATAATCTTATGGAGTTAGCACACTCGATTAATTCAGAGTTAATGGTATTATGAGAATTTATAGGGAAAAAGGTAAACAGTTGGATATCATCAGCAAAAATATGGTAGTGGATATTTGGAAATTTCTTAATTAGATCAGCAATAGGGCGGATATAAATAGAAAAGAGGGATGGACCTAGAACAGATCCTTGGGGAATACCGTGGTTAAGAGGAGAAAGAGGCGAGTAAGATTTGTCAATCATAATAGAGATATTCCTGTTAGTGAGATATGAAGTAAACCATTTTAATGCTAAGCCAGATATACCCATTAAAGTATGTCGCGAGATTAATATGTTATGGTCCAGGGTATCAAAAGCAGATAATAGATCAAGTAGGATTAGCTGGCAACACGTGTTGCAATTTAAAGTAGATAATATAGTGTCAGTAATACGTAGGAGAGCTGTTTCGGTTGAATGACCCTTACGAAAAGCGCTTTGAAACGGGTCGAAAAGATTATTTTTATTTACATGGGCTATGAGTTGTTTGGAAACAATTCTTTCTAATATTTTACTTAATAAGGGTAGGTGGGAGATCGGGCGATAATTGCTAAATGAGTTTGGGTCTAAGTTTTGTTTTTTTAGAATAGGGGATATTATGGCAGTCTTGAGACAGGGTGAAACTTGGCCAGAGTTTAGTGAGTTCGCAATAATATCCAAGAAAATAGGAGAAAATAAGGGTGAAAGTTTGTGATATAATGATAAAGGTAGGGGATCAGTGGGGGAGGTACAGTGAGATTTCATGAGTAGGTCATTTACTTCATACAGTGAAGGAATAGTGAATGTACTTAATGAGTCAATATGATGGGTAATATATATGGTAGGATTGAGTATGGGTTGAGTAGATGCGCAAATAATATTATTAATGCTTGCAATTTTATGTTTAAAGAATTTATCAAAAAGAGAACACAGTTGAAAATTTGACGTGTTAGGTAAAATGGGGAGGATTTTTTCATCTGGAGGAGAGAGAATTTTATTTGCTATTTTAAATAATTTGCGAGGATTGGAGGATACCAATGCTATCTTTTTGTTATAATAGATAGATTTTGAACGAGATATAGTAGATTTGTAATTTTTTCTAGCTAGTGATAGTGCTAATTTAGTTTCAGTAGAAGGATTTTTAAGAAATATCTTCTCAAATTTTCGAACACTCTTCTTGAAGATGAAAAGTTCGTGAGAGAACCAGGGAGAAAAAGGGCGGTCGGTAATTAATGTAGTTTTTGTAGGTGCATGTATATTGATAATATTTAGGAGAGTGGAGTTTAGGAGTACCGGACAGAGGGAAGTTGAAGAAGAGATCTCAGTTTTGATATTGTTTACAAATCTTGGTAGGTCGATAGACTTAAAATCTCTATATGTAATACGTTTTCGTTTAATATTTGTGAATTTTAGATTTATAGAGAATTCAATAATAAAATGATCAGTTAGTAGTTCAATTTTTTGAAAGGAGTTAGGGTTTATACATCTAATAAGAGGACTGGATAGGGGTGTAAATATCATATCAAGTGTATTGCCACTAGAATGGGTAGGAAATGATATATGTTGGCACAAGGAAAGAGACTCAGTTAGGAGTTTAAAGTCACCATGGGGATAGATGGGAGAATTATAGTGATAGTTTAAGTCACCAAGAACTATTGGTAGATAGGATTAAGATAAAGGAAGTTTATGGATAAAATCATGAAATTCATCAAAGAATAAACTGGTTTCAGGTTTTGGGGGACGATAGATAACGGTAAGTTGTAGAGTTAAGTTAGGAAGCTTGAGGGTCAGCGAAATACAATCACTATATGAAAAGGGGGGGAATGAAATGGATGGAGATAGGTAAAAATCATTACGTATCATAAATCCTACCCCACCACCACGGCCCGTTTGTCGTGGAGCGAGATAGAGTGTATATCCAAAGTCCAAGATGGAGGCAAATATATCAGAGTCATTATTAGAAATCCAGGTCTCAGTCAATGCGATTATAATAAATTTTTGTAATTTAAGGTATGGGAACAGAAGGGATATATTTGATCTCAAGGAGCGAATATTGATCAAGGCTATATTAAGGGATAGTCAGGCTTGAGAGGAAGAATTATTTATAAATGATTTCTTATAGTGATCAAAAGAATCAAACCATTTTGTTAGATCAGATTCAGGGATGAGAAAAGGGGGATATGAAAGAGGATTTTTTTTATCCCTAAGTTCAAATGTTTGGGAACGATTATTAAAAAATACTTTATACAAAATGGGCGTGAGTTTTTGTTTTAGGGCATGATATAGTACCTTACCAAGAAGTCTAGTAGAGTCAGGTAAATAATGACGAATAAATATATGCTTAAAATTACTATGTGGTGAGATTTTTAGAAGGGAGGAGAAACATATATCACGAGCAGAAATATTAGTGAAACGTAATATAGCAGTACTGGTAAGAAATGAGGCAGAAGTAATATAAGAATGTGGAAGTTTTATATAGTCAATTAATGATACTATGAAATTATAGTTAACTTCATAAGGAAGAAGGTGTTCAAGTACTAGTATGAGGGAATAATCTATGGAGCGTATGGATGAAGACTTTGAGGAAGTTGAACTAGATAATATAGGGGTTGGTGTGTGATTTGAGGAAAATGTTAAGTCCATTAGCTTTGGAATGTTTCTATAAGTATTAGCATTGGGCTGATGCTTGGGCTGGATATTAATAGTCGTAGTAGAAGAATATATATCAGATGTTATATTTGGCGTTACCTTGGAACAAGTATTATGTATAGATTTGTCAGTTAAAGTAGAAGGTGAATATGGCATAGTAATGGGTGGAGTAGTTGTATGATTAGTCGAAGGAAACTTATTTAAGGCTAGGCATGAGGAACATGAGAATATGAAGTTAGGTGAATTAAATATAGCAATAGCATAAGCGGGAAGGGGGTTTTTAGAATGAAACCAGGATTTAGAAATAATAGCTGCGGGGTATAAACAATTATAATGTAAAATAGATGGACATGTTTTACATTTGAGATAATATTCGCATGCGGGAAGGTTACAATGTGAACAATTTGAGGACATGGTATACTTGAGATTGTGGGATTAAATTGAATGAAATAGATAATAATAAATATAATAATAAATGTATAAAAACTGGTCGTAACAGGGATATTTTTGAAGAAGTTTGGTATTCAGTCCGTTTTGCTATATGACGAGTTGACTTGACAAGCACCGGTTGACTTTAGTAGGCTCCTGGTATGCTTGGTGGCAGCCGGGCAATGATGGTCCGATTGTCTGAGTGTATCGTCCGAGGTAGAATTGATGGATCTGTATGTAAGTAAGTACAGCAGTAGACTATCTAGGTGTAAGTTGGTAGCTAACCTCAAATGAAGGATGGTAGATCCGACTACCAAAAGCAAATTCCCAAGGGAGATCCACGGGAGAATATCAGTTATAATATTATTATAAACTACTAGTTAATTAATTTTATAAATAGTAAATAATGTAGCTAAGTATAAATATACATAAACAATATGTAATATATATTTGAATTTAATTAATTTATCGAATTTATAATTCTATTATCTTTGTGATTATTATTTATTTTTTAGGATTTTTATTTTGTTATAATAAAATGTAAACAAATACTAAATATAATTATATCTAAATAATATATGATTATAATTTAAAGACAACTATTATGTATTTCAAATAAGTTGGATATTAATATTTAATATATATTAATATAATAGATAATATAAAAAATAAATGAATACGTACTTATCTTTATAATAATAATACAATTAAAAGATATTTAAAAGCTAAGCAGTTATTAACACAACTATATATTGGTTGCTATGTAAACAAAGTGAATCATATATATATATATATATATATATATGTAAACAAATATATTATATTATATTGATCTACTCAAAGGAATGGACTATCCAAATAGCAACATATAACTATATATTAGGCTCATACAAATTTAGAAATGTTCTTCCGAATAGACATGCATGTATACATTGTACACCATTATAATGGAAAATAATCACACCTAAGGGAGAAGTTTCTCGAGTATTAAACGTATAAATAATTTTCTATAACATTATCTGTTACAATACATACATTCAAGTATGGAAAGATTATCTTTATAATCAAAATTACTTAATGAAATTCGTAGTGAACGCACAATACTCATTTTGTATAGGACATCGAAAACAATAACTATATCATTGTATTTAGTATTCGTTAACTTATAACTTAATTTATAAAATATTATATTGAAATGATTTTAATGGGTCACCTTAATACCTATTTCACCCATAGCGTGAATGAGACCCCATTCTATCCTATCATACGACGTACAATGTACGTATCTTAAAGGTGACATTCTCATATGACACATGTAAATGTATACGAAAAACCTACATTTACTTCAAGTGTTAATGGATATATATATATATATATATATATATATATATATATATATATGTGTTAGTTATTAATAGAATAATCCTATGTTATAATGTAAACCCTTAATATTTTATAAAATTCTTATGAGGGCTCATACTTTTTTTTTCCATGGGCCCATAGTATGCTTAAGACTGCCCTGGTCATTATAGCGTTAATAACATTACACCCATACAATGATTCATGGGTATGTATTTGAATTAGTGCAATTAATTTGGTTTATAAGCTTTACATAATATACTCACATTAATATAAATAAACATTGCTCATAAATTAATATAATTAAATACTTATTTAAACAGTTACAACTGATCTTCACAAGGGAACTTTCATTAATCGGTTTAATATATATATATATATATATATATATATATATATATATATATCTGTGTATATATTATTGTCTCTTTATAATTAGTATATTTTATTATATAATAATACACCTATATTACCATTTAACTTATTTCTATATTTAAAAAACTAATAAGTATTATGAACTATGTATTATTATTATTTTTTCACATCACCTACCTTTTTTGATATGTTGTCTACATATTTTCCCAAATGTGTAATCAGAAGAAATATCTCTAATAGTACATACTATAGTATATAGTATATAGTATGTAGTATATATATATATATATATATATATATATATATATATATATATATATATATATAGTATGCAGTATACTGATATATCATAGGGATATTATTATTACTAATTGTAATAAGAGTTATGTCCTTCTCATTTATTTGCTATTTATCTTTATCGTTTACATACTACGTATGCCTTTATTTTTTTTAGATATTTTATCATTATATTTATAATTATATTAGGATATATCCTATATATATATATATATAGGATATATATATATATATATATATATATATATATATATATGAATTAGTGATATACATATGTGATAAACTCAGTGCATTTCAATCTCAGCAATCATTAACCTGTGATTGTTAACCTTTTACTTTTTAATCATGTTGTGTTATGTAACCTTATTTCTTGTGTGTGATATTTATATCATTGATTTTATTTTCTCATTGTATTGTATAATTGTTCTAGCCCATATACCTAGATTTATTTCTTTTGTCTAACTTATATATTTAATACAATGCAAATTCGACTCCATTGCAATATTATCTAAATACAATTATACTTTACAAAACGCCAATATATCACATTCATTTTATTTTTATATTATATTATAAGCCTATATATATTTTAGTCACGTTTCTACATTTGTATCTTAATTACCATATTTCTTGTTATCATTTGTTTTTATTATATCATCGATTTCTTATAACTAATTTTAATACTCGTAGTTTAACAATGCAGTCAACACACCCCTCGGTTGAGATTGAAATGAAAGAAGATGGAACTGCATTTCTAACCTTACTTCACCCAGTGGTCCCTATGAGCTGCTATGACAATGAATGTTCCTTTACAAGTAATAATTGTATTGGTACTAGAATTGCTACTAATTTTGAGTCACACATTTTTCGTAAGCATAATCTGAGAACATCGAGACGCTGGAAATGTTCGTCTTGTAATGAACTAATGTGCGGTGCTACAAAAAGGAGACATATATGTAACCACACAAGTCAGGTTTTGAATTTATCAAACACAAGCAGCATTAACATTCCTATATTTACCCCTACACCAATAGACTTATATTATAGCAACGAATCGGATACATCAAATAGCTCATTACACGCTACATTACCAACACATGCTATTGATACAGAACAACAGGAAATGCAAAGGTCGACACACTCAAGTCAACATACTAACACCAGTCCATCAGAAATTATACTTAATAACTGGAAAGACAAATTATTTAACTGCTCTGATAAAGAGGAACTGAACTCAATAATAGTATCACTAAGCAAAATTATACTAATTGAAGGAAATAAACTCTTCATACCGGAACAGGTGTTAAACGATAATCAGATAAATAGTTCAAATACGCAAAAGAAAAGCACGTGTCGTAATCAATCTAGACAGCAACAAAAATGTCGAAGGTATAAAAGAATGTCGGCTAGGGATGCGGAACGCATCCAGTCACTATATCGGAGATTTCCTAGAAAAGCAGTTAGAATGATATTAGGCCATAAAAACGAGGAATATACTGGGTCGATAAATGACTTAAAAGAATTTACAAATCCTCAAGATTATTCTTCCAGCTCTCAGCCATATACACATATCCATTGGAATACGCTTGATACTGATGAAATTAATATGTTATCCGCTCCTCCTACAAAATCGGAAATAATGAAAAAGCTAAAGAAGGCATTAGAAAATACCTCTCCAGGAAAAGACAAAATTGAGTATTTACACCTTAAAATACTGGACAAAAAAGCACTATTACTTGAAACAATATTCAAAGCTGTGCACAGAATTGGAATACCTGCGTGTTGGAAAATCAGCAAGACTATTCTTATACATAAGAAAGGTAGCACTGACTTACCTTCTAATTTCCGTCCCATCAGCCTACTTCCTACTATGTATAAGATATACTCTGGGATACTATCCAACCGAATAATTAAGGTCGCTGTGTCAAATGAATGGATATCCTCTCAACAAAAATGCTTTTTACCCGGATTGAAGGGGATACAAGAACATACTTTCCTACTCGAATCAGCCATTACAGAAGCGAAGAAAAAGCACGATGATCTACACATTGTATGTCTTGATTTGGCTAACGCATTTGGTTCGTTACCACACTCGACATTAAATAAGTTATTTGAATCACTTCCTTTGCCTGCTCATACCTCGACCATATTGAAAGACATGTATACTAATACAATATGTGAATACAAAGATTTTATGGTCCAACCAACTTCCGGAGTAAGACAGGGCGATTGTTTATCACCAATTATTTTTAATCTTGCTTCTGAACCTATCATAAGAAAAGCAATTGAAATAGCTGGTTATGACCTATTCGGATCTAAAGCTAAACTTACAGCTTACGCAGATGATTTAGCAATAATCACTGGATCTCATGAGGAAATGATGTCGACACTAGATGGAATACTCGAAGTTTCTAGTAGTATCAGCCTCAAGTTCAATCCTAGAAAATGCACTAGCATTTCTTTCAACAAGGGGGTTATTGAGGATCGACAGTTTATGTTGGGTCAAGAATTTATTAAAACTCTTCATATTGGCGAATTTGAAAGATTCTTGGGTATACCAATTGGATCTAAGTTCTTGTTTAATGTTACTACGGATATACCTGCTCAACTTAATCAACTTTCAGACTCTGGACTAACTCCATGGCAAAAAATATAGGTTTTAAGAAGTCACTTAAACCCCTCTCTATCCCATGAGCTCTCATCTTGACGAGTCATGAAGGAAAGTATCTACGATCTGGATAAATCTATAAAGCAGTTCCTAAGATACAATACTAATACTCCTGACAATGTTGCTACTCCATTCTTCTATGCTGACAGACATATTGGCGGCCTGTGGATTGGTAAAATCAGCCAAGAAGTAGATATTTGGACAATCTCTAAAGCAACGCAATTACTATCTTCTAGGGATAATATGATATCCTCAATTGCTAATCGCCAACTATCAAATACCCTCAATTGTGCTATCGGACATGATCATGAAATACCACTCACTGAATTTCTATCCGGTAGCCAAACGCATGTGTTATATGGTTATAGATTTTATAGCAAAGGTGCTTATCTTTGGACGCGCACTCGACATGCAGCAACACACCTTGGAGCTCGCATTGATATATCCGATGGGAACATAATCATAGCCATCGATGATATCTGCTCCACTCCTGCTAAGGTTGTAAAAAGCATGCGACTTGCGCTGAGAAATCAATGGAGCAGAAAATTCATGGAACTTCCGTTACAAGGCAGTGTAGCTGAGTGTTTATCCCAGGATGCAAATTCTAAGGTAATCACTAAGCTAATATCACAAGAATAGACACTATCTTTCAAATCCTGGAACTATTGGCACATGGCTAGAACTCAGACTCTTCCAGTAAAAGCTTTTCCAGGCTCAACAGATAAAAAATGTAGGCAATGCTACTCCAAGGATGAAACGACGATACACATATTGAATATGTGTACTGCATCACTAAAAATGATGACAGAAAGACATGATGCTGTCCTTGGAGTACTAACTAAGTTCCTAGATGAATGCGATATTGAGTACGATACTAGCTACATCTCACTAGATAACTTAAAACCGGATCTTGTTATCAAATATAACAACTCATGTTATTTTGTCGACATCACAATTCCCTACGACTCGATTACAAATATGGAATCTGCCGCTAACAGGAAGATAGAAAAGTATCGCCACCTCGGATATGTAATTCCCTTCTGTGTTGGTTCTTTGGGCTCTTGGTACTCTGGAAACCAAATTCTCAAGACAGAGATGAATTTTCCTACAAATACCTGGAAAATATTGAAGACCGCCAGTATTAAAGAATCAATAGAAGGTTCGGGAAGAATTTTATCGAAATTCTGCAACTGTTTTTAAAGCGTTTTATTATTTTACTTAGCATTTTATATTGTATCTTTAGTTTATTATCTTATTCTCTACTTTTAACTGTTTTTATCACAAAATTCTATTTACATATTTTATCAATTTTTATTTTGTTTAATTATTATAGATATTTTTATACCGTTTACCTCCGTTTTAGTTTTAGGATCACTAACTATGATGAAGAGGTCATAAGCTCAAATATATTTGCTTAATTGATTTTTCAATAACACCCTTCTGAGTTATATATATATATATATATATGAATTAGTGATATACATATGTGATAAACTCAGCAATCATTAACCTGTGATTGTTATCAAATAATCATCTATAAAGTATTCTAGATACATATTTATCTGAATTATCAATAAAACTATCAATATTATTTATCCTACTTTAAATAATAACTACGTTCTCACATACTTGTTAAGTATCAACTATTTCTTATATCCTAGGATATAAAATCTTAGCTACGAAAATGACCATACTTATCCACTCAGTATCCATCATCTAGAAGCACTATTATTTATTGTTTTTTAAATTAGTAATGATAATAATACTACTCTACTATATACCAAGGCCTTTTAAGGATGTATGTGTTTAACTATCGTCAATTATTATATTTCGAACCCCCATCACTTTTGAATTTTTGCCCTAACATAAAATCAGATTGTTTTCATGATCAAGCATATCATATTCATATTTATGTATTATAGATCAGTAGGGGATGTATTTATTAGAGAATTATTTATATATATATATATATATTAGGTTTAGTAAATGTATGTTTTAAAAAAAATTAATTATAATCTTTTATAAAAGAATATATAGAACCAGCATACTGCATCGAATAAGTAAAGCTTATCGCTTTCACTGATTATCCTTAGACTTTTTCTACAAACTGATGTCATTCATTCATACATATATAAGCGTATGCAACGTCGTGCTATACGTGTATTATATGAATTAAACTTTGCCTCAATATTTTCTATATCTGATTTAATGAGATCATTAGGCTGGTTTAAGTTTAGATATATTTGTATACATAGGCTATTGTGTATTACACACAAAGCTATACACCGTGGATTTCCTGAATATTTAGCTCAATCCATTATTATTCAGAGTTTGAACAGATCCAGTCGGAAAACCCAGTAAACAGTAATAGCCGCATAATAGCAGTATACTTCTATTATGCGGCTATTAAATGTATATTATGCTGCTATTAATTTGTCATGATAATATGCCTCTGTTTTGCTGCTATTTAAAGTCTATTATGCTAATATTATGCTGCTATTAATTTTAAAATTATATTATGCTGCTATTATGCTGCTATTATTATAATAGCTAACATTATAACATATGCTGTTATGCTGATATTATGCGGATATTACTGTTTGCTG